>LR812543.1:30449201-30774201 GCA_903798195.1 Danio kyathit
GAAATGTGAACTTTTTCGTCATGAGGTCCAATATGTTGGTCGCCTCATATCAGACAAAGGTGTGAGAATAGATCCCAAAGACCTTGAAGCAGTTTTATCACTAAAAAGCCAAATTTCACAGACAATTGGTGATGTAAGGAAACTTCTTGGATTTCTAAGTTACTATCGTTCTTTTATCCAAGACTTTTCATGCATAGCTAAGCCACTCTTTGAACTACTACAAACAAAAGCTGAAGCGGCAACAGTTCAGTCCAGGCAAAGAAAAACCAAAGGCCCACAACTGCCCTCACGGACTCCTGTGGAGTGGAAAATTGAACATCAGAGAACACTTGAAACACTGATTGACATGTTAATGAAACCACCAGTTTTGGCTTACCCAGACTTCAACTTACCATTCACGCTTCACACTGATGCATCAGAGAAAGGTCTTGGGGCTATCTTGTACCAACATCAAGATGGGAAGTTAAGAGTCATCGGATATGCCTCTCGAAGACTTTCACCAGCTGAACGAAATTACCGACTACACAGTGGCAAACTTGAATTTCTTGCATTGAAATGGGCTGTGTGTGAGAAATTTAGGGACTATCTGTATTATGCCCCACATTTCACCATCTATACAGACAACAATCCTTTGACCTATGTTATGAGCACAGCAAAACTGAATGCAGTTGGTTATCGCTGGGGGGGAGAATTATCGGACTATCGTTTTGATATCAAGTACCGGCCTGGTAAAATAAACATTGATGCAGATACACTTTCACGCATTCCTCTTGATATGGAAAAGTTTGTCACAGAGTGTACAGAGGACCTATCATTAGAAGTTGTGCAAGCAGTCTGGAATGGGACTCATGTGGCTAAAACAAAGGATGTAGCTTGGATTGCAGCGCTCAGTATCTCCTCAATAGACACTGACCCATCCTCTCAATGTTCATTGTTACCAAAGATAAGTAAAGCTGAACTTTCCAGAGCTCAAAGAGAAGACCCAGTGATCTCAAAGATAATTAAGATGAAAAATGATGTCAAGGTACCAGATGAGGACCTGAGGAAACAAGTGACTGGGGCTGCCAGGAAACTCCTTTACGAATGGCACAAACTACTTTTAGAGGATGGGTGTCTTTATAGGCAGACTAATGAGAGGAAACAGCTGGTTCTCCCAACCCAATACAAGCAACTTGCTATGGAATACTTACATGATAATATGGGGCATGTGGGCACAGAACGAGTACTCCACCTGATGAGAAAAAGATTCTATTGGCCATATATGAAAAGGGAAGTAGAGGAATATATTACACGAAAATGCCCATGCATCAAGCAAAAAAAGCCAGTGACCCATGTCCGGGCACCAATGGGTAGTATAACTTCCAACTCACCTTTTGAGCTTGTTTGTATTGACTACTTGCATTTAGAACCAAGCCACGGGGGCTATGAATACATACTAGTAGTTGTAGACCAGGAGTGCTCAACCCTGTTCCTGGCGATCGACCTCCAAGCTGATTTCAGCTCCAACCCTGATCAAACACACCTGAACCAATTATTTAGAACGTGAGGAGCACTTGATAATTACAGGGAGGTGTGTTTGATAAGGGGTGCAACTGAAAACTGCAGGACGGTCGATCGCCAGGAATAGGGTTGAGCACCCCTGTTGTAGACCATTTCACTCGATTTGCTCAAGCTTACCCAACAAAAAACAAATCTGGCAAAACTGCAGCTGAACGTCTTTTCAATGACTACATCCCTCGCTTTGGCTACCCTGGAAAGCTACATCATGACCAGGGAAGGGAGTGTCACAATCACCAGCGATCTTCTCCCCTTAGATCGCTGGTTTACATGCACAAACACCCATGGACTACAATCCACCATTATATGGACTACATTCCCCATACATGCACGACTCTGACATCACACACAACCGGTTCCAGATCTTCACGGATTACACCCACAGCTGAAGCCACTCAATCACTGATTACACCCACAGCTGAAGCCACTCAACAACTGATTACACACACTACATAAGCAGCACACACACTCATTCCATTGCCGAGTCTTGTTCATCTGTTCACAGTGTCAATTCTAAGCGTTTCCTTGTTTTGTCTTTGTCGTGTTTGGACCCTCGACTTGATTCTCTGTTTCTGCCTGTCTGCTGCCATCCCTGTGACCTTTTGCCTGTTATATTGACTACGACTCTGGATTGTCCTCATACATCTGTTTGCTCCTGTACTGATCATTGCTTGTCTGACCATCCCTTTAAATAAACCTGCATTTGGATCCGCATCCTGTTGTCAGCATCCTATCCTTGGTTACAGAAGACTCGGCCACAACATGGATCCAGCGGGTATTGCTATCATGCGTCTTCGGCAGGAAGCAAAGTCTATTGAAGAGTATGTGGAGAAATTCATCGATCTGGCACATCTAACATCAATGAGTGAGGTATGCCTCATGATCTTTTTTCATGGTGGACTGTCTGAGCCATTATACTCTACAATGCGATTGCATGAACCCCATGAGACACTAGGACAATATATTGATTTGGCCTTAAAAATGTCTGGGTCTCCCTTCACCGTAGGCGAGGTGGAGGAAACCCCTAAATGTTTTTTGGGGGGGGGCAATAGACAGCAAGACCCGCCGGCAACGGGTCTTGCTGTTCCCTCCAATAACACAATCATGTTGGCATCTCCTATACTCCTGTCCCCTGTTCACCAGCCTAGACCACAGCCAGCTAACAAGATGGCTGCCGCCAGTTCTCCATGTCACAAAATGGCCACCTCCAGTCCTCCAGGTGACAAAATGGCCACTTCCAGTCCTCCAGCTAACAAGATGGCCACCTCCAGTCCTCCAGCTAACAAAATGGCTGCTTCCAGTTCCCCAGTTCACAAAATGGCCGCCTCCAGTCCTCCTGTTGACAAAATGGCCGCTTCCAGTCCTCCAGCTCGCAAGATGGCCGCCTTCAGTCCTCCAGTTGATAAAATGGCCGCCTCCAGTTCTCCAGCCGACAAAATGGCTGCCTCCAGTCCTCCTGTTGACAAAATGGCCACTTCCAGTCCTCCAGTTCACAAAGTGGCCGTCACCAGCCCTCCAGCTCACGCATGGGTAAGCGCCAATCTGCCACCAGCTCACAAGATGGCTTCCTGTTTCAAGTCCGTTCCGGTTATAGTTCCTGTTCCTGAAATGCCATCACCTGAGCCACCAGAGCTGTCACTGCCAGAGCTGCCAGATCCTCAGTTGCTGCCAGATCCTCAGTCACTGCCAGAGTTTCAGTCACTGCCAGAGCTGCCAGATCCTCAGTCACTGCCAGAGCTGCCAGATCCTCAGTCACTGCCAGAGCTGCCAGATCCTCAGTCACTGCCAGAGCTGCCAGATCCTCAGTCACTGCCAGAGCTGCCACATCCTCAGTCGCCGCCAGAGCTGCCACATCCTCAGTCGCCGCCAGAGCTGCCAGAGTCGCCGCCGCCAGAACTGCCAGAGTCGCCGCCGCCAGAGCTGCCAGAGTCGCCGCCGCCAGAGCTGCCAGAGTCGCCGCCGCCAGAGCTGCCAGAGTCGCCGCCGCCAGAGCTGCCAGAGTCGCCGCCGCCAGAGCTGCCAGAGTCGCCGCCGCCAGAGCTGCCAGAGTCGCCGCCGCCAGAGCTGCCAGAGCCATTGACGCCGCCAGAACCCTCTGTATTCCCCGAATGGCGGGCGCCAGGCATTGCTGAATTCCCCGAATGGCGGGCGCCAGAAACCTCTGAACTCCCCGAATGGCGGGCGCCAGAAACCTCTGAACTCCCCGAATGGCGGGCGCCAGAAACCTCTGAACTCCCCGAATGGCGGGCGCCAGAAACCTCTGAACTCCCCGAATGGCGGGCGCCAGAAACCTCTGAACCCCTCGAATGGCGGGCGCCAGAATCCTCTGAACCCCTCGAATGGCGGGCGCCAGAACCCTCTGAATCCCTGGAATGGCGGGCGCCAGAACCCTCTGAATCCCTCGAATGGCGGGCGCCAGACCCACTTGAATCCCCCGAAGGGCGGGGCGCCAGATCCTCCTGAATCCCTTGAAGGGCCAGGGGTACGAGACCCACCTGAGTCCCACGAAAGGCCCGAGCAGTCACCTGTGTCCCAGGAAAGGCCAGAGCTGTCACCTGAGTCCCACGAAAGGCCAGAGCTGTCACCTGAGTTCCACGAAAGGCCAGAGCTGTCACCTGAGTCCCACGAAAGGCCAGAGCCATCACCTGAGTTCCACAAAGGACAAGATTTACCACCTGAGTTTCAGGAAGGGTTGCCAGAGTCATGTGACGTGCTAGAGACACGTGACTTCCCAGTACCGCCAGAGCCGTGTGACGTCCCAAAGTCTCCTGACCCACTGGGGTTATATGAACTGCCAGTGATCCTTGAACCTGAACCTCCTGACCCACTGGGGTTATATGAACTGCCAGTGATCCTTGAACCTAAGCCTCCTGACCCACTGGGGTTATATGAACTGCCAGTGCTTCTTGAACCTAAGCCTCCTGACCCACTGGGGTTATATGAACTGCCAGTGCTCCTTGAACCTAAGCCTCCTGACCCACTGGAGTTAAATGAACTGCCAGTATCTCCTGAACCCAAGCCTCCAGACCCACTGGGGTTAAACAAACTGCCAGTGTCTCCTGAACCCAAACCTCCAGACCCACTCGGGTTAAATGAAATGCCTGTATCTCCTGAACCCAAGCCTCCTGACCCACTGGAGTTTAATGAACTGCCAGTGCCCCTTGAACCAAAGCCTCCTGATCCATGGGGGTTATATGAACTGCCTGTGCCTGCTGAACCTAAGCCCCAGACCAACTTCAGCTCCATACTCCAGGCCTTTTGCAACTCCACACTCCAGGCCTTCAGCAGCTTCACTCTTCAGGCCTTACGCAGCTCCAGCTCCATTCTCCGGGCCTTCCACGCTCCATGTCCTCAGCAACTTCACTCTTCAGGCCTTACGCAGCTCCAACTCCATGCTCCAGGCCCACCGCAGCTCCAACTCCATGCTCCAGGCCCTCCGCAGCTCCAACTCCATGCTCCAGGCCCTCCGCAGCTCCAACTCTATGCTCCAGGCCCTCTGCAGCTCCAACTCCATGCTCCAGGCCCTCCGCAGCCCACGCTCCAGGCCCTCCGCAGCTCCAACTCCATGCTCCAGGCCCTCTGCAGCTCCACTCTCCAGGCCCTCCGCAGCTCCACTCTCCGGGCCTTAAACAGCTCCACGCTCCGGGCCCTCCGCAGCTCCACTCTCCGGGCCTTTGCAGCTCCACGCTCCAGGCCCTCCGCAGCTCCACTCTCCGGGCCTTCCCAGCTCCACGCTCCAGGCCCTCCGCAGTTCCACTCTCCGGGCCTTCGGCTGCTTCATGCTTCAGACACCCCTCAGCTGCATGGTCCTGGCCCTCCATCCCTCCCCCTGTTCCGCCTCCGCTCCACCTCCCGCCTGAACTATGATAGGAGTGTCTGGAAGCCACTCCTTAAAGGGGGGGCTCTGTCACAATCACCAGCGATCTTCTCCCCTTAGATCGCTGGTTTACATGCACAAACACCCATGGACTACAATCCACCATTATATGGACTACATTCCCCATACATGCACGACTCTGACATCACACACAACCGGTTCCAGATCTTCACGGATTACACCCACAGCTGAAGCCACTCAATCACTGATTACACCCACAGCTGAAGCCACTCAACAACTGATTACACACACTACATAAGCAGCACACACACTCATTCCATTGCCGAGTCTTGTTCATCTGTTCACAGTGTCAATTCTAAGCGTTTCCTTGTTTTGTCTTTGTCGTGTTTGGACCCTCGCCTTGATTCTCTGTTTCTGCCTGTCTGCTGCCATCCCTGTGACCTTTTGCCTGTTATATTGACTACGACTCTGGATTGTCCTCATACATCTGTTTGCTCCTGTACTGATCATTGCTTGTCTGACCATCCCTTTAAATAAACCTGCATTTGGATCCGCATCCTGTTGTCAGCATCCTATCCTTGGTTACAGGGAGTTTGAAAATTAGCTTTTCCGAAATCTTCGACAACTTGCTGGAATACGCCACTCAAGAACATCTCCTTACCACCCTCAAAGTAACCCAGCTGAGAGATTCAACCGAACCCTCCTTCAAATGCTTCGAACATTGGCTGACAAAGAAAAAGCAAGGTGGAAAGATCATCTCCCACATATCGTACATGCATATAACTGCACCCGCCATGAGTCTACTGGATATTCCCCTTTCTATCTGTTGTATGGACATCAACCCTACCTTCCTATTGATTTGATATTTGGATTGGTTGAAGAGGGTGAAGAAGTGACTCACCAGGGTTTTGCTGGCCAGTGGGCTAAAAGGATGTCTGAGGCCTACGAAATAGCAAATGAGAATAGTAGACAAGCAAGTACACGTGGCAAAACTCAGTATGATATGAAGGTCAAAGGTGTGGTTCTAAAACCAGGAGACAGAGTTCTTGTCAGAAACCTCAGAGAGCAGGGAGGCCCAGGAAAACTTAGGTCATACTGGGAGAAAAGTATTTATGTGGTAAAGGAGCAAATTTCAGATAATCCTGTGTATGTAGTAAGCCCTGAATGTGGAAATAAGAAAGGTACAAGAACTCTACACCGAAATTTGCTGTTATTGGTAAATGACTTACCTGTGGAGACATCATTCCATCCAAGGGAAGTAGCAAAGCAGAGACAAAACAGACAAAACAACAGAGAGACTAAGAACAAAGAAACTATTTACTGCAGTGATTCAACTGATTCAGATGAGGATAACCATGAGAGATACTGGCTGAGGATCCCCTCAAGTTGGACTGAACAGGAAACGGAGAATACTTATCAACAGAAGCCTGAGTTAGTCCAGGAGACTCATCTTAACACAGCACCTGAAAGAAGAGATGAAATAAGAGAGAGAGTATCATTGAGAATAAGAGATAACCTGGAGGAAAGCCAAACTCCAGATGAACTCATCACTAATTCAATCCCATCATCAGAGAGTGATGCAGATAAAGAAAATGGATGCATACAAATTGATGAAGCCACAGGTCACCCATCAGAAGAAAATTATCCTGAATTGAGACGATCTACCAGAGAGAGGAGACAGAGGCAGACATTTGCATATGAAACACTCGGTCAACCAACATTACAGCAACACACAGCAGTTAACACTGTAGGTTTTTATGAACAACCAGCTAATCACATAATAAATTATATGCCATACTACCATTCACAGACACCAACATACTTACCTCTATGTTACATACCTCAGGCTGGACCTTTCACGCCATACCATATATTCCCACCATTTTCCTACCCTGTATATGCCTTTTGAGACCACAACTGTTTAAGAAAATTGGGAAGTAGCATCTTCTTTGGCCGGGAGAGTGTGACCCACATGAGTTTTAGGTCACAAGAAGATTGAATTAAATGTATATATTTTCATTATTTTATTCATTACTGATTACTGTATTAACATTGTATCTTTAAGAAGAACACAAAGTTGCATTTTTTTAAACTGCTGACAGTTGAGAGAAAGTGTTACTGTGACAACCACAGCGTGTCTTCAGTCAACAAAGAGGACAGCACAGCTGAACACCAACTCTCTGTTTCTCTGTTTTTTATTCATTTTAAAGACCTCCAGAGTGAGGTCTGCAACATTCCAAACTGTAATACATTACAGATTACTTGTTACTGTTATTTAAAAGTAATCCCTTACATTACAATATTACTGTCTCAGAATTGTAATATGTTACATTAATCTTATATTACTTTTTAGTTACTTTCACCAAAATAACTCCAGAATTAGAACTTAACATTCTAAAGTGACCAAATGTACTGCAGAGCATTTTACGTCCAGTAGAAAGCGATATGATGAGGCATAATGACTGTGACCTATCCAGGCTACTAACAATATAGTATATAACTGGCAACGTGAAGGCTTAAGACAATGCAGGAGAGGATGACAGTCAGATTCACAAATGATCTGTTAAAAGTATGGTAGAGGTAAAGTGGTTATCTGGCAATATCTGTGAATATTCTTTCATTCATTCATTGTCTTGTCGGCTTAGTCCCTTTATTAATCCGGGGTCGCCACAGCGGAATGAACCGCCAACTTATCCAGCACAATTTTACGCAGCGGATGCCCTTCCAGCCGCAACCCATCTCTGGGAAACATCCTCACACTCATTCACACTCATAGACTACGGACAATTTAGCTTACCCAATTCACCTGTACCGCATGTCTTTGGACTGTGGGGGAAACCGGAGCACCCGGAGGAAACCCACGCGAACACAGGGAAACGCCAACTGACCCATATCTGTGAATAGCTTGGCTATATTCATATTAGACACAACAGGCCTATATGTAAACTCCAATGCCATGACAAAATGCAGATTTCTTTTCTCTTCTTATTGTTGCCATTATTGTGTTCACTTTAAATTCAAGTGGCTCACAACAGAAAACTGTCATGCACAAAGTGAGCATGATGAACATAGCTTTCCCAATATAATGCTCGTGTACCGATTGCCTCTGTGGACAAAACTGCTTGTGAGCTCTCAAATATACGCTGCTCGCGTGCAAATTTTCTATTGTTCTCTCAAATATGCACTGCTCACGCACAAATTTTCTTGCGCGCTCTCAGTACACTCGCTCAGTGAGATTATATGCAGACTCGCAATTTGTCTTGTGTTCCCTCTTCCTTTGTGCTTTTTGATATGATTTATATTGGTGCACTATTTATTAACAATAACCAAAATACTAAAATAAACTTACATATAAATTTTTTTATCTAATAAACCATAACCTTTTTGGCTGTATGTTATATGATGAGATATTTCCAGTTTTAAACACTAAAAGACAGAGAATAGACGTTGGATGTAAAGAATACGTTTTATTTTAAAAACATTTAAACATCTAAAAGGTGCACCATACTAATCAAATAAAAAACATTTAAACTAAAATATAACTAACTCATGCAGAAATGTAACTGATAGAAAATATGGATAAACTTGATAAGGTATTACTGTATAGCCTACTGTACTATTCACTCTTCAAATAAATGTCACTATAAATCCCATTTTATCATGGCAACTAAAATAAAGTGAACTAGTTTCTGCTGTTTTCCACATTGTTGATAAGATTGTGCAGGACATTTTGCCTGTCATCCTCTTCATTTTGAGGAAAAGCTGTTCCACAGGGCCCCTGAACACACATACTGGCATGTACTATAGTAAAGTACTTCAATTAATCTGTTGTGGTAATACTATAGTTGCTATGGTAACACAAGTGTAATGTATACAGTAGGTGAGAGTTCAATGTGACTATTACCGCCGCTTAATCTAACGCCGCCGCTTTGAAAAAAAAGCACGTGTTTTTTAGGTATGACTGCAGTTTGCGACTATGCCGCCAGGTGGCACAAAGGGACGGAATGCGAACGGACAGAAATAGCTTACACATTAGCTGTAAATACTCTACCACTTGTAAGTAAAGATAAACAATGAAACATAGCATTATAATTCCTTCATTAATCATTAAAAAGACAACTAGGCTACATTATTTAAAGGAATAAAGAATAACAAATAACCTTTGGGGTGAAGTGCTTTAAAACAATTCTGCTATAGTATGCTTCAGCACCAAAACACGAGTTGCCTTGAGATTGTGTTGGTTTGTTAAATAGAATAATAATCAACCTAAATAAAATTAAAGTGAAATATTCACTGTTTCAGAGAAGCCTATATTAACAAAAAGATAGAAGGATATTCCTGGTCACAGTTTGACAGACAAGTTGCTGATGCTGATCATGTGCTGCCTGGAGCCGCTCATAAACTCAACAAATAGGCTATGTATAGGCTTATATAATGTACAATTTTAAATAGCCTACAGTATGTAGCCTAATTTACGAATCAAACAAATCCAAAGTTTTTCTTGATGTTTGCGTAACAATAACTTCGCAGCAAACTGAGGCTTTCATTTTACAGCTTATAAAACATGTATTCAAATTAATGCAATATCATATGTAAACAACAAAATTGTTATATGCCATGTAGTGGCCTATACTTTACAAAAAGTCAACAACATATGAACTTTAAGGCTTGTCATTGTCTTTCATTACACGCAACGCAAGCATGGACCGCGACTGAAACCGTCATGTCACAAAATACTTTTTAAACTAATGTTTATTATTATTATTATTATTATTTAATGTGAACAACACTTAATAAAAATTGAAATGTATTTATTACACCACCTTATTGGAGAAAACTGTATCAATTACAGTGCTTTCGCAGATTTGAAGTATACTTGCGGTGGTAGCCGGATTGAAACACACCATTTACCCACATCGCATAAACAGTTAGCTACAGTATATGCAATAAACAAATCATAATTTCATTTTTAATAATAATTGTATTTATGACACTTTTCTTTTTGATAGGTTAAAGTAAAGACTGACATGAAAAAGAAATGCTATTCAGGAGCAATGTGCACACACTGACAGGTCTGCTTCTCTCTCTTTTCAAGTTCAAAGCAAATTTGAATGCCAAAGGATTGTAGATATGTATATAAAGTAGTCTGTAATATATTAACATCAACAAATTAATAAAATAATTAGCAGATGAGAAATAAATAATTGAAAAGTCGATAAAAACAGACATTATCTCTAAAAGTTATAATAATTGTAGGACTAGATTTTTTAAATAAGGCAAATGCGTTGATTAATTACTAATGGTGCATATATTTTGCAGCCAGTTTAGATGTCATTTCGTCCTCTCCGAGTAGGCTATATAGCCAAAGTTTTTCTGAGTCGTTTAGGTTAAAGAATATATTTTTTAGCCTACGTTTTCTCTCGGTATCGCGGCTGTGCGTGCGTCAGCTGAATATAGGCCTAAAATAAATCTAAAAAGCAACTAGACTGCGCGCTGTTACTTGCTTTTTTTTTCGGATTTCGAACAATTTCAACCGCGAGGAGATATCGACAGCTTGATAAAGTTTAGCCTATAAGATGAAATGCATGGTGAAATATGAAATATATGTCTGTTTTGTTGAATATTTTTTTATTCATCTATATCTTTATCTCAATCCCATCGAGCTGGTTTGGCATGCCCTGAAGGAATTCGTCAGACGTGAGGTCAAGCCAAAAAATAAAGATGAGCTTCTTAAGGCCATCGAGACATTCTGGCGGCATCGTTTGACAACAGATGTCTGCAACAGATACATTGACCACCTTCAAAAAGTTTTGCCAGCTGTGGTAGAGCGCAACGGAGGCTCCACTGGAATGTAGCAGATGTGTTTAAACCAACGAATTAGTGGCTAATTCGTATTAATTCGTGCGATCTAATTCGTACAAATTTGTACGATTTGCTCATCACCCGTTTAAACTTGGTATTATTTATTAAACAGGCATTTGATTTGACCATATCAGTATGTTGTCTCTTATTTATAAATGATTGCAATTTTAGGACGTACTCACACTATGCTATCCGAACCGTGCCCAGGCCCGTTTCCCGGATCGTTTGAGAAGTGTGAGTGCACACCAGTCAAAAGCACAACGCATCCCAGAATTATGGATATATTATTAGCTTAATACTATCATTATTAGATATTCGTGGATATAATGCGCTCTTTTAAACAAGCAGATTTTTTTTTTCTTAATGCAGGCTGTTCGCTCTGCATGCGTGTGAAAGAGAAATGGACAGAGAATGAACATGCGGATATGCCCATTTATTCAATTTCATAACCGCCTAAATAGACCTAAATAATTATTTACTTAAAGACATTACCAGCGAAACATGGAGAAACGTCCGGCGCATGGTCTAAAGACCTCTTAAGTTGAATGCTACTTCATAAAAAGAATAAAAATAAACTGACCTACCTTAAGCAGATCACTAAAATTATAATAAAAGTAATTTTGCCGCAGGACATAAATTAGCCTAAGTCCCGAAAGTTTATTTTTAATCATTTAGTTTCAGTTCAGTTTTCAAAACGTCACTGTTCTCCTTCAAATTATAATTGTTTTTTAACTTAAAACTTAACTTAACTTAAACTGTTAATGGCTCAGTATCTTTTATTTTCAGTCTTCAATTTCAGTTTTCAATTTCAGTCACCTTGCATATGCGTGTGAAATATAATGTGGCATGACAGCATGAACAAGGAAAAAGGCAGTCAAAAGTTATAGTTAATACATCAAAATTATATTAAAATACATCCGGATTATAAAAAAGAAAACATCTCATCAAAACAGTCTGTCTGCTATTTTATATAGGCCTGCTATATTTAAAAGAAAGCTGCAAAGTGGGCTAAATTATTTTAATTAATTTCTGTTTCTGTCACTCGCGGTTCATTGTGCGCGCCCGAGTTGTTTATATTAATTGATATATTTTTTACTTTTTCTCTCGGTATCGCGGCTGTGCTTGCGCTGTCAGCTGAATAAAGGCCTAAATTACATCTAAAAAGCAACTACTGTGAAGTGATATTTGTTCTTTTTTCGGATAACCACCAAATTCAACCATGAGGAGAACCCGACAGCTGGAAATGCAATTCTAAAATGTCATTTATCTCGGGAAAAAAACAATTCACTTTAAAAAATAAAATAAAAGATTGGATTGGATTAGACTATTTCACAGTGTAGGCTAAACATCAAAAATAATAATTAGACTGAGATAGATTCCCCCTTCATTCAGAAATAAGAGAAGTCTTCTTTCACTACTGTATTGTTTTTAAAGAGAAAACATTGCAGGTAACTTTTATTCTAAATCTTGGACATTCTTCCTTAAATAAAAAATGAGCAATAAAAAGGTGTGAAGCACCAGAAGCGGACCATATAAAAATTAATTTGAATATATTTTGGCTATTGTTGATATCCAGGAATTTTCAAATGTTTTTTTTTTTTACCAAACAGGCTGAAGAAGTCATTATTATTGTTTCATTATTATTATTATTATTATTATTATTAGTTTTTATTATAATTTTTTTATTGAAATGGCAGTTTGCAAATGTTTGTTGGAACGACGGATTTGAACCAAATCAACGAATTATCTTTGTAGCGACACAACTTGCGACCTTAGTTTGATAACAAGGGTTTTCGGAATCGCACCCCAGATAGGCTACACGCTAGAGAAGTGCTTTTGCAGACCAGTGCTGTGTTTTCATTTCACTACAGTTACTGCAAATTTAGCAATCTCCCCATGCTGCATCAGTTGGTCAAAAAAATATTACAAATGTGTTAAATGTGTGTTCGTAGTTGTGTAAAATACACAAACTCCACGGTCCATTTAAGATGATTATGGCCAAGCGAAATTCTCTGCAGCTGTCGCTCCTGCTCAGCAGGCAACACGCCATTCAGTTATGTTCTGTGTTTTCGACGTAAAAAAATATATTAGTTTTGGCGAATGCTACGAGCCAAGTTGCTGTGCATAGAAACATACATTTCCATAAACTGAGAATGAACTGAGAATGAACATGCAGCTAACTGCGCTTGCGGATATATTTATTTAATTTCATAACCAAAAAGCAGGTCAAATATTTGTAACCTAGCCTAGAAAAATATGGAGACATACCCTTCCCCCATCTCAAACCAAATGCTTGTCTGTCTGAGGTGTTAATGGCGCAAGGCCTATTGTGCTTTAACCGGGAAAAAAACAACCCGAAAACACTGAAATGGATTACAAGGGTTGCTACAAAAAAAAGCCTAACAGCAATAATAATATTATTAATAATACTACTACTACTGCAAATAATATTTCCCAGTGATGGATTGCAGCTGGAAGGGCATCCACTTGGTAAAACATATGCTGGATAAGTTGGCGGTTCATTCAGCTGTGGCGACCACAAATTAATAAAGGGACTAAGCCGAAAAGAATTTGAATAAATGAATAATAATAGTAATATAAAACTAAAGTAATAATCTTTACACACAGATGCCGCGCAAGCTGGCTTTTTTATTATTATTTTATATTTGAATTGCTGCTGTCCAGATAGCGCACCTCCTTGGAATAAGCGCCTCCCGCCAGTAGAGAGCAAGTGGGAGTGGCGAGTGAGACCGTCATGTCACAAAATACTTTTTAAACCAATGTTAATTGGTTATTTATTATTTAATAAAATAAATTAATTCAAAAACTTTTTCATTTATTTTTAAGTCCAAAGAGAGAAATGGACTATTGATTGTTTATTAATATTTTGTGCTGTATTTGGTTGCTGAGCAGCAATAAACAACACTTTAATATATAAGCAGTTTTCTTGTGATTTTCTAAGCTAGTGGTGTTGAAATTTAATAAATGCATAATAATCGTGATAACTGTGAAACCATGATTATTCTTCAGACTATAATCATACAACCAAAATCTATAATCGTTGCATCCCTAATTGTTACACAGTTTAAAACACAACATATGAATGTGTCTGAATGTAGAAGAAGCCTACTTCATGCACTGATTTTGTGCCTCGAAATACACTTGTCTTCATTTTAATCGTTTCGTGATGGTGTTCTTTGTGTGCCTGATTCCCACTGAACTGGGCGGGTTGTGACGTTTGATTCGGGGGACGTTTTGGGGGCCGGGTTTGCGTGATGCGCTGCGAGCTACAGCCCGACAGTGAAACCGCGACATGATTTCAGCCTCACTGCTCAACCCCCTGAGCGATTGGCACGGCCCGGTCTGAAAAAAGCCCTGGCTCCAACTGTCCCGACAGTGGAAATGCCAACGTAAGTAACATTTTGATTTAGTGGTTAATTCGTATGAATTCGTACGATCTTATTCGTACATATTATGAATTATGGGGGGGGGGGGGGGGGGGGGGGGGGGGACGGGAGGAGGGACAAGCGTGCTTCGTTGTCACACACAACAAAAGCACGTGACTGACAAAGACCGATTAACACCACAATGGCCAAACATTTGGTGATTTCTGAAGGATCATGTGACTCTGAAGACTGGAGTAATGAAGCTGAAAATTCATCTTTAAAATCACTGGAATAAATGATTAAATTAAATGATAAACTACTTTTGAACAGTTATTTTATAGTGCAATAACATTTTACAATTTTACAATGTGTGCTGTATTTATGATGAAATAAATGCAGCCTTGGTGAGCAGGAGAAGCTTATTTTAAAATATTTAACAATCATACTGACCCCAAACTTTTGTCCGGTTGTGTATAGAATATTTTATAAGTGAAAATGTGCACTTTAATTTTGACACCCACAGACATAAATAAAAATCAGGAGAGGTCAGACTTTCTCATACAGAGCCTCATTTCAGTTGTCAAGTTTTGTAAAAATCTATTGAATTAATCAATTTATTAAAGAAACGTTGGCTAGAATTCTGCATTATAGGCTTAAATTATAGAGAGAAATAACAGATGAACCGATCATCAGATCATGAAGCAGATCAATGTTGATCATTCTTTCGAGCTGTCAGTGCAGAAATGAACAAAACAGGCCTAATACAACATATTATAAGATTAAAATATGGAAAGATTATCAGATAGTTACTTTGGTCAATCTTCCTAACTGATAAACAGCTCTCGTTAATATTGCAGCATGCTTTCACTTTCGTATTAGACATGAAACGCACATTTACCGGTAGGAATGACATCCCGCCCTGCGTATCATTCCCTCTTCGTATAGCCGTACATATGGCTATTACACAATCATAATACACAGTGATATAGCCAGGGTCATTAGTTCGTTGGATTGTTTTGTTTTCTCACTATCGATCCGCTCAATCGAGCAGAGACCACCTCATTCAGGTGACCATTCTGTACACTGGCCTGAGCGTCTCCCATGCATCGGGCAGTCCTTATTGTCGAGCCCTGAAGGCTATATAATCTTATTCTCTGATTAAAACAAAAGTGCCGCACCACTGACACAATTAATTGCACTTTTCGTTTAATAAAAATATACGGAAACGAAATAAAATCAAAAGGTGGCTAGTTTGTAATTTGTTTTAATATTAATAAAATAACATGCTTGGACTAATTAAGTTTAACGGCTATACGCTGCCCATAGGCCTTTAAAAAATATTATTTTACTGTGTA
This sequence comes from Danio kyathit, assembly GCA_903798195.1. Classification (NCBI taxonomy): domain Eukaryota; kingdom Metazoa; phylum Chordata; class Actinopteri; order Cypriniformes; family Danionidae; genus Danio; species Danio kyathit. The sequence goes on from LR812543.1 coordinate 30,465,200, forward strand.
CTGGGTTATAATGTATATTTTACAATAAAAACTAAATTTAGCATGTCTCACTGTCATTTAAAACATGTAATTCATAACACATCAGAACTGTAGACCTGCAGTGTGTAAACTGTACAGGGGATGTTGGTCAATAGCCTACAGCACATAACGCTATTAAACTAATATCTCAGAGGGAGATTATGTTAGCCTAATTTAAGAGATTTAAAAAAAAAATAAAAATTCAAAAGGAAGGCGGTTTCAGCACTTGCCGCTGGATTAAGTAGACGGGGCTGGCTGTGTGTAGCGCCTTTAAGCGCGTCTGTCAATCATTTACTGCTGCTGAGTGGTAGCGCGCGTAAGAGCGCAGAGCCTGTATAGATAAAACCAAAAGCAAGTTCATATTATAAATATTTCATTAACAATACTTATCGAAAATTCATTTAATTTTACCCCTCGATTAGAATTTTTAGTTGCACCATTAAGAAACCAGGGCACTCTAGAGCCCTGCAATACTTTGTAATAAAATAACTTTGTTGACTTGATGACAGAAAAGAAGGTAGCATAGTTACTGCTTTCACTCAAGAAATGCTCTGTTTGCACGATTTGATTAATATCATGGTATCCAAATACTTTATAAAAATATTTCACAACTCTGTTGTTAATTGTTTAGATTTTTTTTCATATATAGGCTTTTGTAAAAGGAGAGTTTAAAATGGCTTGAAACGGTTTAGGCTAATTTATTTACAGTATATTTTCTACACTGCACTCATATGTGCAACAGTTAACAATTTCAATAATAATAATAATAATAATAATAATAATTAACCAAAATAGGCCAGCTATAAGATTTTATGCAGACCAGGATTTCGTTGCATTGTTAATTATATTTTTCAACTATAGGCTATATGCCGTGCAACAGGTAGGCTAATGTTGCTTTTGAACTAGATATCCAGTCAAAGCACAATGCATCCCAGCATGGATATATATTTTAGCTTAATATTATCATTACTAGACATTCGTGGATATAATGCGCTTTTTTAAACAAGCAGATTTTTTTTTCTTTATGTTCGCTCTGCATGCGTGTGAAAGAGAAATTAACATGCGGCTAGCACGTGCGGAAATGTCCATTTATTTAATTTCATAACCGCCCTTGATAGCAAAAGGGAACCTATTTTGAGTGCACTTGTTTTACATGTAGTGGCATTTGGTCAAATAATTGTAACCTAACCTATAATAAATAATAATTATTGATAAAGCAAGTTATACTGTGATCGTGCTCTATCGGCTCGATACTCGAACCTTCATATTAATATGTACTGTGTGCTGTGCCGTGGTTTTCATATCTTGTGCGCATGATGGTCAAACAAACCATGGTCAAACAAATCGAAACGTTCTTTTTACCCTAATGCAATTTAATAGGGCACTATAAAGGCTAAAGAACTTAATTCTTCTATTTGCTTAATTTTTGCAGCCTACTTCTCCCCATGAATTGTATCTTTTCTAGTGTAAAAACATGTTTACTGCTAAGAAAACTAAAACAAACCAACAAAATTATAATTTAATTGGACAAACCCCATCACATAAGGTACAGTATACATATAGCCCTAGTACGGTCCTATTGTGGAAAGGCAAAGCTGAAAATCTATGGTTAAAGCGCCATCCAGCGGCCAACAGCTGTTGGCGCACATAGATACAGCCACGGCGGCGGTAGAAACGGCGGTAAAAGCGTCAAATTGAACTAGTGACATCTGTAATAAATGACCCAATGCTGTAATGTTTTTTTACAACATAGGGTATAATATACTACAATTCACCACACTTTACTGTAGTAAACTTTGTATTTCATTTTATGAATTCACTATTCTTAATACTACAGTATGCTGAAGCATTCATTAACAAGTTGTAAATATTACTAGCCTAAAACAGTAGTATAGCTAACTCTCAAAAACACTTGTATTTATTATAGAAATTACCTTAACCTGTAGGTAAATAGTGCAGCAATATACCTGTATAAACCATATCAACATTCTTGGGATAACAATTTAACAGGAGGATCTCTGGAGAGCAAAAGCACAAAAAGAGGAGGAAACACAAGGCACAAATTGTGAGTCTGCATCATCTGACGGAGAGAGCAGATCATTCACACGTGAGCAGCCCAGACAGTGTTTTGAGTGCACGAGAGAAGTTTTGTTCACCACACCGGCGCGTTCGCTCGCTCGTATTACATAAATGCGCTCTCGACTTGTAATACTTACGACATTTGTCAGTGAAATAACACCAAATGCACGTACGTCCATCTCGCCAATGTCTTCTGTCATTTCCATCTATTTGCCGCTTTTCCGCTGCGCGTTAGGGCTTAATGTTACTGCGAACCAGGCTGAGCCACTAGCCCCGGACCTCAAGCTCAGAGGCTGAAATCATTCCGCGTTCAAAGAAAGAAGTTCCAATAGACAGAGGGAGATTAATGTGCACGAACAGAAAATCGATCTGCGGTATTTTTTATTTGTTAATGTCTTGCGGGCGAAAAGTTTGTTGTAACGCACGCGTTACTGAACATGTACCGAGTAAAATATTACTGAAAATGTAAAAGTAATGGCTTACACTACTGCGTTACTTGAAAAAGTAATATGTTACTGTAATACATTACTTTTGTAACGCATTACTCCCAACACTGCATGGGTTGTCCTGAAAATATACCAATTATGCCTTAACTGAACTTCCTGTCCGCCATCTTGCCTTAAGTCAAAAACCTACTTTTTCGAACCTCTCCTACATCATTTGGCTAATTTGCACCAAATTTGACTCAGATCATCTTCAGACCATGCTGACAAAAAGTTATTGAATGTGTTGATAGGTGCAATGTTTTTTGTTTACTGCACCGACAAATGTGATGGCATGATGCCAAACTACATCTGAGGCTGTATTTTTGCAATAGTTCAAGATAATGACACCAAATTTTAGGTCTGTCATTATCACCTCACACTGACTACACCATCAAATTTGGTAACACCTATGGGTCAAGAGTTATAATACATTCATTAGCCATTATTACTGAAACTTACAAATTCGGTAATAACTTTTGACTGCATATGCTTATTTTGATGATACCAATTATGCCATATTCTGCTAAACTTCCTGTATGCCATTTTGATTTTATTCAAACCATTCTTTTTTTAACTCCTCCTAGACTGTTGGTCCAAACTTCACCAAATTTGTCCCAGACCTCATCTTCAGACCATGTAGACCAAAAGTTATGGAATTCAAGTCAATAGACAAAACTGTTGTCATTTAGCACATGCTCAAACTTGATGTAATGCTGCCAGATGACAAAGTATACTGTAGTGACATGATAATGATTTTGGATTATTAAAAATAAAAATCGCACAGTGTGAGCTGGGTTTAAGGAATGAGAAGCTTTTCTCTGCATTGGTTACATTTAAATAACTTGTTACCAGCTGAAACAATCATCCATGGAGTAATTATCCAATAGGAGGCTTTTACCTACTTGTTTAGTTAAATTCAGATAATGAATTAAAGGCAGTGTGTTTAGACAAGGTTATCATAATGTGACGGAATGGCAAACTTAGTCACATAAAACCAGATTAAATCTCGGGTAAATAAATAAGGTTTAACTTATTATAAATTTATTATTTAGTTCCTTTATGACAAATTAAAACAGCACACAAATAGTCACCAAAACAACAACAACAACAACAGCAACAACAACAACAAAAAAAAAAAAAATCTGACAATTGCCTGGGAGAAACAAAAAATGCAGACAGTTATTAGAACAGCAGAATGGTGGGAAGATTCATTTTTAATGTTCTTTTTTTACTGTCAGTACTTTAGACATGATATTTAAATGCATATATTAGAAAAGCCTTATTCCATGTCCTGCACTCTTCGGCAGATGTCAGCTGTAAACTCTGAGCACTTCGAGTTTCCACCAAGATCTTTGGTCAAAACCTGGAACATATAAAAATGGGTAACAAATGTAAGAGAAACATGTCTTCATAATGGAAACCAAATTAAAGGTGCTATAGAATATTATTCTGTATATACCTAGGCATGGTTAAAATTATTTTACATTACATTACATTACATGAGCCTCAAATACAATTGTTTCCTTCTCATATACATCTTGTTTGAGCAAAAGACCACAAAAAAAATTCTTAGCCAAATATTCTTCAGTAAAGGTTAAGAGTAGGGATGTTCATAATAACTGATTAACCGCTAACCGAAAAGGTGCATTTTATTAACCGAATAATGGTATCAGTTAAACGATAAAAAAATATATATATTATAATTTTTTTACGTTTAGCTGCATAAATGTGCAACACATATTTATTAACTCGTGGAAGGGTAACATGAGTTATGGGTGTGTTGAGCATAACATGCATTAAACCAATCGGGAGTCTCATCTCCCATTCCCTTTAAGAGTCAATTGCGTCGCGCCATGGGGCATCTGCTATTTACACGGTGGACTTGAACGCTTCACTAGAGAGAAAACAGTTTAACAGACCATCTGCAGTGCGATGATAAAGAACAAGCCTCCTCCATTTGGCCTCTTTCTCTTTACTCCTCCACTTTCATGGATAAGCAAACAGTGTTGTACGCACTCCACTGAAGACACCCATTAGCCTACATATTTAATTTTGTTTGTTAAGCACAAAGATTTGTTTCAAAACTATTTCTAAATTCAGCTCTAATTTCCAGCAAATAAATAAATGAACAATAATAATGAAGTGTGGTCAAAAAACTGAGTTATATCCAAACACGCGTCCGGTTCTTACGCCCCATATGGTGATGTATACGTCACCAAAACCCAACAGGTGGACAAATTTAAACTTGTTTTTATAAAAACAAATATAAATATGCATATAATAAATAATACTGCTAATAATATTAACATTATAATAATGCAAATTGACATGAATAAACTGAAAATGCCCACCGAAACGAGGCATGGAGGCAGTGGTTTTTATATTTGTGTAGAATTATTTTTTTATTTATTTATTTTTTTTACATTTTAATCCTTTAATTTTTTTTTTCAAATGTAAAGATATTTGTGTATTGCTGTCCATCCTGTGTGTATATTACGCAATGTGTAAGGGTTGTGCAATAAATCACGCCAAACACGTCCTGCACTTTATTGCACCGGGTGTATGATAGGGCCCTATGTGTACAACCAACAAACCAACCTTTTTTTCATTTGTAAAATTATAGTTATTAATAGTTCTTATGTAATGTACATTTTTAAAATAGTATACATAGCCTACAAATCAAACAAATATTTTCTTGATTTTTCCATAATGACAACTCCAATGATAGCGCCAAACTGAGGCTTTCATTTTACAGCTTATAAGACATGCAATGATATTGCAAATAATGCAATATCGTATGTAAACAACAAAATTGTTATATGCTATACAAAAAGCCTATACAAAAAGTCAACATATAAGCCTTGTAATTGTTTTTCATCACATGCAGCATGCGCACATGAACCGCGAGTGAGAGAGGAAATAAAAGCACACAGGTTAAGGTAAAACCAGACGCTCAAGAGATAATCTTTAAACTAATGACTTCTATTAAAAATGTTGACAAAGGTTTATGATATATCAATACAGCGGATTATTTAAATTTATTAGTTAAATGCATTTTTTCTATGGAGCGATCGATTTGAGGTAGCCTGATATTTTTATTTGACAGAAGAAAAAAACTTATCATTGGAAAAAAACAGCCTATGCTGGCTCTAGTTCTTTCGTTTTGTTATCTAAATTTTTAATTTAAGTAAAAAATATCTAAGGCAGGCCTATTTATTTTATTCTTTTGATTTAGTTTGCTCTTTTCTGTACTGATTATTCCATTTTAATTGGAAATATATAATCATATTGAAATAAATTAATATCAATAATAAACTTAATAATAATAATTCATTAACGTACCAGGCACAAAACATGGCACAGATTTTACATTTCTTTATTCATAGTCTATTTCTATTAAGTTTAATTTCAAGCTAGGTCCAATTTCTTGTGCTTTATCAGTTTCTGGGAAATGTCTACATCTACCTAATGCAGAGTTCAGACTGCATGATTTAAACCTAGATTTTGACTTACCGACAGGTTTTGAGAAATTGCCGACAAATACAACAGTCAGGCAAATCGGTGCTCATGCACGCGAGTGACATTCACACAGTGTGAACTATCAAAGACACGATCTGAGAAAATCGCAGATGAGTCGCCAATGCCCGCGAGATATTTGGCGTACTAAATGTCTGGATCTGTTGCAGCAAATCATGCTGTGTGAAATGAGTTTTGACTGAAAATAACATCCGCGATCAAATACAGCCAATGAGAGAGCAGCATTCACTAGTGTGGTTACCTGCAGGCCAGCGGGAGGTTGGGGAAAAAGTTAAAAGAGCTCATTTTCAGTTTATTTGGACCCAAGAAATGGAGGAAAAACTAGCAGAAATTTGCCAGGAGCACCCGTGTCTGTTAGACGTGTTGTGAGCAATATCAAAACTGGATCAATAAGAAAAAAAGTTGATGAGAAATTGCTAATTCCCTTCAAACCCAGGTGAGCAAATATGTACATTTTCTACCCCATTAAAGGCTTCTTTCTCATTATGTAGTTAATAACAAAAGATATACTTTATGTTTTTGGTTGTGAGACGTAGTTTGGACAGAGCAATTCTTCCTATTGTAAAGTCATGCAGTGTGAAACCCCCTGTCTTCGATCCATCTTGCAGTGTAAACAAAGCAGCGACAAAACGCTAGCCCAGATAGTCATGCAGTGTGAAAACATCTGTGACACGACTACTTTTGAAAATTATGCAGTCTGAACTCGGCATAAGCCACATACATTCTATCAGAGAACAATCTAAAGAATTTAGCAGTGGATTCTATGAAGAGCCTGACAAATATAGTTTTTTTTTTTCGATTTTATTGGCCGATATTAAGCTCTCGCCAATGAATTGATATTGGCAAATTTGTGAAAAACATATTTCACAAAACATATAACACAGACAAAATGATTCAAATAGTGTAATTGCATTGTCCAGCAGCGCACGCTCCATTAATTGCTACTGGCAACCTGCCAACCTTTTCAGTCAGTAAGGAGAGCCCTTCAATGACCCCATTGGCTTTTTATACATTAACTTATTATCAACACGGGTTTCTGGTGTGAGAGAACGCTGGCGCAATCTGGTTGCCGCTTCTCCACCAGACTTTGCAAGATTTGCATCCTATTTTGTGCCTTTCAAATGCTGTTTTTTACCTATGCTGTTTTACACTCCATACCGAATCATTTGATGTTAACCGAAGTTGAGTTTTTGCCCTAGACACCTGGTTTTTATTCTCTGCATTAGGGCTGCATGATTGCAGCCCAAGACCGGTTACTCACTGAAACTAAGCAGGGCTGAGCCTGGTCAGTACCTGGATGAGAGACCACATGGGAAAACTAGGTTGCTGTTGGAAGTGGTGTTAGAGAGGCCAGCAGGGGGCGCTTAACCCGTGGTCTGTGTGAGTCCTAATGCCCCAGTAAAAGTAAAGGGGACACTACACTATCAGTGGGCGCCGTCTTTCGGATGAGACGTTAAACTGAGGTCCTGACTCTCTGTGGTCATTAAAAAATCCCATGGCACTTCTCGTAAAGAGTAGGGGGTGTAACCCCGCTGTCCTGGCCAAAGTCCCTCAATCGACACTTTCCCATCATGGCCTCCCAATCATCCCCATCCACCGAATTGGCTCTCTCACTGTCTCTTCACTCCACCTATTGCTGGTGTGTGGTGAGCGCACTGGCGCCGTTGTCCTGTGGCTGCCATCGCATCATCCAAGTGGATGCTACACACTGGTGGTGGTGTAAAGAGACTCCCCTCATGATTGTGAAGCGCTTTGGGTGTATGGCCATACACAATAAATGCGCTATATAAATACACATTACATTACATTACATTTATTGAAAAAAGATCGCGATCTCGATTCGACCCTATACGTGATCTTAATTCAGCTTTTCTACGATTCAGCCAATTATATTTTCAAGGTCAGGAGAGAAGCTTAAAGGTGACCGCACAAGTCTTCTCATTGTTGTACATATGCTGCTCGGCAACATGGGCACCTCCAAATGGTGTTAAAAGTGTCACATACTGTGTTTATAAGGTATAATTCACCCAAACATGTAATTTCTGTCTTAATTTAATGATGTATTCGCGGCCGCGAAAACACACGTGAGCTGACGTACTGTTTGTTTAACTCAGAGAGGACACGCGCTCCCGCCATGTCTACTTCAGTGAACAGGACCTGCATAGGCTGTGAATAGCAGGTAATAAAGTTGTAAATAACATTCAGTTTGTTGAAAGATCGATCGTTTGAGAGCTGCGTGGGAAGTATGATTTGCATGCATGTTTTTTTTTTTTTTAGAGTGATGGTAGACATGACATGAACGCACGTGGCAGTGAAAGTACAACCGGCCCGCAGATAATTTCAACGATCACATTTTAGAGTTATGATTACGGCAAACACTTAATATGTTTTTTCTTTCATAGCGAACACAAAGTGTTGTGTATGAAAATAAATGTTAACAGTGTCAGTATAACTACTCTAGCCTATATATTGTTGAATATAATGCAAGAGGGAATTTGATAATGACAAATATCTCATTTTACCAGTAAAAAATTTATCTAATGCAACACCTAGACAGACCGGGGACCTATGTGAGGATCATGTTTGTTGACTTCAGCTCAGCTTTTAACATTATCATCCCAAAACTTCTCCTGCCCAAATTAACTGAGCTCTCCGTGCCCACTTGTGTCTGTCAGTCGATCAACAGCTTCCTAACGGACAGGCAGCAGCTGGTGAAGCTGGGAAAATTCTCATCCAGTACCCGCACAATCAGCACTGGCGCCCCTCAGGGGTGTGTCCTCTCCCCACTGCTTATCTCCCTGTACACGAATGACTGCACTTCAAAAGACTCCACTGTCAAGCTCCTAAAGTTTGTAGACGACACCACATTTATCAGCCTCATTCAGGACGGTGACGAGTCTGCTTACAGACAGAAGGTTAAGGAGCTGGCTGTCTGCTGCAGTCACAACAACCTGGAGCTGAACACGCTCAAAACAGTGGAGATGATAGTGGACTTCAGGAGAAACCCCCCTGCTCTCCCCCCCACTGAGCATCATGGACAGCATTGTGGCAGCAGTGGAGTCATTCAGGTTCCTGGGCACCACCATCTCTCAGGACCTAAAGTGGGACACTCACATTGACTCCATTGTTAAAAAGCTCAACAGAGGCTGTACTTTCTTCGTCAGCTGAGGAAGTTTAACCTCTCAAAGGAGCTGCTGAAACAGTTCTACATCTCCATCACTGAATCAGTCATCTGCACATCAATAACTGTCTGGTTTAGCTCAGCTACCAAATACGACCTCCGAAGACTTTGTCGAATAGTTCGGACTGCTGAGCGAATCATTGGTACAACCCTCCCTACTCTCCAAGAACTGTACTTATCCAGAGCGAGCAGAAGGGCTGCCAAAATCACTCTGGACCGCTCACACCCAGCACACTGGCTGTTTGAACTTTTACCTTCTGGTCGACGCTACAGAGCACTGCGCACCAGAACAGCCCGACACAGAAACAGTTTCTTCCCTCAGGCAATCCATCTCATGAACACTTGATGATAGTAATTGTGGAACCAACATCACTACCTGCTATACACTTTTTTTATACACTTATTTAACAACACACTTTACATGCCAATTTGCACATAACAGCTGCACATATTATGTTGTATATAGTAATATACCTGTACATACACTTGTCAATTTGTATATTTGCATTCACTTTTTAAAATATATTTATTATGTTTTTTAGTCCTGTCTGTAATTCTGTTGCACTGTAGAAGCTCTGTCACGAAAACAAATTCCTTGTATGTGTGAACATACCTGGCAATAAAGCTCTTTCTGATTCTGATAATGTTGTCAATGACAAATGAAAGGTATGTCTCAAACATAATAATTGAACTTTAGAATATGAATAGTTGTATTCTGATGTAATCACTTTACTGTGAATTAACAAACAGGACCTATTTAAAGTCTGTTCAAATCCACTGTTCCATGTCTATATAAAATGTAGCATTTTAACCAACAGTAGACCTACACATACAGTATAGGCCTAATATTATTATTGTTGTTTTACCATATGTATGAAAATAACAATAATTATAGGCTCCCCGTATTAAGCTTTATTTTACATCTACAAAATCGTGATCTTGATTTTTAACAAAAAAATTGTGATTCTCATTTTAGCCAAATCGTGCAGCCCTACTCAGCATGCTTCGAGGCATGTCTCTGTGACTAGCATGCGGCTAAGCTATTTTATTTTTCTATTTTTATTTATTACCTGACAAGACCTATCATGGTCACTCAGATTTAGTCCTGATTTTCATGTAGAGAATGTGGACTGTGCTCAAGCTTCATGTTTACCTGAAATATTTGACTGTTTTATACTTTTTCAGCACGTTGACTTTCCCACAAACAAATATGGTCACACATTAGACGTGGTCTGGACCTCTGGAGTGAACATCCAATCACTTTTCAAATGCGATGCCATTCAGTGACCATAAACTTCATACGTTTGATTTGTACACACCATCCTCTCAGACTACTATCAATTGCACTATTGTTTTTAGGAAACTTGGCAATATCAACTCTGACCAGCTCAGTCAATACATTGAGGGCCTAGCTGCTATTATGTCCTCGGCCGACCAGTACAATGCTGTTTTTAAATCTGCTCTTGATTACATTGCTCCGTTGAGAAGTCGAATTGTTTTGTTTAAAGAGTTGCAACCCACAGAGTCGCATTGGTTTACACAAGAGTTACAGAAAATTAAAGTTGTTAACAGGCAATTAGTGCGGAAATAGATCAAATCTGAACTAGTAATTCACAAATTAATGTTTGATCAGCATCAAACAGTGTACCACAATGCTCTGACTGTTGCAAAAAGGGAATACTACTCGTTTATCATCTGTAGTCATAATTCTAAAATTCTGCTTAGAACCGTTAACAATCTGATTGGATCTCCCAAAAACTTCACATCTGCGACCTGTCAAGCTCTGCAATGAATTCTTAATTTTTTTTTTACTACAAAGACTGATAATATTTTCACCTCCATTGCCTGAAATCCTGCTCTTATGCATGTTCAGCCACTACCTTCTTCTTTCCCTGCTTCGAGTTTCTCGACCTTCAATGCTGTTCATTTTATTGTAAAAACTGTAATGTCACTGAACTCATCTTCCTGTGTACTTGATCCCTTTCTAACTTCTGTTTAAAAAAACTGTTTATCGGTATTGTGCCTCACATCACCACTATTGTGAATGCATATTGTGAAATTGCTACTGTTACACCTATCCTTAAAAAGCCTGGCTGTGACTCAGCTGATTTGTCAAATTATCGGCCTATTTCAAATGAATCTTTTTTGGCTAAAGTTGTTGAGCATGTGGTTGTGGGTCAACTGCAAAAACACCTTCAAGTAAATGCTTTATTTGACCTATTACAATCAGGTTTTAGATCGGATCACAGTACGGAAACAGCTCTAGTTAAGGTCACTAATGACCTTCTTCTGATTGCTGATTCAGGTGCTTGTGGCATTTATATGCTTTTATATCTAACTGCAGCATTTGACACTATCTGTCACAGCATATTGTTGGACAGACTTCAAAACTGGATTGGCTTAGCTGGGACAGTCCTAAGTTGGTTCACATCTTATCTCTCCGAACGTTCACAGTTCGTCTACGGTGGGTCATAAGATCGCGGACGGTCACTTTGTGTCACGGTGTCCCCCAGGGGTCAGTACTCGGTCCACTTTATTTATTAGACAAATCCTAAAACATTTGGTATTGTTTATCATTGCTATGCCGATGACACTCAGATCTATATTAGTACCACTTCTAGTCTATCTGCTTCAATATCGACACTTGATGCCTTTTTGGTGGAAATTAAAGCCTGGATGCAACAAAATTATCTCAAATGAAATAGCTCCAAAACTGAGATTTTATTGATTGGCACTCCCTCTACTGTTAATAGGTGTAGTGATTTTACGTTAACAGTTGACAGGTCTCTATTATCACCTTCTACGCAGGTGCGTAATCTTGGCGTACTTTTTGATGCTCAACTTAGTTTAACCGCCCCTTTCTTTCGACACCAGATGATGAAAGGCTTGTCCATGTCTTTATCATGTCTCGTTTAGATATCTGTAATTCTCTATTTGAGGATTTGCCAGCCAATTCTCTTAGGGCATTACAATATATTTAAAATTCAGCTGCATGTGTGTTGACTCATACATTGTCTCGTTCTCACATTACCCCTGTACTTCAACAGCTACACTGGCTACCCGTTAAGTCATGCATTGATTTTAAAATCTTGATTTTAACATATAAAGCGGTTTATGGTTCTGCTCATGATTATGTTTGTGATTTGGTGTCTGTATCATCTTCTTCCCGCTGTTTACGTTCTGCTTCAGGTCTTACTTTGTTTTAGCCTTATAGCAAACTCAGCACTGTAAGAGGTAGGGCATTCTCCTACCGCACAGCCAAATTATGGAATGCTCTACCTACAAACATCAGGACTGCCAGTTCCCTGGACTGTTTTAAGAAATTACGTAAAACTCACCTTTTTAGTATTGCTTTTAAATCAATGAGGTTTTGTCATTTTTAACTATCTGTGTTTTGGTATTTTTTGTTTTTCTATTGTTGTTTTATTCTTTCTGAAAGTGCTTTGAGTCTGAGAAAAGCGCATTATAAAAAAAATTATAATTATTATTATTATTATTATTTATTCACGTCATTGTATCCACAAATAGCCCCCAGTCTAAGCTCCAAGTATGTTTATCCGTGGAGACTTTTAATTTGAATAAGGTTCAAATTAAAGTTCCGGTAAACTAACATGATATAATAAACTCGTCACATTTAATATTTGCTTTGTTAAAAAATCTATCATCTACAGCCTGATTAATACAATACAAAGGTGGCCTCACATTGGACAAAATCACTACTGCATCAAATTTCATTATGGTGCACCAAACCTTTAAAATATTTTATCATTATTTTCTATTGGTTTTTAGTTCTCAGTTGCAATATCACAACAATGATACAGTGCCTATAGAAAATCATCACACCCTATGAAAACCTTTACACTTTCTCACATTACATCCTGGAAAATAAAATAAATGAAGTCTAATAGTATGAAAAAAAGCCACTGTTATTAGTGCATGGTACTGCAATAAAATCACCATAGTTGGGAAAGTGCTTTCAAAAGACCTTCGGGATAGAGTAATAGAAAGGCACAGGTTAGGAGAAGGCTACAAAAACATTTCAAAGACTTTATCTATCCCCTGGAGTACTGTTCAAAGCATCATTAAGAAGTGGCAAGTGCATGGCATCACCAGCACATTGCCTAGATCTGGGCGTTCATCCAAATTGAGTGACAGAGACAGGAGGACATTGGTAAGAGAAGCTACCAGGAGGCCAAAGGCAACTTTAAAGGACTTGCAAGGCTTTATGTCTGGGTCTGGTCAGTCTGTGCATGTGACAACTATCTCCCAAGTTTTACACAAAGCTGGCCTGTATGGCAGAGTGGCACAAAAATAGCCTTTCCTAAAAAATGTCACACCCAGTCTCTCTCGTGCTATGCAAAAACTCATTTTGATGAGTCTGATACCCTCTGGCAAAAGGTGCTATGGTCTGATGAGACCAAAATTGAACTTTTTGGATAAGTGCTATGTTTGGTGAAAAGCAAAAAGGCAAAGCCCTGACTTAAATGCCATTGCAAATTTGTTGATGGATTTGAAGAGAGCAGTTAATTCCTGCTCACCAAAGAATTTGACTGAACTTGAGCAATTCTTCTAAGACTAAAATTGTAAATAAATCTGGAAAAGGTATTTGAAATGTGGTTTGATTTCAGGCAGTCTGGCGGATAAAGTAACTATTTCAAAGGGGTATATAAATATCTTTTCAAAGACAAATCAGTTTATATTTAATTATTATTATTTTTTAATTTGAGATATTCATATTTGGATATATATATAGCTTCCTAGATAAATCATTGCAAAAATGTGTTTATATATTTATTATGTTTCTGTTTATATTGTATATAGTACTAGTCAAAAGTTTGGAGACATAAATGTCTAAGTTTTCTTTTTAATGGTACTGTACTATAATATACATATATAAATAGTGGCCTATATATCATCTGTATTTTTTAATCCCTGATATTGGTATAAAAAATAAATAAAACATTCCCTTTCTTAATATTTAACTCTATTTCTATAGCATCTTTAATGTTTAAATTTATATTTGAATGATTGATTCTACCTTTTTATCTCGTATGGTGTCAAAGCAAGCAGTCTCAATCTTTTTTGCATGACCATGCAGTCCCATGTGGCGCAGCATCATGACAGCACTAAGCAAAAGGGCAGTGGGGTTTGCCATGTCTTTGCCTGCAATATCAGGAGCTGTTCCATGTACCTAACATGCAAAAATAAGAATCATAATTATTAATTAATCATTTATTAATTATTATTATTAGAATTATGTTTTATATAGCTGAAGCTATTGCATCAGCCCCAGCATCAAAAACATACAGATTCAAATATGGCAACACCATTGGCTCCAATGTTCCCACTGGGAGTGACTCCAAGACCGCCAATCAATCCAGCACACAGATCACTGAAACACAAAATCGAAAGCTGGCAAAAGATGCATTTATGAGATAATTATATCACATATGGGATCAAAGTCCTGTCTAACGTAACAAGATCGCGGATTAAAAAACAATGTACGTAAATCAAAAAAATTTACATAGTGTAAAATTATAACATGCAAAAATAAAAAAAATAAATAAACGCAAAATAAGAAACAACGAGGTCACATACTGAAATATAAAAAACTCAAACATGATTCAAAAATGAAAACACGTTTAGACAAAATAATTTTTTCCACTCATATTTGAATGTTTTGTGTGCTTATGGTTTTTTTTACCCTTCGCTTTTGTTCCAACATTCTGTGCTTGCATTTCCAAAAGATGGGAATTTCATTTAAATCACAGATAGCCTTTAGCGTCATCATTGGTCCACTAGTCAAGATTGACAGTTACTCCACTAGCCAATAAGATGAAGGGGGAGTTGACGTCACTCCAATGCCACTCGTGGCTGCTAAGTGTGGGGATGCATTTGTTTCCAGGAGTTTTAGATAATATTGACACCTAAGGCTGTGTAATTAATTGAAATCATATCGAAATCGCGATTTGAACATGCGCAATTTCTAAAAATCGCCTTACAGTCAGATTCATAACGCAGAACGCTTAAACAGAGCACGAGAACATGAGACTAATGGCCCGTTTCCACTGAGTGGTACGGTACGCTTTTATGGCCGTTTTCACTGTCAAAAGGCGTACCGAACCGTAACGTACCACTTTTTCGGCACCCTTTCGAAAGGGTACCAAACACGAGAAAGGGTACCAAAAGGTGGAGCTACAAGCACAGCTGAACACTGATTGGTTACAGAGATACGTCACGAGCTCGTGGAGCTAGCCAGAATCAAAACAATGGAACCGACATGTTTTCAATACACAGCAGAGGCATTAACGTAATACTTTATGCATATAATAACAAGCCATGGTTGACCCGAGCAAACAAACTTTGTCGTTGTCTTGATGAACAGCCACAAAGCCAAGAAGAACTAATTCTGCCATGTCCTGTTATTGTTTTAGAGCTTGTCTAAAAGTGAGAGCGGTTTCACTTTGTCCAGAGAGCTCACGATCACGTCTATGATTGAAATAACGAACTTTTTGAGCTCATATTTTTATCGTGCATGTAATCACTGAAGCGCTCTGGTATCCAATCCATTCAGATGGTGACAAATGCGAGAGTGAAGAGCGAAAAAACAAAGGAGAAGCCTGACAAAACAGCAGCAAATGATGCTTCTGCAACCTAAAACATGAACAAACTGCCATGTTTAACTATTATCATCACCTTTTGGACTATTATGAACTCAGAATGACGGACTTACTTTCTAACAAGAGGCTACATGTGCTGGTGAAAATTAAAAATACAGATTTGCACTGACTGATATTTTGTGTTGTTTTTGTGTATGCTGTGTGTAGTTTTTCTGTAATTGGTAACATATCGGAGACTGTAAGGGTCTGTATGTGTTCATATATGTTGCATTTATTTATTTATTTATTTTATGTAAATGCAGATGTTACAGTGGGCTACTTCACACCATCATTGATCTGCAGTTATAATCAAATCCTGTTCATAGAAAGGTTAGTAATAAACATTTATACACAAGTATTTATGTGTATAAAGCATCGATGTTGTGAGAAGTGCTTCTCATATGATATGTGAACAACCTGTATGGCAGGGGTGCTCAACCCTATTTCTGGAGATTGACCTTCCTGCAGTTTTCAGTTGCAGCCCATATCAAACACACCTGCCTGTAATTATCAAGTGCTCCTCAGGTTTTAATTAATTGGTTCAGGTATGTTTGATCAGGGTTGGAGCTGAAATCTGCTGGAAGGTTGATCTCCAGGAACAGGGTTGGTCACCCATGCTGTATGATGTTACTGTGACATTTCCTTGAGTAAACATGACGTCGTCTGAATCTTTCTGTCGTACACCGCGCCCACCAAAATGGTACCCTTGGTAGTGAAAACGCAAGCTTGATAAAGGTGACCCGTACTGTACCTCTCAGTGAAAACGAGCCATAAGATTAATGACAAATGGCCTGTATAACAGGGTTTCTGCAGATATCATAATGTCAAATTTAAGACTTTTTAAGACCTTTTTAAGACCATTAAGTATTAAATTTAAGACCTATATCACAATATCAAAAACACGCATACACAAACAGAAAATACAAAATCACAAAATTAGTGGTAAAATAAATGTATTCAAATTGAACAGTACTAATGACAGGTTAGATGCACCACTGAACTACAGAAAAAACAAACAAACATCTTAAGTCTGATTTATACTGTCGCCTGGCGCCACATCGCACACCTCACAAAACGGACGAGGCTTTTATACTTGACCCGTTCGGTATTGAGATATTCTTTTAAATGACAGGGGGCGGTCTAAAGAAACAGACAGTAAAATCAGACGAATAAACAGAGAAGTAGAAAGTTTCCGGAACTAGGTCATATCATTAATATCATTCAATATAATTGTGTTTTATTATTTTTATAATTTATTATAAAGATTTTTATAACCATTCAAGATTTTTTAAATCTAAATGAAGCATCACTTACTTTTGTTCATATCTCGGACAGTTCTACCTATTAAAGTTTAATATTAATGGTAACAGAAATTGGGTTGCTCTACAATTATACTTTTTTATTATGGCAAGAATAAAAACAAAAAAGAAGTAGACTTACTAAAAATACTGACGTTTTTTTGTTTTTTTCATTTTTTATTTTGCCCACTCAACAATTCACACATTACTGTCTGGCTAGTTTCTGTCCTCTTCTTATAAGCTAAAAAGGCAATAATGGTCCAACATTTGTGACCATTATCACCAATAAAGCCTAGAAGTTGGGCATCATTATATTGTAAACTGATAGGTTCATATATTCCTTTCCAGTTACAGTCTGAATTATTAGCCTCCTGTTTATTTTTTCCCCCAATTTCTGTTTAACGGAGAGATTTTTTCAAAACATTTCTAAACATAATAGTTTTAATAACTCATCTCTAATAACTGATTTCTTTTCTCTTTGCCATGATGACAGTAAATAATATATGACTAGATATTTTTCAAGACACTTCTGTACAGCTTAAAATGACATTTAAAGGCTTAACTAGGTTAATTAGGTTAACTAGGCAGGTTAGGGTAATTAGGCAGGTTATTGTATAACGATGGTTTGTTTTGTAGACAATCGAAAAAATGTATTGCTTAAGGGGGCTAATAATATTGACCTTAAAATTAAAAACTGCTTTCATTCTAGCCGAAATAAAACAAATAAGACTTTTTCCAGATAAAATTTTTTTAAATATTATCAGACATACTGTGAAAATTTCCTTTATTTGGGAAATATTTAAAAAAGACACATTTTCAAAGGGGGGCTAATAATTCTGACATCAACTGTATCAAAAACATAATTTGTTACTTAATTTTAGTTTGTAACTTGTAAATTGTTATAAATTCAAAATTGTAACACATACATCAGTGTAAAACCTATGAATGGTGGAAAAACATATTCTGTAATACAGGGAGTGCCTACTCTACTCTACTACCAATTAAGCATATTAGGTGATGTGCATCTCTGTAATGAGAAGGGTTGTGGTCTAATGACATCAACACCCTATATCAGGTGTGCATAATTATTAGGCAACTTCCTTTCCTTTGGCAAAATGGGTCAAAAGAAGGACTTGACAGGCTCCGAAAGGTCAAAAATAGTGAGATATCTTGCAGAGGAATGCAGCACTCTTAAAATTGCCAAGCTTCTGAAGCGTGATCATCTTAAGTCTTGACGTTTCAGCTTGTGTGTCTTGTTCAGTGGTGGTCGTTTTTCAGCCTTTCTTACCTTGGCCATGTCTCTGAGTATTGCACACCTTGTGCTTTTGGGCACTCCAGTGATGTTGCAGCTCTGAAATATGGCAAAACTGGTGGCAAATGGCATCTTGACATCTTGGCAGCTGAACGCTTGACTTTTCTCAGTTCATGGGCAGTTTATTTTGCGCCTTGGTTTTTTCACACGCTTCTTGCGACCCTGTTGAATATTTTGAATGAAACGCTTGATTGTTCGATGATCACGCTTCAGAAGCTTGGCAATTTTAAAAGTTCTGCATCCCTCTGCAAGATATCTCACTATTTTTGACTTTTCGGAGCCTGTCAGGTCCTTCTTTTGACCCATTTTGCCAAAGGAAAGGAAGTTGCCTAATAATTATGCCCACCTGATATAGGGTGTTGATGTCATTAGACCACACCCCTTCTCATTACAGAGATGCACATCACCTAATATGCTTAATTGGTAGTAGGCTTTCGAGCCTATACAGCTTGGAGTAAGACAACATGCATAAAGAGGATGATGCGGTCAAAATACTCATTTGCCTAATAATTCTGCACTGCCTGTATATTGTAACTTCAGAGACCTGTCTGTTTTTATTTATATCTATATCTATATATACGGTGAGGGAAATAAGTATTTAATCACACTGTGATTTTTCAAGATAAGTGCAATTTCACTGTGAGAGACAGAATCTAAAAATAAAAATGCAGAAATCACATTGTATTTTTTTTTAACAATTTATTTGTAAATTACTGTGTTAAATAAGTATTTGATCACTTGAGTCAAGCATTTTAAACATTTAGTACAGAAGCCTTTCTTAACAATTACAGAGGTCAAAGGGTTCCTGTAGTTCTTCACCAGGTTTGCACACACTGAAAGAGGGATTTTGCCCACTGATCTTCTCTAGATCTGTCAGGTTTCAGGGCTGTCGCTGAGCAACAGAGTTTCAGCTCCCTCCAAAGATTTTCTATTGGATTTAGATCTGGAGACTGGCTAGACCACTCCAAAACCTTGTTATGCTTCTTACGAAGCCACTCCTTGGTTTTCCTGGCTGTGTGCTTTGGGTCATTGTCATGTTGGAAGACCCAGCCACGACCCATCTTTAATGCTCTGACTGAGGGAAGGAGGTTTTTGCCCAATATCTCACAATACATGGCCACGCTCATCCTCTCCTTTATACAGTGCAGTCATTCTGTCCCCTGTGCAGAAAAACACCCCAGAGCATGATGCTTCCAGCCCCATGCTTCACTGTAGGTATCGTATTATTGGGATGACACACATCATTCTTCTTCCTCCAAATTCGGTGGATAGAGTTAAGACCAAAAAGTTTTACTTTGGTCTCATCTGACCACAGGACTTTCTCCCATGAATACTCTGGACCATCCAGATGCTCCCTGGCAAACTTCAGACGGGTCTTGACATGGGCTAACTTAAGCAGGGGAACCTTCCGTGTGACGCATGGTTTTAAAACATGACATCTTACTGTATTACTGATAGTACCCTTAAAAACGGTAGTCCTAGCTCTCTTCACGGCATTGATCAGCTCCTCCCGCATAATTCTGGACTGATTCTAGACCATTCTTGGCATCATTGATACCCCGCGAAGAGAGATCTTCCGTGGGGCCCCAGTCTGAAGGACATTGACAGTCATCATTAGCCTCTTCCATTTTCGGACAATTGCTCCAACAGTTGCTCTTTCTTGGAATTGCCCCGTAGCAGTTTCAGCTTTATGGAAGTCTACAATTTTATCTCTTGTGTCTTTTGACAGCTCTTTGGTTTTGGCTATGTTGCTACTTAGACTTTTGACTGATTGTAGGGTGCACAGATGTCTTTATGACAGCTAGTGACCTCAAACAAGTGCTACTAAATTAGAATCATGAGCAGAGTGTAGCTGTACTATTTTAAAGCAAAATTTGAGGGTCAGAAATTTGGCTGAAAAGCAAGTGATCAAATACTTATTTCACACAGTAATTTACAAATAAATTGTTAAAAAGTCATACAATGTGATTTCTGCATTTTTATTTTTAGATTCTGTCTCTCACAGTGGAATTGCACCTATACTGAAAATTCTAGACCCCTCCATGATTTCTTAGTAGGAGATCTAGTGTGATTAAATACTTATTTCCCTTACTGTATATATATATATATATATATATATATATATATATATACAAATATATATATATATATATATATATATATATATATATATATATATATATATATATATATACACATACATACAGGGTGGGTCATTTATATGGATACACCTTAATAAATTACATAGACAATTGCCTTCAGATCGGGAGGTCAGATGGGGAGACCTTGGGAGCCATTCAACTGGCCCACGACGACCAATCCACTTTTCAAGAAACTGTATTCAGGAAACCATTCCCATTTTATTAAGGTGTATCCATATAAATGGCCCACCCTGTATATAGTTTATATGAGTTTATATCAATAGTCGATCTACTGGCTTTCCATAACAAAAACCAGTTAGGATGATATTGTAATGCATAATTTCATTTTGAGAATCTTCTTTAAAAAAAAAAATACATTTATGACACAGCCTGATCAACACAGTGTGTCTGAAGTTAGTTACAATATACATAATAATAATAATAATATAATAATAATATGAAACCCCTGCGATCACGGACAGGTGTCTGATGTTACAGTATAAATGTTTATATTGATATGAATTCTCTGGAATCACGGACGGGTGTCTGAAGATACATTTATAATATTTATATGAATCCCCTCTGATCACTGGCACTGGTTTCTATATTATCTGAAACTCCTGGAAAAAAAGCACACACTGAGCAGCCACGAGAACCATTGGAGTGACGTCAAACAAACCTTGAATGGCATTTTTTGGAAACACAAGCACAGAATGCTTAAACAAGGGCCAAGGGGAAAAGACTGTAAGGAAAAGACTGCACAAGACTGGTATTTAAACAAAACATTTAAATAGGAGCGCATGAGCGTTGTTTCTTATTCTGTGTTTAGTTTTCACTTTTGCGCATAATAATCTTTTCACGCAATGCCAATTTTTTGATTTATGCTAATTATTTTTCGATCCGCAACCGCAATACTTTAGGCGGGAATTTGATCTCATAATCACAAACAATTTACACAAACTCACCTCAAGATGTCACCATAAAGGTTAGGCATTACGAGCACATCAAACTGAGAGGGATCTTGCACCATCTAGTGAAGAAAAAAAATAAACAAAACAAAGTAATTTATAAGTAATATAAAGATTTCACAAAATAAGTTTAATGTAGGGTAACTTTATTACATTAAATACCTTCTAATAATTAACAAATGATCCAGTGTTTACTGGAAGATTGCCTCCCAAACAATCCCAAATTCAAATATATTTCACTGCCTATATTTTCTAAAGTATCTTTATCCCATAATCCTATAAAGGGATTCCATATTTTGCAAATTTTCCAAGGTTTTGGTTTAATAAAATATATTAGTGTTTTCCAAAGCTAAGTAATGAGACAATACATGTAATCATTGTTTAAAATGTTTTTTTGTTTTTCCAATGAAGAGCTACTATAAGTTTTGCTTATAATAAAAAGAACATCAACAATTTTTATCTGTGCTATTTTAATGTGCATGTTACAGGGAAATTATTTAGCACATATAGTTTAGGACATTTGGCAATGTTCTATTAAAATACTATGACTTTTTGTTAAAAATTTCAACTTGGAGACATTTCCATAAACAATGATCTTATCAAAGTTCTCATCTCTTGATTGCATTTTAGAAATTGATCAAGAATGCCAGAGTTCAATTTGTAAAGTATTACCGGAGTTATGTATACACTCAATTTATTTTACAGAAGTTTGAACCTCAAATCAACTGTCTGGGTTTGGGCCATCAGACAGATACTCTGCCATTATGCTTTGCCTTTCCCTAAACAAAATAGTTTGCCTGAAAATGAAATGGCATCCTAAAATGTTCAAAACCTGAACACACTTTTTTCCTGCTTAGATAAAAGTGAAATTGTGTGAGCAGTCTTTGATTTACGCAAGGCATGTGGTACAATTAATCATGAGATTTCACTGGGCAAAATAAAAGTATTTCACATGCTTAAATTCAAGTGTGACTGCAACAATAATAATAATAAATAGTACGTTTCAAAAAATCTAATTTCGAGGAGACCACGTGACGCGTAAATGGCAGTGCAGCACTAAAATACCCTCTCCAAACCACTCACATATTTCCAAGTCTTAGAAACGCAACCAAATGCTAAACTACGTGAAATCATCGAAAATGTCTACCACAGAACAAACTTGTTCATAGCCGGGAGGATGCAAACTCTCTGATAAAGAAGAAATTTAGAGAATCCACAACCTCCATTTCCCGAGCCGAGCTGGATGGTGCAATTATGACTAGATGAAACAAGCCATGAGTGAGCAACATTTTGATTGATTTAGACAGAATTGTCACTGCAATTGTCACTGCTGCTGCCAAATCTGCCATAGAGGATGAGCTAACACCTCAGATTTTAGATCTGAAAAGAAAAACACCAGTAAACACCAGTAAAGCAGTTACCGCTGTAACTGGTCAAATCGAACAGGTGGCCAAATCCGTTAACCTGCTTCAATCCCGGTACGGCTCCATAGAGCAGGGCTATTCAATTAGTTTGTCATAGGGGTCAGTTCATGAAAAGCATCACAAATGGGCCGGAGTGATATGACTTGGAATGTAAGTGATGACACAGCAATATAAGAGCCCATATGCTGTATTTTTGCTCTTTAAGACACCCACGTTGGGTTTTTCTACATTAAAACGTTAATATGTTGTATTTTAAAACTACATAACATCACTGCATTGTACAATGGGCTTTTTTACAAACATATTCAAATGTTGTATTTCAAAGCACAACAAAATCAGTGCATCTACTACTTTCAAATACGTTCACATGTTACGTTTTAAACTGCGTAACAATTAGGGATGCAACGATTATAAATTTTGGTTTTACGAATTTTCATGATTTCACGGTTATCACGATTATGCATTTATTAAATTCAAAATACTACTAGTTAGAAAAATCACAAGAAAACTGCTTATATTTTAAAGTGTTGTTTATTGCTGCTCAGTAACCAAATATAGCACAAAATATTCATAAAAAAAAAACAAACAATAGTCCATTTCTCTCTTTGGACTTAAAAATAAATGAAAAAGTTTGGGAGTGATAATCTTACAATGAAAATAAATGACAGAACAATGAATAAATAAATAAAAATAAGAACAAATAAAAAATGGTATTTGTCTAATGTTAATTTAAGCTATATATTTGCCAAGTATTTAAATGAACTGTTGTTATTATCTGCGTTCATACATGCATCATTTTAATAATTTGTAATAATTCGACTAACGTTTCTTTTGTTTACATTGCACTGAAAGCCACGCACAACTCTCACCACTACAGTGTGATATAATTTCTACTGTGTGCACCTGGAGGGCGTGAGTGCGTTGGTCCGCTCTACGAGCCGTGTGCGCACCGCTCCCAATATGCACACTTCTCTATTGGAAATAATGAACTAGTGCATGGAAAAGACGCAATATGTGAATGGCTTACTGCTATAGTTAATCTAATGTGCGTGAGTATTAGCCTCGGTATAAGCTCGGAACTTTAAACTAGCACACAGATGGCATAACTTTGTTTAGTTGCAGCAGTTTTGTTCCATGCAACAGAAACGCGGTGTTGAGAAGGCGATTAATTAACCGTAATAAATTTAAGCGCGGTTGATAGTGAAATCGGCTAATCATTGCATCCCTATTAACGATATCTGTGCATTGTACAAAAGGGATTTTCTACAAACATATCCAAATGTTTTCAGCTGCTTGCGCCACTCACTTAATGTCACTTGACTCACTCTCTGTGCAGCCTTCAACTGCAGCTCGTGCTGTATTGAACAGGCGCACAAACAGTGTTTCTGTCTGCTCAAACAGTCAGAAACAGACTATATGAGGATATGAGGCCCTGACGTCCACAGGTGGGGTTGTGCCAAGAGCCCAACACCGTGTAGGACGTTTGAAATTTGCCAGAAAACACCAAGAGTGGCAAATTCGCCACTGGCGCCCTGTGCTCTTCACAGATGAAAGCAGGTTCACATTAAGCACATGTGACAGACGTGACAAGAGTCTGGAGACACCGTGGAGAACGTTCTGCTGCCTGCAACATCCTTCAGCATGACCAGTTTGGCAGTGGATCATTAATGGTGTAGGGTGGCATTTCTTTGGAGGGCCACATAGCCCTCCATGAGCTTGTCAGAGGTAGCCTGTCTGCCAATAGGTACTGAAAGGAGATCCTTAGACCCCTTGTGAGATCATATGCCGGTGCGGTTGGCCCTGGGTTCTTCCTAATGCAAGATGATGCTAGACCTCATGTGGCTGGAGTGTGTCAGCAGTTCCTGCAAGACAAAGGCATTGATGCTATGGAATGGTCCACCCGTTCTCAAGCTCTGAATCTAATTGAGCACATTTGGGACATCATGTCTCGCTCCATCCACCAACACCACATTGCACCACAGACTGTCCAGGAGTTGGTGCACGCTTTAGTCCAGGTCTTGAAAGAGATCCCTCAGGAGACCATCTGCCACCTCATTAGGAGCATGCCTAGGCATTGTAGAGCGGTCATACAGTTATACATTCAGTGTTTTTCCACTTCAATTTTGAGTGTAACTCCAAATCCAGACCTCCATGGGTTAATAAATTTGATTCCTATTGATCATTTTGTGTGATACAAAGTATTTAATAAGAATATTTCATTCATTCAGATATGTGTTATTTTAGAGTTTCCTTTATTTTTTGAGCAGTATATTTTTTGAGCAAGAAATTTTTCACAGTATTTCTTAAAATATTTATTTTCTGGAGAAAGTCTTATTTATTTTATTTCGGCAAAAATAAAAGCAGTTTTTACATTTTTTTAAAACCATTTTAAGGTCAATATTATAAGCCCCCTTAAGCATTTTTCCCCGATAGTCTACAGAACAAACCATCATTATACGATGACTTGCCTAATTACCCTAACTTAACTAACCTAATTAAGTCTTTAAATTGCACTTTAAGCTGAATACTAGTGTTAAAACATATCTATTAAAATTTGATGTACTGTCATCATGGCAAAGATAAAAGAAATTAGTTCTTGGAAATTAGTGATTAAAACTATTATGTTTAGAAATGTGTTAAAAAATATCTTTCTGTTAAACGGAAACAAATATACAGGGGGACTATTAACGAGAGCTGTTAACCGAACTGCAGTCTCGGTTTATCGGTTATTTCTCTCCATGATTAACAGATTTATGCAAAAACAATATAAAAAAAAATACCTCATACATTTTAACAGCAGTCTAATTTATTTGTTGTTCTAATCCTAGACATAATGAAAGGTTAGTAAATTTAAACAATACACAAGGGTTACATTTTTTTTGTTCTAACCATCACTTGAAATTTCTATTTTAGAAACAGTTTATTTTTTCTTGTGACTGTACACTGTCATAAACTTCTGTGACAATGATCACCTCAGGTATTGACTATGTGCTTTACTCAATGTTAAATGCTACCAATGTGAATTTGAATACCATGCCATTAACATGACATCTATTGACATACTGAAACAACAGCAGATTGTTAACCTCAGATCTTAAAAATAAAAAAAAACATAGTTTGAAATTAAACATTACAACTGTGATATTTGTTAGTCAGTCACTCAGCATCTACTTTTAATGAAGTTAAAGAGGTTTAATATGTATATATTGCATCATAAGCATTATTATTTAATTGAAGTTCAGTATATTATTCTATGTTTCTTAAAGTTTGTATTCAAATGTTTCTGCCGTGTTAAGTCTGGTGCTAATAGCCAAATTGCTGGAATCTTTTTAGAACAATGTGTTACAAAGAACCTGCTCAGCTAATGTTTACAATTATAATATTTATATTTTTGCTAATTAAAAACCAAACTCTAAATCTATGTCTCACTTCACAGACTGCTGCTGTCCCCCTTCAGCCTTCAAGACTGAAATTAATTATGGTGTGTTTTTCCCAATGCAACCCAGACTGCTGAAATAATATTGGGTAAACTGGTAGTGGATGAGTTATAGAGGCCATAACAAAGGCAGACATACCAACACAGAATGCCCATTTTCAAATTGTTTTTTAGATAAACAAATATGTTAACTATCTGCAAACGTATAATGGTATTTCTAGGATTTAGAAAGAGTCAAACACTTACATACAGCACATTTAAGCTCAGTTTAGTCAGTCAATGCATCCGTGCAAGCATCTTCTCATGAATGAGTTTATGGAGCATCATATACACTGCACCCCACCCTTCATTTTTTTTTTTTACAGTTCTAAACGATTGACCTATATTAAATGAAAAAACAAAATATTAATCCTAGTGGCTATTTGGAGTTTCAGAAAACTGTGTGGCCTTCGGAGGAGATTTACTACTGATGACACAACCATGCTTGACTGCTACAGACACTAGATGTGTAAAAAGATCTAAAGAATTAGGAATGAAAGAGATCTATACTTACATTGAGACACACTGTATCCAGATACATCTCAGTGAATTTCACATCCTTAAAATTCTCTGCAACCTCTCTGCACTTCCGCAAAAACAGACCATCAGACATTCGCCTAGAAGAAATCACTTATTTGAATGCTTTGTTTATTAAATAACTAAAAAAAATTATTTTTTACAAAAACAAGCAAACATTTTTCTATTAGGGATCTAAACAATCTAAAAATAAATGTTTCTCAAGCAGCAAATGAGCAGATTAAAAACAATTTAAGTACATTTTGATCATGTAATGCTAAAGTAATTTGCAGTACTTGAAGGGGTGTTCATAAAACTTCATAATCATGACATGACATGATTGTGATTGAGATTTTATGCATTAATTTTATTTTAAATTTCAACAATATTTCACATAATGTTTACTGTATTAGTATATATGTAAATGTTGTCTAGGTTAAAATAATAACATTACCATAAAATAACATTAGTTTTAAACTAATGAATCCTGACCCTAACTTTTGAATCATAGTGTATTAAGGATGTGATTTGTGATGTTTTAGAAGGAGACACACTTACATGATGTTGGCTTTGTGAACAGCAGTGACACTGGTTCTTTGGTTATTCCTGGCATACTCAAATGCATACTCAGCAATGCGTCTGCTGGCCTCTTCTGTGATTAGTTTAATACTCTGAACAACACCATCCACGATCTGGTTCACAGCAAAAACAAAAACAGTGCAATTAAAATATCGATGTGATAACCAGTTTGGTATATCAAAATCAGTTAGATTGTACCAGGTTTATTATTATTCTTATTATTAAAAAGACTTATGTTAGTACACACAAAGAGGCAAGATGTAAAAAAAAAAAAAAGACTGCTGTGCAGTGTGGAAACTCATTTTACTTTTTGCACAGCAAGTTTCATATGGTGGACTTCTATGGGTCTACATGTAGAACAACATGAACACACAAAAGGAAGACTAAATGAATGGGATTTAATGACCAAAAGGTAAATTCGTATTTCTTCACACACTAGGGTTTGGGACCAGAGAGATCTGAATCAGAGGAGCTGTATACCACCTACCTATAGTGCACTGAAAAATTAGCTGTCCCCACTGATTTCCCGCTACCACTGTGTAAAAAAACTGGTTAGCACACTGTTAGATCAAATTAACACTAGATCTGACATATGTGAAGAGAGCCAATATGCTGCTTTGCCCCAATGTCAAATGCTATGCTATTATTCTTTACTGGACCTAAAGGTCTAAAGAAAGATAAATAGACATACAGTTGCAGGAAAAAAAAGAAAGTGAATCCCATGATCTTGATATCATGTTGATATACTTGGGTAAAAAAAAAAAAAAAAAAAAAAAAAAAAAAACGTGTACACCAAGTCTCAAGACTACTTCTAAAAAAGAATTTGATTTTTGCATTAAAGGTGCAGTATGCAAGATTGATACCCAGTGGCTAAAGTAGGTATTGCACTCCAAATTCAAAATACTTTTTCACCTGGCCCCTTTGACGACTCACAGGTTGCCAGATTGATGACAACAACTGGAGTGTGTCTGACTAAGGCCCAATCCCAATTCTATTTTTGTACCCCTACCCCTTCCCCTTGGCCTAGGGGATTTTTTCGATTAATTTGAATTTACGTTTTAAGACTATTTAATTTTTTATAAAATCGAGAAATCGCGATTTTTTAATAAAAATATTAAAGCCGCTTTTCCACTATCGTGCCAAACCGTTCTAAACTGTTAGACAACCGTGCTGAATTGTGCTGATTCTGTGTGTTGACGTCGCGGCTCTGTTGATGAGCTACCACAGCTGGTTTAGCGGAAGCGCGCCAGGGCGGACTGGCCATTGGGAACACCGGGACATTTTCCCACTAGAGCAACAACAGCCCCGCTGCCAGGGCAACCGCAGTCAGCCAGCCAGCTTCGCTAATGTTTCCACGCGCATCGTGCTGTTGTTCGTGTCCCCGCAGCCGTCTGTCCCGTCTTGCACCTAATTCAAAGCCCAGACAGTTGGTTTTGTATATTATACCCGCGCACCACCTGAAGGACGGTTACGGCGTGTTGTAAATTTCGGTCACCGCAGAAAGTCAAATCTTTCTTTAATTTGGACTTTTGCTTGAATTACGAAGTGGCACAGTAGCTGTCCAAGGTACTGTATGAATTGAATCATAACCCATATATGCACCAATAAACAAGTAAAATGAATGAATGAATAAAATAAATATGGATTCTTAAATGTCGGTAGTTTGTACTCCTAAAAAATATCAATACGTATCGACAAATGTTTTATAAAAATAAACTGAGCAATTTTCAACATTTCAGCTAAAGGCTGTTATACGATTCAGTTAAATATATGATAGACATTTAAATATAGATAGATATGTAATATAGATAGATATATTAAATATAGACATAGACATTTAAATATAGATAGATATGGTAATCTTTAATATATACTGGGTGGTATATACGCACAAATATTTTCTAAAACGTCAAGCAAATATTTGTCTATAGCTTGTTAGTTATTTATGAAGACAAAAAACAATTAAAATAAAAATAAAACTTTAAAATTACAAAGATAAAAAGCATTTTGCTAAATATAGTCCTTTATATCCTGATATGGTATGTGTTGTTTCATTAGTTTTTTTATATTTAACTTGATGCATTCGTTATTTAATGTTTGAATACTGAAATCGTTTAAATGGTTATATTTTACCATCAAAATGTAGTATATTTTATATCATTACCAACTTTTGATATAAAACCGCTGTTATTTTATTGATTGTTATGAAATAATTTAAGTGCTATATTTTTTATTAGTGAAAGTGCCCGCTCACTTGACAAGGCCTGTCTAAATATATATTTCTGCCATGCCACTAATACAGATAAACTATTGTTGCATTATCATTGTTTATTTTTCTGTTATGTACAGAGATTTTAAATATTTATTTCCCCTCCAATCCTTTTCAATCTTCACGTTACATTTTGGTCATTTTCTCTCCAAATAAAATTTGCCCAAAGCTGCACAACATATGACCTCTACATAAATACGGGTGCTGTGACTTCTATTGTAGCTGTGTTTAGCATCCCTATATGAGAGAGTGCCATAACCGCGTTTAGTCACACGGTTGCTTTTCTTTTACAAGTGAGCATGAAAAAACTAGTTTCGGCATTTATTTAAATTTAAATTAACAAGGTAAGCTGGTAAGTTAGTTACACAGTAAAAAAAAAAATTAATAAAAAAAAATTAATAAAAAAAAAAAAAAAAATCGAAATTGTGAATCGGTCAAACTTTATGAAAAAATCTAGATTTTTTTTTTTGCCATATCGCCCAGCCCTACCTTGGCCCTTAAAACAGAGTGTGAAGGGGAAGGGCTTCAAAATTTACCCCTAGGAATTGGGACACCACTACAACACCTGCACACATCATCATGTCATCACGATCTCATGCTTCATATGAGATCAGACGATCGCGACTGCTGTAGTTATTCCAGTTTGTGTTATTTTTTTTGTATTTATCTTCAGGAAATCACTGAAGGCATATATCATGTTATTATAACAATCTACTGTGGCAATAAGATCGCAACTGTACTGTGTATTTACACCATGGCCATATTCATCTATGTAAACACACCAAAAACAACACTAACATTATAGCAGACACTGTAAAAAGGTCATTTCCAGCCACTAGACTTTTCTGACAGGGTATTCGAGTGTTATTGAGTTACAGAATGTTGTGGGACTGCTACACAGGAGTTATGATTATGGATTATAGATTGCGAAATTTAGCAGTTTTTATTTTAGCATTTTTTGAAAAAAAAAAAAAGCATGACCAGGGCTCGAAATTAACTTTTTTACTTGGTAGCACCGGTGCTCCCAACTTCAAAAATTTAGGAGCACCAGAAAAAATTTAGGAGCACCCACCAAAAATGAATGAGCACCACTGCAAATTGTATATTAAGGGATTTATTTTATTTGAAAACATCAATCAGTACTTAAAAAAACCAGAAACAACTATCTAACTAATGCTGTGATGACTTACTGATATCTGTGCAATAATTCTAAAATGAATGTCTAATAATTATAAAATATTATTAATGATGTCAATAATACTTACAATGAATAACATTTCTCATTATCATGCTGCCCTGAATCTGCTTGAATTAGAGTTATGTACTGTAAAAGGTCCTGTTACTTTATGAAAAATAAATTTATGGTTTGCATCAAACAAAAATGAAGCATTGCAGTAAGAAATATTTATTTTGCACTATTGTTTTTATACGCATGTCAATTTAATAAAGAATATTTCTGCTACAAAACAAACGTAAGATTATAATAAATCATTCAATTCAATGCTGAAAGCAGCAAAACAGTCATCAGTAAATAAAAACATAATCTACATCTCAAGAAAGAATGGACCAAAGAAAGTAAGAAAAGTCTCACTTCTACCACTCTTTAAAAGTTTTGGTTTCGGTTTGTGTCATTTTAAATGCTCTGTCTTGTTATGCGCTGATTTTCAGTGCTTTTCTGTGTTTGTGGAAAAGTAGGCGAGTCAGCCGGCCCAATATAAGAGCAGGCAGAGCAGGATTCTCGTGATGACCACCGGCGCAATACCGTTCTTTGTTATGAGCCGCAGATTCAGTTTAAACTTAGTAAAGGCGAGCTTCTTTGGCGATGATGTGTACAGTGTTAAATTTTACATTTAGCGGACATTTGCGCTGAACACGCAGTGAATGCAACGCATCGAGATTCGGGCACCTTCTCCGAAAACACTCGATTGATCTCGGCTGGCGCCCTTATAAGCTCCCTGTTATCTGACAGCGGAAAGCCTTGAGTGATTGACAGCTAATATGTACAAATATAGCGGCAGGGAAGTCCGATTCAGCACGTTTTTAGGAAAAATCGAAACAAGTCGCACTACAACCATTATATGCAGTCGCACTAATGCTCCCAAATATATTATGTGATCGCATAGATTAAATTTCGGGCGCATATGCGACCAAAATGGTCGCAATTTCGAGCCCTGATGACGGTAAAACACGAGCACGGTTATGAATATGTTAAAACAATGTTGACATATAATGACAAAAAAAATACAAATTTGTGGATCTCCTTACTTCCGGGTGCAGTCATGCTGCCGTTATGGCTGGTGTATTCTGGGAATTTTTTTTCCTCCCCTGGTTTCGAGTGTGGTCCTGAAAAATCTCCTTTCGAAGGGGTGTATACCCCTTCCCCTTAGCCCTATGCCTTCAAGCTAAAGAGAATTGGGACACCACTACCCCTTCACGGGAACGTGCAAAACGAGAGGTAGGGGTAAAGGGAGTGGCTAAGGGGTAGAATTGGGATTGGGCCTAATAGAGTCTACTCATGACAAAGAATCTTTTCCATTTTAAAATGAGTTCTTTGTTTTAACATCACCTGACATTTTTATTTCAGAAACTTTTCTATTTCTCGCAACTGAAAAGGAGCATAAACTTCTATGACAATGATTACTTCAAGTACTGATTATGTGCATTATTCAGTGTTAAATGCAATCAATGGGAGTTTAAATACCATTTTACTTGACATTTATTGCCATACTGAAAGCAGCAGCAGACAGTTTACCACAGATCTTGAAAATAAAACAAATATATAGTTTGAACATCAGAACTGTAATTCTACACCTTACCATTTCCTTAGAGTGCAGTGCACTAAGGATGTAAAGATTTACCTGACACACGATTTGATTTGATTCGATTCATGATACTAATCTCACGACTCACAATTTAGACACGATGTTTTTAAACAAAATTGAGACAAATTGGGACAAGAGCCCTTTCATTTTCTTCTCAAATGCAAAATAAAATCTTTTCTGCAATAACTAAGTTGGAATTTTAAAACAAAATCAAAAAAAAAAAAGTAAATAATACAAACTAAAGAAGGCTCTTTAAGGCCCAATCCAAAGTGGATTTGTGTTTTTTTATAAAGGGCTTGAGTGGGGCAGTAAAATCTAAAACGCTCAGCTTACTTAGCGTGTATCTAAAAAATATATCAAACATATTATGGTATTTTTATGCTTTAAAAAAAAAAAAGTGTCAAAAATTTACATTAAGCACCTTTAATTAGTAATAAAAAAATTATTTAAATGCAACGAATTAACATATTTTTTACTGCAAATGCTCTCTAAATCAGAAGAATAAAAAAAAAAAAGACTTGCCCGGTTGTGTTATTGGTTTAATTATTTTCAAAAGTAACTGATTTAAATAATACATACCACATGTTCAATCCCACTGTACTCTCCTTCTGTGTTTTCTCTGATGGTGACCAGGTCCACATCAGTGTAAGGTGTTTTATAGCCCTCAATGGACACGCAAGGACGCACATTGGCATACAGGTCAAAAGTCTTCCGTAGCAGCAGGTTCATGGATGGGTGGCCAGCAGCAATTGGTGTTTTTAGGGGTCCTGGAATATAATATTTTTAACATGCTAATAACATAAATATTACAAACATCTCATTGATGTAAGATTGCTGATTTACCTTTTAACCCAATTTTGTTTTTGTCCATCGATTCTTTTGCCTCAGGAGGTATCATCCACCTGCCTCCAGGTCCCTTGATGGCAGTCACATTTCTCTCTTCCCATTGAATTGGGGTCTGGATGAGAAAAATGTTGACAAATACACAAGATCTTGGTGAATTTTTAAAAACATGCCGAATTTACTACCTAATGCAAGACTGAAAACAGCTCAAATGTACACGGAAAACAATCACTTGTTAAATCCTTCCTTCCAGAACAGTAAAACAAACAGCAGAAACTTACCTTAGCTGCTTCAAATATCTTCATTACTGCAGTGGAGATCTCTGGACCAATTCCATCTCCAGGAATTAATGTTACAGTTTGAATCTACCAAAAAAATAAAATAAAAATTTAGAAATTCCAGTTCCAGGTATTTTGTTGTGTATTTGTTAGAAGGTGTAATTCATTTTGTTTATGCCAAAAACAACACCTTCATGTAACCAACTTTGACTGAAGCAATTATACTTCTTCAGCTGGAAGAACTAGGTTTCTGCAAGCTGCAAAATTAATATTCAAGAATTCAACACATACTTAGTCCAAGAATAGCCCTTTGGGGTCTTCAAATAAAATTGATTAATGAGACTTGTAGGAAGAAAAGTATATTTGTGACCTGATATTTTAAGAAACAGGCTGATAATGTGAAAACATAATTTAACATAAATGAGTCTTTTTTGGCTAATTTCACAGAACAGACACACACACACACACACACACACACTTTATATATACACATACATACATATACATAGATATATATACATATACATACATACATACATACATATATATATATATATATATATATATATATATATATATATATATATATATATATATATATATATATATATATATATATATATATATATATATATATATATATATATACAGGGAGTGCAGAATTATTAGGCAAGTTGTATTTTTGAGGATTAATTTTATTATTGAACAACAACCATGTTTTCAATGAATCCAAAAAACTCAATATCAAAGCTGAATATTTTTGGAAGTAGTTTTTAGTTTTAGCTATTTTAGGAGAATATCTGTGTGTGCAGATGACTATTACTGTGCATAATTTTTAGGCAACTTAACAAAAAACAAATGTATACCCATTTCAATTATTTATTTTCACCAGTAAAACCAATATAACATCTCAACATTCACAAATATACATTTCTGACATTCAAAAACAAAACAAAAACAAATCAGTGACCAATATAGCCACTGAAGTAGATTTTTATTTTCTAAATCTATGTAAAGACACATTTAATTGGGTGAGTGGAGGGCCCTATGCATCTGCCATTATATGTCTTTGGAAACAGGTGATAGGTTAAGGCAAAGGGGTCATAAAAGAGCACTAGAGAGGACTTGGGGACACAATAAGAACCATCGGTGTCAGAAAAGCATGAAATGTATGCAACATATGTTGAAACTGTCATGTATGTTTGAAAAGATACATACTGTATGGGAGAGAAGAGTCCAGTTTAAATGTTTGAAACATAGATACTAGTCATGATTACCAAATGTGAACTGTATGCATAAAAACAGTGATGAATATATTAGATTTGTACATCATAAGGGCCAACAAGAAGAGGGGGCTTTAAATAGGGGTCGTAAAGTAGTAGGAGCGGGGAGAGACCTGTTGAACCAGTAAACAGCTGTGAAAACACAAAGGTGGGAGGAAGCAAGGATAAAGGGTACAGCAAATGTGAGGGACATTGGATTTGTCCTGGGGAGAGGCTGAGATGGGTCTGCTCCAGGCTGTCTCTGCTTTTTTGGAAAATATTCCAATAAAGTATATTCTTCTGATATTCATAACCTCCAGACTGAGTTTGATTCATTAAGAGAAAAGGCAAAAATCTACGACAAATGGCGTCCCTGGGTGGGCTGGAAAGGAGCAGGACTGGTGTTACTGTGCATGCTGGACTGGAGAAAAAACACAAATATGTGGCCACAATAAAAAACGGTAAGCGATTTTATGCTTATTAGTTTGTGTTTTTTCTGCCAGGACCTGCTTGTAACGGTAAAGACACTTGAACTGTTTCTCCAGCTTTAAAGAACTAAAAGTAAACGTAAAAAAAAAAGTAAAAAAAAAAAAAAAAAGAAAAAAAGGAGTTTTGAATATCAGAAGAAAAAGAATAATTTGCATGCAAATGATCTGTGTTTACCTAAGAGGGCCTTGATGGATAGGATAAACGTTAACTAGTAACTGTTACTCATATTTGGGAAATTTATTAATGATGAAGAATATGAATAGAGCATTTATAAGTGTTAAGAGAGAGTCTTTAATGTGTGGTGACAGTTAAGAGATTAAAGCAGATTAAAGTAAAGTGAAGCGCGCAAAGTCCTACGATACCGCTCTGTAAAAGGTAAAGCAGAGGGCTGCATGGGTAGGCAAAAATCCTGTGGTTACCGCTCTAAGGTTAGAGGCTGCTCGGACAGGTCACTCAAGAGGAGTGTAGTGAAAATCCTGTGGTTACCGCTTCAGTTTTAAGGAAAAAAAACATGAAGGCTGCTCGGACAGGTCACTCAGAAGGAGTGTAGTGTAGAGTATTTGTTTAATTGTATGTGTTTGTGTATTGCCTGCTTCAGGTTGAGGCAAAATAGTCCATATTGGTGTGCAGAGAAGGCTCCCTTCCTCCTCCTTGACTGGAGCGAGGATAGGGGGATGCAGTTCATGTTACATTGAATGGAGAAAGGAGTGAATGAGAAGAGGAAAAATAATAAGAGTAGAAGTGTGAATGTGTTTAAAAGTATGTCTTCAAAAAGGAGTATAGGTTAAAAATAATGATTATAGTAGATTATGATATAAAGGAGGAGTCTCCTAAAATAAAACTAATGGAACATATTGCATTTAAAAGACACAGACTGAAAAGGCAGAAGAATATACTAGTTAAACATTCTTCTGAAATGATCTTTGTGTTTTAAGTATTGTATATGTTAAAAAAAGAAGAACAACAGGCAGAGTAGACTGAAATTCCTGACATAGCAACAGGTGAAGGACAGTCTGCCCCAGGATGGGGGTAAGAGAGAGATTTATGGTGTCCATGTGTGAAAAATAAATAGATTCTGTCTATTTACAGCACAGAGCAGAGGAGAGTAAAAGAGAGGATATCAAACTATTAGATAAAAAAATGACATAGACTTTAACATAATATGAATTGGGTAGAATAGAAGTTATAGATATGTTAAATATTGAATAGATATATTATAAAGTAATATAGTAAGAGAAATGAAATAAGGAAATATAATAGAGTAAGATATTATGTAGTTATATTATAAAAATGGAACTAAATTAAAAAGTCATTTTGAAGCTATACTAATGAATATTAAGAAATATAAATAAAGCTGTATTAATAAATATATATGGAGATAAAGAGAGTATGGAGTAAAATAATAGATAAGTTGAGATGAGAAAGAAAATTGAAGATTTAATGATAAAATGTAAGAGAAATAAATGTGAAAAAAATGTATAAGGAAACCTAAGAGCTAAAAACTCAAATTAAGGAAAGAAAAAAAAAAAAAAAAAAAAAAGAATAGAAAGAGAATAGAAATAGAAAAAATAAGTCCAAACGCTGTTTAATAGAGGAAAAAAAGAAATGTTTAAAATATATTAAAATATGCTTAAAATATTGGTATATTAAACTTAAGATAAAGGGAAAAAAAACAGTAACATTCTGAAGAAACTAAGATTTGGCTTTAGAGAATATGATTGTATTGAAGTGCAATAAAAACTGTTGTGGCTTAGGTTGACTGTTGTTATCGTTCTCAAAGTCAGCTACATGATATTATCAGAGCCATCATCTATTTGTAGTAAAGCAAAGTTATTCAGATGAAAATCATAGACGCTATAGGTAAATGTTAAAGAACATAATGAAGTGAGTTAGAAAATGTTACATTTAAGAGTTTATGCAGGAAGAAGCTAAATATTGCAAATATATTGATAATTAAACATTGGATTTCAGATATGAAAAAATGCTTTTAGTAAACAAATATGTAAGTTCAATTAATACTATGAACCCTGAGCTATAGCAGTAATGATTGTGAATAGTTATAACAGATACTAGGCCACCACATAGTACTGTTGAATTAAAACAGGTATGGAAATGAGAAATTAAATACTCAAATATGTGGCAGAGAAAATAAGAGATAAAATAATGAAAAATGGCAAACGGAAGGAACATTTGATGCAAGCAGTGAGAAAATAGAAACAGAGTATGGAAAATGTTAAGGAATTAAAATACAATATAAAATGTCTGGCTAGTAAAGAAACACTAGTATAGATTAGGAGAAATGTAAAGTAAAGCACAATCTGAAGCTAAAGCAATTAATTGGAAGAAAATGTAAAAATATATATAGAAAGTTAAGCATATTTACATGTGATTGTGAATTAGAGAAAAATGAGTTGCTAAACAGCAAAGAGAAGATAATAGATGGGAGGAGTCTTCATTTGATGGAGGAAAAATGGGAAAGAAGTCATGAGATAAATTCCATAGATGAATTAAGAAGACATAGGGATGGACTTTGGGGGACTGTAGTCTCGTACCTACCAGACATTTCTGAGTGCACTGGCAAATGGAAAAAGTGTTTGAAAAACACAATGGACAAACTGTTGGCTGTGGACATTTGTAATAGCAGTGAGGCAGGCACTGCATGCCCAGGATTTACTGAGGACTGAAAAGGCTCCTTATGTTCAGAGACACTAAAAAGAGGCTAACAAGAGAACGATGAACTGATCAAAACAAGAAAATGTGCTCCACCAGAACTTTACATCAGCTCAATGAAAGAAAAGAGGCCAGCACTAAGAAAGAGGAGGGAAACACGGTGCCCTGATATGGGAAATGTGTTGAGTCGGGACACCACAGAAAAGACTGCACCTTCTATGAACCAGCTGTCTTCTCAGGGTGCGAGGAGGGAGAGTCTGGCAGTCCACCTCAAAGCAGTCGACCTATAGTCCAAATTAAGTACAATGTGACCCCTCAGTGAGCAAATTGAGAACAAAAGTGTAACTACCCATTCTTGTATCAAATCAGACTCCAATCAATTTGATAGGTGGAAAAGAATCATGTAAATTGAAAAAAAAAGTCTTATTTGAAAATGTACGATGAAACTTTAAATGTGTAATGTTGAAATGATAAATTATGATGAAATGTTAAATAATTTAGTTAATTTCATAGGTTTACTCATAGAGATCCTTGAACATAGAAGGATAAAGTGCAATGAATGGTGGTGACTAAAGAAAAAAGACAGTTTTTGATAACTGAACAAATAATTTGGATTAGACATTTTGATGGAATTAAGTATTTAAATGAAAATTAAGGAAGTCTTATTTTGAGTAATCTAAACTCAAGATATGAGAGAAAAATATGAAAGAGATTAAGACAAAAAAAATGGTTTATACTTAAAGAAGAGATTCGGACAAAAAAATTGAAATGAACTCAGTACATAATCGGCCAAAAAGTAACAGTTCTAAGCATACTAAAAGAATAATTGAAAAAGAAAAATGTTTAAGAAAAAGATTTTGTTTCACATATAAATATAAGTGAAGAAATAATTAAAGCAAAAAGGATTAAGGACTAATGATGAAAAATCAGATCAGATAGAGAGGAACCTATAAAGAAATCCAGTGATATTTCAGTCAACTTGTAAAAATTACAACAAAAAAGTATGTACAAGCAGTCTGATGTGGAACCATCAGGAAAACAGAAAGGAATATAAAATGCAAATTGAAATATAGCTCAGAAATGAAATTATTTAGGTAAGTGTCAGATATTAATAATGATTTTTAGTTCAGGCCTCATAGGTAGACAAAATTAGCCACAGCTAATAAGGACTAAAATTAAACCAGATGCAGGTCTGCCCAGAGAAACACTAGATGCTGAAATTGGTATAAAACATTAGTGAAACTTTTGAGAAAATAGGAGAAATAATAGAAACACCTAGATATGTCTATGACATTCAGGCTATGATTGTGTAGGTGACTAATAAAATGTGTTTAATTTGAAGTGGATTGAATTAAATTTTGATTATGGTCAAAAGAGACAACAGGAGATTTTTGTATAGTACATGATTTAAGAGCAATAAGTGATAGAGGATTTTTCAGCAGAGATTCCTAAAACACAATGTACTGAAATATGTTATTCCTGATGACAAATATTTTAAAGTAATTGATTTCTGTTCAGCATATTTTGGGGTAATTACCAGAGGAGGGTAGACATTTGGTTACAGTTACAGTATATATGCTGATAAAAAGTATACATAACATCAGAATGCCCAAAAGGGTTTAAAAGAGTTTAGAGGATTTTGTGATGGATATTGTTACGTGTAGGGTTTAGTTATCTGTAGGTCCATATAGCTCAAGCTAAGTTAAAAGACTAAAATAAAAATGAAAAAACACTATTGCTACAAATAATGAAACAAATGATGACTTTAAGGATGACTGGTTTAGTGTTAATTAGATTATACAATTAAGATTATACAATAAGAAAGAGTTGAGATATTACAAAACAAGAAGGACTGAAAAATTAGACATTCTTTTAACATGAAATCCAGATGCAATAATGTCAGTTAAGATGGTAAATAAGAAATTCATTTTTTATTAAAGAAAATAGGGTAGCAGGTCTAACATTAATATAGAGTCACAACCCCAATTAGATGATATTGCAAATTAAACAACAAACTAGTCTCTATGAACAATATATGCAGCATCAGAGGGAAAAAGAAGAAATATAAGATTTTTGTAATTCATATAAAGTATAGATAGTTGAGTCTAATATTGGCAGATATATATGCTTTGAATTGAGAGTGAAGTGTTAATGACAAATTAAGCATTATTTGAATGCAGTGCTCAGTGAATTGTTGTACACATGTGACATCTGTGCAAAGTAGAATGTGAGTAAAGGAACAGTAATAGACCTAAGGGGCTATTCAAGCACTTGATTGTGGATGTTGTGAAATGATAAAACTAATTTAGGGCAAGAGATACAAGCTTTTGGAAATCACATGTTTGGTAGATGAGTGGAGGTGATTCCAGCAGCAGAGCAGGGAAGAATGAACAGTTATTACATTTAAGATGGGATCCGTCACAGATTTGAAATACGTTGAGTACTTTAAGTTCAAATAATGTGTCTGCATTTATGAATGAGTTAGAGTAAATAAAGTCAATTAAAGTGAAATATGGTAATTAAGTTGATAAATAGGTGGATATGTGATCCAGTGAATAAATAGATAAATAAATGTATTAATAAATAGTTAAAGAAGTATTGAAGAAATTGATAGTATATGAAGAAATTGATAGTATATGAAGAAATTGATAAAAGTGTGCTTTGATCATACACAATTACCAGAAATGGCTGAAAGAGCTAAAGATGATCCATCAAGGCCTAGTTTAACAAGATGGTTTAAAGTAATAAACTTATGTGGATTGATGTGTTACCTCTTGCATTAATAAGTAATTGCATGGAAACTGACAGGCATCTA
Source organism: Danio kyathit (assembly GCA_903798195.1). Lineage (NCBI taxonomy): Eukaryota > Metazoa > Chordata > Actinopteri > Cypriniformes > Danionidae > Danio > Danio kyathit. Next base: position 30,506,320 of record LR812543.1, read on the forward strand.
ACACCGCATGAACTGCTATATTGGGTCGACCCTCGCATATAACCTCGCATATAACCTTGCATATAACCTCGCCTTTAACCTTTTGGAATGTTGGGCAAACATGTCTAATACATTGGAAAGAAGAAGTTTGGTCTTTTATGAAGAAACTAACTGCCATGTACAAAGCGATGTCTGTACAGGAAACCAGAAAGGAGCAGAAGCAGAGATGAAGGTCTAGGTGTTCCCGGTGATTGGGTGCATCTGAGGGTGCTCAGGAGAAAGTGGAGTGAGCTCAGGAGGAAAGACCATATTTGTTTTTTTTTTTTTGAACTTTATTTTTATACATTAAAACATTTTACAGAACAAAACATTCAGTGACAGCAGCGATTATTAAAGAAAGAAAAAAAAGGACAGAGAAAAAAAAAAAAAAAAAACTAAAAGTAACCCTAGATGTAAATAAAAACAAATTTCAGTTTCAAAGGAGCTGGAAATACTATGTCTTGTTCAGATATAAAGTAACAGGTGCCCATCTTTGTTTAAAAATATCCAGTTTCAATTGAAGTTGAGCAGTCATATACTCCATTCTGTATATAGATTCAAGTTTTTCTATCCATTGTACTATTGTTGGAGGGTGTGGCTTCATCCAATTTATTGTTATAGTCTTTCTTGCACTTAGTAAAAGAATATGGAGTATATATCTCTGATTTTTATTATATATATCCTGGGGTATCCCTTCAAGCAAGAAAAACATGGGAGTAAAAGGTATATCTAACTGCATCATTTTCATTATCTCAATCTTTACCCCTTGCCAAAATGCAAGTATCTTCGGACATTCCCAAAATATATGTGCATGATTACCCACATTTCCACAACCCCTCCAGCATTCCTCTGACTGTGGACTGTTAGCATATTTTGAAACCATCAATGGTGTTCTAAAAAACCTAATTTTTGTTTTCCAGTCAAACTCTTTCCAATTATGGCTATTGATCCCCTTATGACATTCTGAACATATGTTTTCCCAAATATCATCCTCAATTTTTTCATTAAGTTCGAATTCCTATTTTGCCTTAATATGAAAGGTGTTATCTGTTGAATCCAGAATTAGTCTATTGTATATGTGTGATATGTGTCTATTATGTAATCCTTTTTGTTTTTTTATATCAATAAAATATTGTTCCACATTAGTTGGGACTTTTTTGAATATTTCCTTTTCTTTATGATTTGTAATATAGCTTCTTAATTGTAAGTATCGAAAGAAATCGCTTGATGACAACATAAATTTGTCTTTAAGATCAGAAAATGAATGCATAATGTTTTCATTAAATAACTGATCAATTATCATAAGACCCTTATCGCACCATGTTTTAAAAGTGACATCCCATTTGGATGGTAAGAACTCAGGGTTATCTGCTATAGACATAACTCTAGATACGGTTGCCATTCCTCTTAGTTTTTTTTTTACTGTTGTCCAAACTCTCAGAGTTTGTTTAACACACATATTTTTAATTTTAATCTTTTTCTGAGATTGTTGTGTCATAAAGGCTAATGCTGAAAGAGGAACATTTGGTACAGAACCTTGTTCCATACTCACCCATCCCCTTTCAGCATCATTGTTTATCCAGCTCACTATAGCTGTGAGCTGAGCGGCCCAGTAATAATATCTTAAATTAGGGAGACGTAGCCCTCCTTTATCTTTTCCTAAAGTTAACGTTTTTAATCTTATTCTGGGTCGTCTGTTCTGCCAGATGAATCTAGATATGAGTTTTTCTAGCATGTTAAATGTGGATACAGGAATCCATATGGGTAGGGACTGAAATAAAAAGAGAAATCTAGGTAAAATATTCATTCTTATTGTCTCAATCCTACCAAACAATGATAGTGGTAGCACCTCCCACCTCTGTAAATCCTTTTTAACTGCGTGAATTAGTTTGTCATAATTTGCCTGATACAGCTGTGAAACTCTGGGTGTAATGGCAACTCCTAAATATGTAAATCCCTGTTTTGACCACCTAAATGATGCTCTGTTATTTAGTTCTACCGGCCAGTCTCCAGTAATCATAAGTGCTTCTGATTTAGTGGAGTTTATTTTATATCCAGAGATGGATTCATAAATTTCAAGACAATCTAAAACAGCTGGCATTGAAGAAATTGGATTCTCAATAAATAATAATACATCGTCAGCATAGAGAGCAATCTTTTGACAGTCTCCATTCTCATCTGTAATTCCTTGTATATGTTGATTGCATCTTATACTCTCAGCTAATGGTTCAATGCTTAGGGCGAACAAAACAGGAGACATAGCATCTCCCTGTCTCGTTCCCCTTCCCAAATCAAAAAACTCTGAGCAGTGACCATTCACCCTAACTCTCGATTTAGGATTTTGATAGAATATTTGTATCCATTTAATAAATGTGTCATGAAATCCCATATATGCTAGTGTTTGATTTAAGTATGCCCAATCCAATCGATCAAACGCTTTTTCTGCGTCTAATCTAAGTAACATTGAAGAAACCTTTCTCTTTTCTGCAATCATCTGTATATTTAGTACTCTCCTAACATTATCAGTACCATGGCGTCCACTAACAAATCCTGTCTGGTCTGGCTTTACTAATTTTCTAATATGTGTTTGAATTCTCTCTGCTAAAATTGAAGTTAAAATTTTTAGATCCTGGCAGAGTAAACTTATGGGTCTATAACTTGTACACTGAGTCGGATCTTTTCCTGCTTTATGGATAACTGTTATTACTGCCTCTGCCCATGACTTTGGTGGATCTCCTTTCTCTAATGCATAATTATACATTTGACATAGAGTTGGGGTTAGCTCATTTATGAAGACCTTGTAAAATTCTCCAGGAAAGCCATCTACTCCCGGGGATTTACTATTCTTGAGTTTTCCAATACTTTTCTTAATTTCCTCCTCTGTAATAGGAGTGACCATTACCCCAGAGTCCCCATCTGTTAGTCTGTTAAGTTTAATAGAATCCAAAAATGTTTTAATTTTTTCTTCCTTATCTAATTGTTCATCTTTTTCATATAATGGAAAGACCATATTTGGACGTGAGGACCAATCCAACAGCTGCCAAAGGGGATGCCATCGACTGGGTACCATCGGAACAACTGCACAAGGGTGCTAAAGGAAAAAAAACTCCAGCAAGATAAAGCTTACAGGAAACAGAGGAACCAGAAAATCCCGAAGCTCAATGAAGAGTAAAATGTGGCAGGAGGAGTTTATCAGAACAGTTAAAAGAGTGATTCTTATAATATTCCTGAGTAAGAAATATAAAACATGCCACTAGTTCAAGCGATGATAATCACCACAACTTCAGGTTACAGACTCTTAACATAAAGCTACCAACACCTTTTCAGGCCAGAAAGAAAGAAAGAAAGGAACAAATCAATCGCAAGTATAAATCAGACTGTGATTAAGAAACCAGGTAGTGCTAAATATTCTGATAGGTCAGATGAAGAAGAGGATGATGAAGAGGATCCATGCCTTGGGTGTAAGTGCTAGTCAACCTCTACCCCAAAATGGCGGCTCTCTACGATGCGCAAAGTATCTGGGCTGAAGATCAACTTGTTCTACTTATTATGTGTGTTGTTGGTCGATTACAACAGTAGTGAACATGTATTATGATTATGTAGGGTTATTCTTTGATTCTGTAAAATAACTATGACCCCTACAAACAAATGTATAAACTGATGCACACTCATGCTTAAAACGCTACCTCCTTTGATATAACAGCAAAATAGAATCAAGTCTTTTACTGTGTTCTTGTCAAAACCAGACGCAGATGTTTGGCATGGTTCTATTCCAAAGTGCGATTACATGATCTGGTCATTGGAAATAATACTGTGACATATCTTTGTCATTAGGTATAATAGCTTAGGGCTAAATCATGAAGTTGCACTATGGGTAAAGACAATTAAGGTGTGGCTTTAATAAGCCACAGAGGAGGGATATGAAGTAGATTTTTATTTTCTAAATCTATGTAAAGACACATTTAATTGGGTGAGTGGAGGGCCCTATGCATCTGCCATTATATGTCTTTGGAAACAGGTGATAGGTTAAGGCAAAGGGGTCATAAAAGAGCACTAGAGAGGACTTGGGGACACAATAAGAACCATCGGTGTCAGAAAAGCATGAAATGTATGCAACATATGTTGAAACTGTCATGTATGTTTGAAAAGATACATACTGTATGGGAGAGAAGAGTCCAGTTTAAATGTTTGAAACATAGATACTAGTCATGATTACCAAATGTGAACTGTATGCATAAAAACAGTGATGAATATATTAGATTTGTACATCATAAGGGCCAACAAGAAGAGGGGGCTTTAAATAGGGGTCTTAAAGTAGTAGGAGCGGGGAGAGACCTGTTGAACCAGTAAACAGCTGTGAAAACACAAAGGTGGGAGGAAGCAAGGATAAAGGGTACAGCAAATGTGAGGGACATGGGATTTGTCCTGGGGAGAGGCTGAGATGGGTCTGCTCCAGGCTGTCTCTGCTTTTTTGGAAAATATTCCAATAAAGTATATTCTTCTGATATTCATAACCTCCAGACTGAGTTTGATTCATTAAGAGAAAAGGCAAAAATCTACGACACCACCTGTCTTTGCAAGGACACCCAAAAGCCTGACATCCATGGATTCTGTCAGTGTTTTGATCTGTTCACCATCAACATTGCGTGCAGCATCAACCACAGCCTCCCAGACACTGTTCAGAGAGGTGTACTGTTTTCCCTCCTTGTAAATCTCACATTTGATGATGGACCACAGGTTCTCTATGGGGTTCAGATCAGGTGAACAGGTGCCAGCCACGTTGTGGAGTACTTGGACGCATGTGATGGAGCATTGTCCTGCATGAAAATCATGTTTTTCTTGAAGGATGCAGACTTCTTCCTGTACCACTGCTTGAAGGTGTCTTCCAGAAACTGGCAGTAGGACTGGGAGTTTAGCTTGACTTCATCCTCAACCCGAAAAGACCCCACAAGCTCATCTTTGATGATACCAGCCCAAACCAGTACTCCACCTCCACCTTGCTGGCATCGGAGTCGGACTGGAACTCTCTGCCCTTTACCGATCCTGCCACGGGCCCATCAAGACTCACTCTCATTTCATCAGTCCATAAAATCTTAGAAAAATCAGTCTTGAGATATTTCTTGGGCCAGTCTTGTCGTTTCAGCTTGTGTGTCTTGTTCAGTGGTGGTGTTTTTCAGCCTTTCTTACTTTGGCCATGTCTCTGAGTATTGCACACCCTTGTTCTTTTGGACTACTTCCAAATATTTGTTTTATTTAGACTAGAATAAAAGCAGTTTTTAATTTTTTAAACACCATTTTAAAAACAAAATTATTAGCACCTTTAAGCTAATGCACTTGTTCTTTATGCATTACAGCCACCTACAAGTAACCCGATCCATGGACTCTACTGTAGAACCTGATGTTATCAGGCACCACATAATATCATTGCACTTGCTGCAGCTATGATACGACAGCAAAGTTCCATTATTGATACGCTAGAATGAGAGTATAGTTCCTAGTTATGCTGGGAGAAAAATTGGATTTTTACTTTAACATTCGCAGATGCTCCCTTCAGGGCTCCTGTAGTTCCCTGCACCTTGCCAAAAAAATATACAAACAACAGGGCAGCGAGCAGGGAGGAACTCGTACATTACTGTGTCAGCCATTATATGGAATTCGTTTGTTGTTTTGGGCTTCGGACACAGAAAGACAACATCCAACTGCAAAGTGTTTAAAGACGCTTGTTGCCGGGGCCGGACCCCCAAGAAGAAAATCAAATAAAAATCTAATTTAGGCTTAACACTATGTTTAATCTTTATACTTTTTCAATTTCATTACAAAACTGAAGGCATTTGATTCAGGCTCCCATCACCTATACCACAGTCAACCACTAGGAGTGATAGATATTTTGCCTCAACTCAATTAGGCTAAGTCAACAAGGGGAAATGTAACTTTAGCCATTGATTAAGCACTGTGAGTAACCCGTTTCAGCATTCTGATTTGAATTCAAGCCCACTTAATGTTTCATTTGATGTGCGAACATTATTTGTGACCTGTTTTGTACTGGTACCAGGTTATTTATTTACCATGCTATTTTAAGTTGTGCCAGATAGTTTTTCATCCTTTTTTTAGTCCTGAGCAGACCCGGAAGTTCTGTGAGTCTCCTGCAAATGCATAGAGACTCCCGGATGCCCGCAAACGAATGATAATCTCCCGGAAATCGCGCATTTTCCTCCCGCTCATCAAATACGTCGCGCAACTCTTTTTACCGCATCCCTCCTTGCTCTTCATCACACACACGTTGCGCGCAGTAGCACATCTGGGCATCCCGAGTTCGAATCCCGGCTCGAGGACATTTTTCAAAAAGACTTTTCAAAAGACATGGTCTAATTTATACTGTGGAAAATCCTGTATTTATTTACATGCTTAAAGTTTTGGACCCCAGATATGTGCTACCACCAAACCGTACATGAAGTTTAAGAGGTAGTAGATGACCTTGTCTTCCTGGCTAAGAATGTTTAGACAAAGAAATCGTGTTCAAACTTTGCTTATGCACTGAAAAGTAATGTTAAATGTTTTGATTTGTACTTATCAAAACATACTCCTATCTACTGCGTTGCAAGATGTTAAAATTGTGTAATGTTGTTAACCTGCCATCTTGGCTCTTTGTCTTGTCATTTCTGATTGCACTTTAACCCAAAGGGGGAAATTCCCAGATCTCATCCCAAAAGGTAAAACTCAAAACAAAATACATTTAAAGCTTGTTCTGAATAATTTCTTTGTCCAGTCCTGGTTCCTAGATATATCAGCATAGAAAATAGCATTTTTTTATTTTCAGTCAGTCAAAGTATATGGTGCAACTACAGATTTAAATAGGAATATTATCAAAACTCTTTGGTGTTTTTTTTTTCTAATCAGATTCAATGATCCATTGTAACCTAAGCTAAAAGTATTCATGTCAGACTTGGAAATCAGCTGAATAGATAAAATGGTTAAACTCAACTGTTTAAACCTAGGGGATTTGCAAAATTAGACTCTTTACAAAAAAACTGTATTGTCACAGTAAAAACATCAAATGGACTTGAAAGAATACAAAGGAATTACCATGCTATATGTAAAAATAAAAACAGGGCGTTGCATAGGCTGTAGTCCAGAAATAACTCTTTAATATTATATTATCTTTAAAAATATTACATTAATACCAATGATACATTTTATGTGTCAGCCATATAGTTACTTATGTAAAGTATGTAAGTTTAAGTAAAAAGTAGTAACACATTGGTGAGTATTCATTTTAACTTACCCCTCTGGAGAAGACTCTGGGCTGTGGGGTCTGAGTTTTGATAGCTCCCATTATACAGGACACCTGTAGAGACAATTTTAAAGTTTGCATGAACCAGTTCCAAATAAATAAATATATAAATATCATCATCATCGCATTATTAGTATATGCATATGATAAATTAAACTTAATACATAATACATATTTCATGGGCCAAGCATTTGTGTCGCATGCAGTGGTTACCCAAATTTGACCAAACAAATGAGTCCTTACTATCCTTATACCCACCTCCCACGCAGGTGCTGCTCTGCTATTAGCTTGAGAGCAGCACAAGCTAAACCTGGTGCCTTAGAGGTCAGAGCAGAGAGTGAAAATATTAGGAGTAGCAGGAATCTGGGAAAATGACAGCAGCTTGTGCCTTTAAAAACTGTAATAGGTCAATATGTTGGCCTGTCACAAGCACAACAGCAGAAGTCTGAGACATGGTCACATTGAGAGGAAAGCAACTTTTCTTCACAGTAATTAGCAACAAAACCAAATGGAGCCTTGTGCTAAAACATGTGTACATATTCTTGTTTACATGTTAATAGGGATGCATTGGTTGACCAATTTCACTATTAACTGCACTTTATTTCAACCCAGTCAATAAATTGTAGAGCCCTCGCAACATGCATTTCAGTTGCACGGAACTATTGCAATTTGCGCAAAATAATAATTATGCTATCAATAACAGCTTAAAGTGTAGAGGTGTGAACCTACACTGGTCTCACGGTTCGGTTCGGATTATCATGCCATCGATTCGGTTCAATTCGATATCTCGGTGCATTGACGATTATTTCCATACACAGTTTTATATTTTCTTCACAGCACAGCAATTATTGTATTAAATGTATAAATATATTTATATACTATTTGTAAAACTATTTTGTCCTTTAATACAAACAGTCAGATATATAAACTGTACCTTTAAACAACACAAGCATTTAGACCATTTTGAGGGATGTAAACAAAAACAATGGCGCTAACGTATTTCCTGTTTTACATTTTTATTTTCCATTGCTTCTGAGAATCCAAAAAGGTCCACATATTGATAAATAGTTATGATTGAATTGCCTTGTCTACCAAGTTCTTTCTTACACCCCTTTGATTGGTCACGCGCTCAACAGAAAGGGCTGCGATTGGCTCTTACACGCTGGCGCTCTTGCACAGATGCACTCTTGCACAGATGCACTCATGGGCCACAGTGAGAGAGAGAGAAATGGAGATTACTTTCATTCTCTTAATCGCCGTGAAATAGGGGCTTTTGCTGTAAGTGTTAGTGAAACAGTGTTCAGCAAACAAACACGCAGTGAAATTGTGCACAGTTTCAGAGTTTTTACGTAGTTAGAGCGTTGTAAATACTCGCGCTCGCCTCCCTCGCCATAGTAAGCTACGGCGACATAGCGCATGTGAGATAAATGACGTCAGTACATAATAACCGGTTATGATTATTACTGAACCGATACCAAATTGTCCCCGTCTGCATCGCGGTGCACCAAAGAAACGATTCATTTTGACACCCCTATTAAAGTGAGAAGTTTATAAGAGATGTGGGAATAAATTTATCCAAATTAGCAATAATCTATATATATCTAAAAGGTTATATTATTTGGTTTTTTAGGGTGTGACAGACCTTAAAATGTATTGGTTTCCTCAGCCCTGCTGTCCCCAAAGTAATGCAAATTGTTAGTTTCACCGCACAGCTGTGTCTATTGTCTAACAAATGGCTAAGTACTGGTCAACTAGCCGGACGGGTTCTGTCTCCAGAACCCGTTATAAGCTGATGAGATTGGAGCCAGAATGGCAGGTCACACTAGTAACACTTCATTTGCATGCTTGGTTTCTGGAGAAAATGTATTTAAACTGACTGTCTGCCATACTAGCAGAGAGTTCGTTCGATGCCACCACAGCAAGCCGAGTTCCTTATTAAAGAATTCTGCTTTGAAGATACCCGAAGTTTCTCCCTGGTTTTTGGCTCGTCTCAGAAGTTCACAACAGAGACAAGGAGGATATTAGCAGCAGTGCTCATAGCTTTTTATTTTTATTTATATATATATATATATATATATATATTTATTAGGGTTGGGCGATGTTGACCAATTTGGCATCGTACGATGTCTAATGTGAACATTGGCGATGGACGATGGCATCGTCGTCATAGTGGGGGTGGTTGTTGTTAAATATCAATTAATTCATAACGAATTTAATAATTGTAGCCTATGGTTTTCACTACCTGACCCACATGGTCTTTGCTTTACCCATAACCAAACCATAAATAAATAAAGTTATACACAAATTACCACCTGTCGGTCATTTTTTTCCGCAGGACTCTGGCATGAATAAGCAGAGTGATCTGTGTCCTTATATAATGGCTTTTTCCCCACAGCTGGTGGCGGAGACGAGACGAGAGTTCGTTTGGAGTTCACTGTAATTTGTATTGTGATTAATGGTAACTTCCTTATTTTATTATTATTATTATGAGGAAATAATAACAAGTAAAGATGTTAGGGCTCGACCATTTCGGCGTATGCGCCCGAAATTTTATGCGACCTAAAATATAAACTTGAAAGCATTTGTGCTAGTGCATAAATTGTTGCCGTGCGACCTGTTTTCACTGCAAAATCCTCACCGTGTGCGCGGATTTACGAGACATTTATGCAGGATGCATCTTTGCACCTAAAGATGCCAAACGCAGCACTCAGGAACAGACTAAAACAGTTGTTATGCGATTGTGAACTTGAAGTAAAAAAAGCCTGCAATGCTTGCCCCGCCTTTGTGCTCTTCTAATTGGCCCACTGCGCTACAACTGAACGCAAACGGATTGGTTAATATCAGCTGTAAATCACTCAGTCAATGCCTTCTGCCTTCACATGACAGGAGCTGCAACCGCGGAAATGTGAAGCACTGAAGATGAGAGAATGAAAATAACACTGACAGATTTAGTTTTAGAAACCCTAATGTTACTAATAATGGCACATCTTATTAGTGATCATGTGCTGAATGTTAATCCACCATTTACACTTTTCCAAGAGTGGATAAAAGACTTCCAGTGGCTTCAAGTCCGCTACGAAAATAACTAAAGCCATTCACTGTAAAGTCTGTGGGACGGGGTTTGCAGGTAACAGCATTTGCCACTGAATCTACACATTTTAAGCACGAGAGGTGCTGTATAATCCTCACGATGTATTTAATCCTCACGATGCTGTCAGCCATGCAAGCGGCAGCTATAAGTAAAATATAACACAGCTCATGAAAAGACCGTTATTGCAATTAAGATGACATGCAAATAATAAGTTATATATCAATATAAATGTGGGGCAGGGGCAATGGGCGGGGGCCGACTCAGCATCGTGAAGTTTATCGGCCATGGACGATGGCATCATCTATCCGCCCAACCCATATATATATATATATATATACATATACACACACACACACACACACACACACACACATATATATATATATATATATATATATATATATATATATATATATATATATATATATATATATATATATACACATACACATATATATACATATATATATATATATATATACATACACATATATACATATATATATATATATATACACACACATATATACATATATATATATACACATATATATACACACATATATACATATATACACACACACATATATATATATATATATATATATATATATATATATATATATATATATATATATATATATATATATATATATATATATATATATATATATACACATATATATAGCAGCGTTATATATATATATATATATATATATATATATATTTATAACAGTTTTATATACAGATTATATACAGTTTGTGCACAATGGTAGGGGAAACGCTGCTATATATATATATATATATATATATATATATATATATATATATATATATATATATATATATATATATATATATATATATATATATATATATATATATATATATAGCAGCGTTTCCTCTACCATTATATAAGGGGATGCCCTGCCTTCACAACGGCTTTCCCCGCCCCCCTTGAAGTCAAGTTAATTGTATTTTATATATAGTGCCAGATCACAACTTCTTTTAATAAACAAGGTAAATAGCTGTATGTAATATCTTATTTACACAACAGCATGTGATTTCTGTCTCTACATGGTCGCGCGATAACAAATTTCTGCTCTCTGAATCACGCACGGTGGAGTTCTACATAGCCACTCTCTGCTGTATGGAAATCTGTCAAGACCGAAGACACACGTGCGCTCCCGTATATTATGCATAGCCTAAAGCAGCCACAACACAGGTAAATGATGTGTGGGAGAGTAATGTGCTCGCGTCACAGCAGCTAAAATATATACAGATGCGATGTGAACTCCGTTTAGTTTAATGGTGCGACTTGCGCGAATGATGCTCTCTTTGTTGCAAGTGCAGCTATTGTATTTCCATTGTTTTGAGCTGCTGTGATGCATTCGCCCCATCTAGCGTCTTTTATTTTATAAATCTAGCAAATTTATACCGACCCCGTGATCCCCAAAAATGAGTTCAAATTCTCAGAAATCATGGCGACGAGAGTGAATGAGCAAGAGAACAGATCGCGAGAGGCACAGTGATGGTCTAAGCATTACATTTCTTTGGTTAAATGAATAGAGCAGTAAAGATATCACGAGTGTTAATCTCTCTATCTCTCTCATTGAGGGATCTGCTGTCAATAGTTGTAGACGAGCAAAATATTTTAATGGTCTTGCATGTATTTAGGCCTTTTTTACATATAACAACTGAAAGTTCTGTTTTGACAATATTGCAAATTCACCAACAGCTGGCTGAAATTATTAGATAAATAAAGCTTTATTTTTTAACATGAATATTTAATATTATAAATTCTTGCAATGCACTCATTGCTATAAACAGTAGTTTATAAGCCTATTTCCTTTTAGTTAAGAAGTATTAGATTTATAGGTGTGCATTTTAACTTCTTCAAACGTGCACTCCAAACTTTTTCTTAATTAATGCATGTTCTTTCATAATTTGCAATGTTTCCAAATTGCATTGTTTGTATATTTTATTACCAATTTTTATATCTGTGCTAGTTTTGAACCTACTTGACTGTCAGAGCAGCAATACTCCCTCTGGCTGTACAAGACTGATCTTGGTAAGCTAGTCAGTAAATACACCCTTAGGAAAAACAGTTATACTTAAATTTTTATAAGTATACTCAAGTAAAGGTCAAGTATAAAAGTATACTTTATTTAGTAAGTATACTAATATCAATATACTAGTAGTGTACTTGTGTACTAAAAGTGCTTGAGACAAACTGCCTCACTTTCTAGTTTTTAAAAGAATAGTTTTCTATTTTAAGTTTACAATAGCTTCTATTGCCCCGAAGATCCCAGTCAGCAATGTAAACTGTGAGAGGGACTTCTCAACCATGAACAGGGTAATACATACTTTTTACAACAGCTTTAGCTGCTTTAAGCAAAATTTTAACAATTAATGTATTTGCAGGTAAAGACAAACATTCGCGATAGCATGCAAGGAGACCATCTTGTAGTCTGCATGTGGATCTCAATAAATGGGCCAGACATTTCTGACTTTCCATACCAAGAGACTTTGGAAATGTTCTTCCAGAAGACCAAAGATACAGTGCAGTGACAAAAGCTGCACACTATGTGGAAAAAAAAAGATATAAAAATAAATGTTCATTTTTACCTTGTACGATTTTACAGTTCGATTAATTGTTCATTTATGTACTGCTGTCATTAAAAGAAACAAATTAACACCATGACTCCTTGTGTTTATGTCAGTCTGAACAGCCCTGCCACCCTGCATCATGCCGCACCCCCCCCCCCCCCCCCCCCCCCCCCCTCCTTTTCCCTGTTGTTGTAAAGGCTTTTTCAGATAATAGAGATTCAGAATCAGATGAAGGCTTTTTTTGCGGTGATAGTTATCAATTGCACCCGTTAAAATCATTATAAATATGCCCGATCAAACTAAATACAATCTTACATCATCAATGCATGACAAGCAACCTGATCATAATAACCAATAATCATATTACATAGGGCTGGGCGATTAATAGAAAAGTCATTCTGAACCTATAATCGATCAAATTTTTTCAGGTCGACTTTTTTGATTACTCTCTCTACCACATGTGGAGTCACGTGACCCGGCTCTGTTACATTACATTATTTTGCCGAGTCGCCGAAATGTTGAGCATGGAGAGTGTAAACAGTAGCTGTGTTTCCATCCACCTATTTTTATGCGCATTTTGCATATGCGCATAAAAAACGGTTGATGGAAACGCCATAATGCGAACAAATTTTGAAAATGAGCATAAAAAACATATGCGCATAACTAAGTAGAATAAACTTTTTATTCGATAAGAGAAGATGCGCTTAAACTACGATGGAAACGCTTTTACCGCACAAATTCCAGTATGCGCATTAAAAAAGTCATGTGATTTTGTTAAAAGGTCATATGATTTTGTTATCATGTGATGATAAAAATGTGTTGTAAATGGACAAATCAGCAGGCTGAGCACATTGTAAACCATCTAAAATGTTGTTCTGGTCATTCTAAAACGCCTTATCGTTGAAGTATTAGTGTTATTATATTATTAATGACCTCCAGAATCAAGAGCGTCTGTGCTCCGCGTCTGACACCTTCAAAGGCCACCGCATGTTCACTGCATGTCAGGATTGCCTTCTGAGGCACAAGTCATTTATTAGATAAAGAAAAGATTGACGCAGCTACACCTAATGCAGCAAATTCAGTTTTTACTGTTGATATTTGGCGCCAGTTAATCAGGAAGTGACGATTTTTTTCACTTGGACTCGGATGGAAACGCTGCTTTATTCGCATGTCTTTTATGCGATAATCTAGTTTTGAAGTCAATTCAAAGTTCAGCTACTGAGACAACTGAGCAACAAGAGCCGATTGTACCAAAGAAAAATGCAGCCTCTGTCGTTTGGACACATTTTGGCTTCAGTAAGAATGACATCGAACAAAATGAAGATGTAGAAGTGTTGGGAGTAATGCGTAACAACAGTAATGTTTTACAGTAACGTATTACTTTTTCCTGTAACGCAGTGGTATAAGGCATTACTACTACATTTTCAGTAATATTTTACTCGGTACATGTTCAGTAACTCTTGCGTTACAACTAACTTTTTGCCCGCAAGACATTAACAAATAAAAAATACCACAAGTAAGTTCTATTTCCTGTTCGTGGTTAGTGAATATAAGTGTGTATTGTCATTAATCTCCCTCTGGCTATTGGAACTTTTTACTTTGAACGAGGAATGATTTTAGCCTCTGAGTTAGAGGTTTGAGGTGGTTTGCAGCAATGTAAAAGCGGAGCGTAAAAGCGGCAAATAGATGAAATGGCAGAAGACGGTACATTTGCAAGATGGGCGAACGCGCATATGCCATTGTTTCACTGACAAATGCCATAAGCGCAGTATTACAAGTCGAGAGCGCATTCATGTAATACGAGTGAGGAAATCTCTTTTTTCACGCGCCGGTTTCCTCTGTTCGTGGACAAAACTTCTCGCACGCACTCAATACACTGGCTGCTCATGTGCGAATTATCTGCTTTCGCTCCGTCAGATGATGCAGACTCACAATTTGTGCCTCGTGTTTCCTCTTTTGTGCTTTTGCTCTCCAGAGATCCTCCTGTTCAATTGGGTATCCCAAGAATGTTGATATGGTTTATATATTGCTACACTATTTATTAACAATACACGAAAAACTAAAAGGTTAAGGTAAATTCCATAATAAATACTAGTGTTAGGTAGAGATGCCACAATTCTCAATACAATATTGAACCGTTCGGTACGACATCCACGGTTCAATACGCGCTTGTGAATTGCGTTTTTTACGCTTAAATAATTTATGTGCGTTTTATTTCTCTCCGAATAGACGGTTTGTGTGTCCCTGTAAGTTTACGAGCTGAGATGAGGAAACTCCTCCCCGCGAGTAAATATTCAATCACTACAGGGCTCGAAAATAAGGACTGACCGATGGCCCGGGGCCAGCATGAGAGATGCTCGGGCCAGTGCTGCCTTGTCACAAAAGTTTGGCTGCGACTGACTGTCAATTGCGTTCAAATACAATCTTAGGGTGCTTTCACACATAGACGTTTGTTTCGGAATCTGTCTCTTTCCCCCTGTTAGCGCGGTTCGTTTGGCATATGCGAGTCCAGGAATCACGCTCAAATCAGCGCCAAATCAATCGCTCCGAGATCGCCTGAATGAGGTGGTCTCTGCTCGATTGAGCAGATCGATTGTAGTGAGAAAACAAAACAATTCAACGAACTAAGGACCCAGGCTATACCACAGTGTATTATGATTGTGTAATAGCCATACGAATGATGAGCAGGGTGGGATGTCATTCCTACAGGTAAATGTGCATTTCGTGTCTAATGCGAAAGTGAAAGCATGCTGAAATATTAACGAGAGCTGTTTATCAGTTAGGAAGATTGACCGAAGTTACCAACTGATAATCTTTCCATATTTTAATCTTATAATATGTTATATTAGGCCTGTTGTTTTGTTCATTTCTGCACTGACAGCTCGAAAGAAAGATCAACATTGATCTGCTTCATGATCTGATGCATGATCTGATGATTGGTTCATCTATTTATTTGTAATTTAAGCCTATAATGCATAATTCTAGCCAACGTTTCTTTAATAGATTAATTCAATAGATTTTTACAAAACTTGACAACTGAAATGAGGCTCTGAGAAAGTCTGACCTCTCTGATTTGTATTTATGTCTGTGGGTGTCAAAATTAAAGTGCATATTTTCGCTTATAAAATATATACACAACTGCTCAAAAGTTTGGGGTCAGTATGATTGTTAAATATATTAAAATCAGCTTCTCCTGCTCACCAAGGCTGCATTTATTTCATCATAAATATAGCACACATTGTAAAATTTTAAAATGTTATTGCACTATAAAATAACTGTTCAAAAGTAGTTTAAAATTTAATTTAATCATTTATTTCAGTGATTTTAAAGACGAATTTTCAGCTTCATTACTCCAGTCTTCAGAGTCACATGATCCTTCAGAAATCCCTCTAATATTAATTATTATTGTTTTTATTATTATTATTATTATTATTATTATTAATGGTAATAGTAATAAAAGCAATAATGTCTGGAGTAATAATTTTATTTGAAACTACATACAATAAGAAAGCAGTTATTAAAAAGATTTAATTAATATTTAATGCCCAGTTTGTACATAGGCTACCAGCAGCTGTGAGATTTTAGTGTTAATTTTTTTTTATTATACAATACACTAGGAACTAGTGTACCTTTCTTGGCTTTGAAGTAAAATAAAGGAGTATTGCAATAAATCGTTTTTATTTTTTTCTCTTTCTTACTGTTCCTATTGCCTAAGCATAGAATAACAATAAAAAAAACACTTATGTGTTAAGCCATCAGAACCGAACCGAACCGAAAACCGTGTTAAAAAACCGAGGTATGTATTGAACCGTAAGCTAACTGTATTGTTGCATCCCTAGTGTTAGGTATACTGCAGGCTAGTATTATTTGCAATTTGGTAAGGAATGCTTCAGTATACTGTAGTATTAAGAACACTGAACTAATAAAACGAAATACAAAGTGTAGTTTTACTACAATATACCCTATATTGTAGGGCTGGGCGATTTTTTCGATTAATCGAATTTACGTTTTAAGACGATTTAATTTTTTATAAAATCGAGGTATCGTGATTTTTTTAAATAAAAATATTAAAGCAGCTTTTCCACTATCGTGCCAAACCGTTCTAAATTGTTAGACAACCGTGCTGAATTGTGCTGATAGATTCTGTGTGTGGACGTCACGGCTCTGTTGATGAGCTACAACAGCTGGCTCAGCACAAGCGCGCTACCCCATTGTCGCGTGGTCCGCTCGCAGTCAGCGGAGGCGTGCGATGCGGCACCAGGCGAAAGTATAAATCCAGCTTAACACTCAGGGCCGGCGCGTCCATAGAGGCGACCTAGGCAGAATAGTGAGCGAGAACCCCCCGGTCCTTACTTTTATCCGCGACACCTACCCCCTCCCAGTCCTCTTTCATCCGCAAACCAGTAAGTTTCTATTTCACTTTTGGGTTGAGGGCTGCGTGATTGCTGTTCGCCTAGAGCGCCAGTTCAGCTTGCTCCGGCCCTGATTACACTATATACATTACACAAAATAATAAAATAGGCTAAAAGTTTTATTTGTGGCTAGAGCTTAATTAATTTCATTGACATATAGGCAATGAGACCTTTACTTTGCCTGACTGAGCGTGAGTTTATTGCATGCTGCGCTATATTTGGTAGCACAGATCGCTCTGATCTGGGTGAGAACTTTACCAGCAACTACATGCACTGCTGAAAGCTTTTTTTTTCTGCCTCGCATCGAATCAACAACAACATATATTCATGAAACACAAACTTGCAGACTCTTTGAACAACGAGGAAATAATTGCACCTAATTCGAAGCCCAGACGTCTGGTTTTGTATTTTATACCTGCACACCACCTGAAGGATGGTTACGGCGTGCTGTGAATGTCGGCTGTCACCGCAGAAAGTCAAATCTTTCTTTAATTTGGACTTTTGCTTGAAAGCTTTACAGAGTGGCACAGTAGCTGTCCATGGTACTGTAGCTATGAATTAAATCATAACCCATATATGCACCAATAAACAAGTAAAATGAATGAATAAATAAAATAAATATGGATTCTTAAATGTCGGTATTGTTTTTACTCCAAAAAAATATCAATACGTTTTGACAAATGTTTTATAAAAATAAATTGAGCAATTTTCAACATTTCAGCTATAGGCTGTTATACGATTCAGTTAAATATAAGATAGACATTTAAATATAGATAGATATGTAACAGGTTTCTGTGGGTTTTTTTTGTTGTTCACAGTGATCTTTAATATATACTGGGTGGTGTAGCTAAGCACAAAAATTTTCTAAAACGTCAAGCAGGAATTTGTCTATAGGAATGTAATAGGCTACACCTTGTTGACCAATTTATGTATGTATGGCCATTAAAAATACATATTCCTTAACCAGATGGTTTTTCAAGTTACTTATAAAGAGATTGTTACTTCAGTCATGTTGTTGTAATGTTTTAAGTTGACTATAGTTACACAGTAAAAAAAATAATAAAATTCGAAATCGTGAATTGGTCAAACTTTATGAACAAAATCTAGATCTAAATCGCCCAGCCCTACTATATTGTAAAAAAAAAAAAAAAAAAAAAACACTACAGCACTAGGTAATTTGTCTATATTACACTTGTTGTGTTACCATAGCAACTATAGTATTAGCACAACAGATTCATTGAAGTACTTTACTATAGTACTGTTCAAAACACTGTACATGCCAATATACGTGTTTAGAGGCCCTGTGGAATAGCTTCTCCTCAAAATGAAGAGGATGACAGGGAAATTGTCCTAAAAAATCTCATTAACAATGTGTAAGACAACAGAGACTAGTTCACTTTATTTTAGTTGCCATGATAAAATGGGATTGATAGTGAGATTTATTTGAAGAGTGAATAGTACAGTAGGTATAATACCTTTTCCCTATTTTCTATCACAGTTACATTTCTGCTTGCGTTAGTTATATTTTTGTTTAAATGTTTTTATTTGATTAGCATGGTGCACCTTTTGGATGTTTAACAAATGTTCTTAAAATAAAATGTATTCTTTACATCCAACGTCTATTCTCTGCGTCTAAGTGTCTGAAACTGGAAATATTTGATCATATAACATTCAGCCAAAAATGTTATGGTTTATTAGATTAAAAATGTAATATGCGTAAGTCTATTTTAGTATTTTGGTTATTGTTAATAAATAGTGCACCAATATAAATCATATCAAAAAGTATGAATAGAAGAGGAAACACAAGACACAAATTGTGAGTCTGCATATAATCTCACGGAGCGAGCAGTGTACTGAGAGTGCGCAAGAAAATTTGTGCCTGAGCAGTGCATATTTGAGAGAACGTGAGAAAATTTGCATGCAAGCAGCGTATATTTGAGAGCTCGCAAGCAGTTTTGTCCACAAACAGGAAATTGGTGCACAAGCACCTGGATAGGTCACAGTCATTCTGCTACATCATATCGCTTTCTACTGGATGTAAAATGCTCTGCAGTACATTTTGTCATTTTAGAATGTTAAGTTCTAATTCTGTAGTTATTTTGGTGAAAGTAATATAAGAGTAATATAAGAGTCATGTAACGTATTACAATTTTGAGACAGTAATATGGTAATAACGGAATTACTTTTAAATAACAGTAACAAGTAATCTGTAATGTATTACAGTTTGGAAGTAACTTGTAAAATACTGATGTAAACACTATAGGAAAAAAAAAAAAAGTTTAAACGCCCAAAGGTAACATCACCAATTTGTTTCAACACTTGGAGCACAATCACCTTACTAAATATAAACGGTGCGTGGCTCAAAAGAAACATAAAAGAGACTGACAAGCGCCCAGCAACAAGTGCCTCCGCAAAGCAGGTGTCGATAACACAAGCATTCACAAATGCCACACAGTATAAACGAGTTCAAGAAGATGTAAAGAAATAACTGACACTATTTGTTATTACATCACAAAGGATATGACTCCTTTGGCTATGGTGGAGCGCAGCGGGTTTAAACACCTCGTTGAAACTCTCGACAGAAGATACACTGTGCCATCACGATCACATTTTTCTAAAACTGCACTGCCTGACATGTACAAGACATGTTGTAAAAATGTAGCTGCAGAATTGAAAAATGTTCAACACTTTGCAGCCACATCTGATCTCTGGTCAAGTAGGACGATGGATGCATTCTTGAGCCTTACTTTACACCACATAGAGGGTGATTGGAAGCTACACCAGAGATGCCTTGAGATGGAATATTTTTCAGCCGATCACACGGCAGAGATGATTGCACAAGGCCTAAAAGATATGCTTTCTGAATGGGAACTCACGGAGGAAAAACTTTCAGCCATTACGACAGACAGCGGTGCTAATGTTGTCAAAGCTGCTGTGCTTAATGGATGGATACAGCAGCAGTGTTTTGAACACCGACTACACCTTGCAATTGGTAAGTACATGTCAGCTTAATTAAATATAATAGCATTGGGCATGTGGGGCGTTTACTATATTCTGGCTATGCTAAATTTGTTCATAAAGCACCTTTATAAATGTATTTATAACAATATGCTTGATATTACAATGATAAGTTCACATTACAATGTAACAGAACACTACATCATTAAAGTAAAAATAATCGTGTTGTAAAAGTTGTTAATTTGATATTACTTAAGAAATTGGTACTGTTAAAGCATCAGGTATCAATTAAATACTGTCAATAATAATAAAAAATAATGATTAATTTTGTGTGTTTCAGGAAATGGATTGAAAGATCAACGTGTGACATGTGCAGTGAGAGTGTGCAAAAACATTTTCATATAGCTGGAAAAAAGAAGGCATTAATGAAGGTGCAACAAGAACTGAGCCTGCCACAACACAAGCTAAAAATGGCATGCGTTACCAGTAAGGATGCTCAAAATAACCGATTAACCATTAACCGAAAGAGTGCGTTTTAACTAATTAACGATATCAGTTAAAGGATTAATAAATAAATATTATTCTACAAATTTTTTTACGTTTGGCTGCATAAGGGACCAATCACACCGAATGCGCTTTTTGCGTTAAGAGGGGCAATGGTTTGAATGGTTTACTAACGGCCGCAAGCGTTTTGTGCGCTGCTTATGCGTCCTGTGCGCCTCACATTATTGCCATTGCACGCTCTGTGTTCGCAGTTGAAATAAGTCAACCCTGAGCAGAAAAAGCGTGTTAAGTTAGTCACGTTTTTATCTTTCTTCAATCAAATGAAAGCAGAGGCGGAGTTTCCATTGAGGTAACAGCAGTTTTTGTGCTGTCAAGACAACTACGAAAAACTTTTAAAGATGGAGGAGAGACTAATGGTCGTTGTTTCAAGTTATCCAGAGCTGCATGACTTTACAAATATTAAAATTCACAATATTACTAAATATTACAATTATAACAACATAGACAGCAACACTCATGCACAATCAATACGCAGCTGATCTAGTTGTTACCTAGTGACAGAAAAAAAAAAAGAGCACCGCACTTCTTTTTTTCTTGTCAACAAAAAAGGCAGTGCGATGCGGCTCGCGTTTCTGGAACAAAAAGCATGTTCGCCGTGATCAGCCCCTAAATGTGCAACTGCAACACATATTTGTTAACTCGCGAGACGCTAACACGTGCAACCACACGTGCCTACAGACATATTTTGCCAAAAAAGCAGAACGGAAGAAGAATATTGTCGTTTGACAGAGACGGGTTGATGTCAAATCAGTGCTGATGCTGATTGTCTCCTGGATCTGCGTCATAAACACAACAAATAGGCTATAGTTTAGATGATTTAGTGAACAACCAACAAAGCAACCTTTTTTATATTTGGAAAATTAGTTATTATTAGTTCTTATAAAATATAAATCTTTTAAATAGCCTACATAATCTATGAATCAAACAAATATAATGATTTTCTTGATTTTTGCATAATTGCAGACCTATTAGATGTTTTGATTTCATTACCAAATAAAATTACTATTATTATTCTAGAATTATTATTATTGTTATCATCATTAACAATAAATTAACTACAAATTTATTTTCCAGGTTTTAGCTGTTCACGTCAACTTAACCTAACTGACACTTTTAGACTGCAGCACCACTCATTTAAACTGAAAATTCAACTAGTCTACTCAAAAAAAAAAAAAAAAAAAATACAACAATTTCAATGAGTTATGCCTTAGAACAGAAGTGCTCGAAAAAATTATGCTTTCTGTAACTTTCATTGTGCTACATCTGTGAATTGTCTTAAAGTAAAAAATCTTATTCCTGTTGTCTGTTTTAAAGGTCCCATGAAGTGCTTTGAAATGTGATTTTTTTATGCAATGTATGACGTAACCTCCACTGAAAAATGAAGAAGGTGTGAAACAAAGTAACTCTTCGCCTTAAAACAGCCAATACTGTTTTGTTTTTATCACAGTTCTGCCAGTGAGAGTAGTTGAGATCAAGTGCATAAAATGAAAAGCAAATCAGAAACTTCTTGAAGGGGGTGAGACATGTCAGATACTGGAGCATATGATTGGTCAAAATTTGATGAGAAACTGTATAAGGTGATGTGAAAAAAATCGTTGATCCATTTAGGTGGAGGTGACACTGCAAGCTTTGGATGTTTATATCAGTTTAATATTTTCTAAACTTGATTTTTTGTCAGTTTCGGAGCAAACAATCTAATAGATATCCTTAAAACTAACAGACTGAAACTAATATCTAAATGTTTTTTTTATTATTATTAAATGGGACCTTTAATATTAAATCAAATAAACTTTTTACTGAACATGTATACTAAAGAGTACCAAAACCTCTGTAAATGGTAGACTATAAGGCTATATATTTTATGCTTATGTATTGTATTTCAAAATGGTATTTCTGTGTTACCTTCATTCATTTCCTTTTCGGCTTAGTCCCTTTATTAATCTGGGGTCGCCACAGCGGAATGAACCACCAACTTATCCAGCATAGGTTTTGTGCAACATATGCCCTTCCAGCTGCAACCCATCACTTGGAAACATCCATACACACTTATTCACACGCAAACACTACGGAAAATTTAGCTTACCCAATTACCCAACCACATGTTATGAACCAGAGCACTCGGAGAAAACATTGGGAGAACATGCAAACTCCACACAGAAATGCCAACTGACCCAGCCAAGGCTCGAACCAGCAACCTTCTTGCTGTGAGGCGATTGTGCTACCCACTGCACCACCATGATGCCCTCTGTGTTACAATTGGGGATTTTTTCCTCTTCAGGACATTGAACAGTTTCAACAGTTTTGTGAACCATACGACCCCTAATATATATAAATTAGGTTTGTATTAACCTGAATCCCAATGCTCCTGAATGTGTTATTAAGGCTAATAAGAAACAATACTGTTTATACATACAATATATGTTTATACATTGCATAACATCAATATTAGTCATTTAAAAAAAAACTAAATTTTGATATTTAAAGACTAGTCTAAAACTTGGTGGATATCAAATCAAATGACATTTGATAAGAAAACGTCTAGTATGAATTCTGATTTGATAGCTTGGAGATCTTCAACCTCATATCATACTCCAACTTTATTTTACCTTATAGTATTAAATAAATCTAAACTACCAGAAAGCATTAGCCTACAGCAAAAACACCTAATTGAAGTACAAGGTTATTTGCATCATCTCATGTACTTGCCACTTACTTAAGATTTCATGTCCTAGAAGAACTTTAAAAACGATAAGTTACAACACATCTTGATCAAGACACTAGTACTACATTCACGAAGCTAAAATGTCGAGGTGACCTTCACCACCGCCCGGTTGGTTAACATGACATTAGTTAGGTAATTAACTGGAGCTAAAGACACAGTTGAAGAGAGACTATTAAAAGACTATTTAATGCGGACTATTTTTATGTCCAAGTAGGATTTACTACATGTAATGACATGTAATGACTTAACGCGTTAACAGCTAACTGAATAAAGTCTGAGATGCGCTTCTTCCGCATCCCGCCTCTATCGAGAATTTATAAGAGCAAAGATTTATCGCAACCTGACCTGTTTTACTACCTGAATTTACACAAGTTTGAGCCGTTAATCACAAGAAAATATGGATGGTGTGAAGTTCATGCTTTACAAGGCCGTTGTAGAATACCTTTTGCAGCGTAACTTTCCGCGTTAAGTATACACTTGAATCCGCACAGCCTACTATAGTCTAAAGTTTGTCAAATAATTTTGTCCTTACCGTTGACCTCAATGCGTTTCCTGCCATCCTGTGTTAATCGTGACCTGGCAGCTACCAACTCAGATCAGCTACCCGATGTATACGAGTATCGAGGGTTGCCAGGTTTTACTTAGAAATCTGCGTTGCCCTCTTCTTGTTCTTTGGATTTTACCAGCAGCTTGCATCCTTTTTGTTGCCTTACTGCCATCTTCTGGTGGTTTATGTCACGCCCTTGCTCCCGTTTCAGTCAAAAACCACATTTTTAATTCCTTGTAGCCTATACAGCGTTCCATTATATTTTTTCAGATCATGTCCAGTTAGTCCTATTTCTATTATATATATTTTTTCCATTAAAATCATCCTTTGCAATTTATATTTTGTAGTTTACAAGTACATCTGGCAGTTCCCTCCGCTGTGGCAAGCCCTGATTAATAAAAAAAAAAATAAGCCGAGAAGAAAATGAATGAAGTACATGCTCTACATTCTCTATGGCATAGATCACAAAGTCTACTGTTTAGTCCTGTTAAGTGCAGTGTACTGTTCAGTCTGCTGTGCTATTCTAGTCTGCCCTATTCTGGTTAAGATGGTCTCTCCTCTCTGTTTTTCCCTTTTTTTTACACTGCCCACTTGAATGTCTTTCTTTACTTTTGATCCCATCTACTCTGCCATTCTTTAAATAGATAGGCTATTAACGTTTGAGGGCTGAAGCAAGCCAGTAAAAAGCTTTAAAGTTGATCCCATGTGTCTGTTGGTTGAGCCCAAGTGTGCCACAAGCCTGCTTTTGAGTGCAGGTCTCGGCCGTTAGATCGCCCCCTTGGGGCTGGCTGCAGTACAAGTCATAAAGCCCGCCTCCTCCGTGTTAATGAAGGAGACATGAGACCAAAAAAAATTAATTACACTTGCAATAAATTGTTCCAAAAGATGGTTCTGGTCAGTTAAGGCACTGGTTATCGTGCTGATATAGGTGCAGATCTTCATTTTTGTAAAGAGTATGTTTTGAGTAGTAATTTAATGCTGGGCGTGTCATTGTGATTGACAGCTGTGATTGACAATTTCTCAAAGCAGACGTCGGAGCTTCGGCAGGAGACTGAAGTGTTATTATTCGATTTCTGTGTTATTTTACCATGATAAAATGAGTTGCTCAGCAGTAAACTATAGTTTCTGATATAAAGTATCTGGTGGAACACTGTTTATTTGGTAAGGTCAGGGCTTTATCAGTTTGCTGATACACGCCTAACCACCCAGATAGCAAAATACACTCGGCCCAGTTCCGGTTTGACTCTCGCATGCTGGAGAGTTACCCCTCGGCCTGACTCTGTCTGCTGTACCTACTCGCGCACATTACTCGCGGGCTGATCCGGCTCGGATGCGGCAGGGTCGGCTCGCCAACGGCCGCCGCCGTCCATATTTTATACAGTCATTGGCTGTTTCTCAATATGCGTTCTTCAGTGGTATTGTGTCCTCGTGTTCTCGTGTAACGTCATCATCATCATCATCAAAGTTCAGTTCCAAAACTCAAGACCGCAAGTACGGAGGACGCGTGAAACTTCCCGGATGTGTTCTTGATATGTTTGAAAAAATTCTAACGTAACCGGACAATACAATAGCATTCTATCATGAATTAGTGTGATTCTATCATTAATTAGCATGTTTCTAACATTGAACATATTGGTATCATGATTCTAGCATGAATTAGCATGTTTCTAGTATGAATTAGCATGTTGTTAGCATGATTCCAGCACAAATTAGCATGTTGTTAGCATCTAACATTATGCTGTTAGCATGTTTCTAGCATGAATTAGCATGTTTCTAGCATGAATTAGCATGCTTCTAATGTTGATTAGCATGTTGCTATCATAGTTCTAGTATAAATGTTAGCATGAATTAGCATGTTGTTAGCATAATTCAAACATAAATTAACATGCAACTAGCATGATTCTAGCATGAATTAACATGTTTCTAACAGTGATTAGAATGTTGTTAGCATGATTACATCATGAGTTAGCATGTTTCTATCACGTTTATATTTTGAATTAGCATGTTATTTATCATGTTTTTAACATTAACATGTTGCAATCAAGATTCTAGCATGGATTATCATGTTTCTAGTGTGAATTAGCACGTTAACATGATTCCAACATGAATTACCAAGTTCTTAGCTTGTTTCTAACAAGAAATAGCATGTTGTTAGCTTGATTCCAGCTTTAATTAACATGTAACTTGCATGATTTAACACGTTATCATGATTTTGGCATTAATCAACATGTTTTCCCTGCTGAAAAATCCAGCTTAAACCAGCCTAAGCTGGTTGGCTGGTTTTAGCTGGTCGACCAGCCTGGTTTTAGGCTGTTAGGGGTTTTGGCCATTTCCAGGCTGGTTTCCAGCCATTTCCAGCCTGGTCTTAGCTGGTCAGGCTGGGAGTTGACCAGCTAAAACCAGCTTGACCAGCCAAAACCACCTATGTCCAGCTTAAACCAGGCTGGTCAAGCTGGTTTTAGCTGGTTTAAGCTGGTCATTTTCCAGCCTGACCAGCTAAGACCAGGCTGGAAATGGCTGGAAACCAGCCTGGAAATGGCCAAAACCCCTCTAAAACCAGGCTGGTCGACCAGCTAAAACCAGCCAACCAGCTTAGGCTGGTTTAAGCTGGATTTTTCAACAGGGTTAGCATAAATTAGCATGAATTAGCATGTGCTAGCACAACTAGCATACCACTAGCATGTTACTTGGACATTTCTAGAAAGATTAGCATGTCAGTAACATGTTAGAATTATTAGCATGTGTTAGAACAGCTAGTCACAGTATATGGGACAGTTGCTAGGGTGCTGTAAGCGGTTGTTAGGGCATGGCTAGTAGATTTAAAGGTCATCAGCGATTGGCTACTGACTAGACTGAGTTAAATGATGCTAGACTCCAGTCTGATGCAGAGTTATGAGCTCACAAAATTTGATCCAATTTTAAGTCAACGACAGTCTTTTACAATGGAACTCTATTGAACAATTACCAACCTACGTCACACATGACATCACACGGGTCCCCGGTTGCAGAAAAAGACCGGCTGCTATAGCAAACATGTCCTGTTTTGCGGTAGGATGCCAAATTCGAAAGCCAAAAATAGAAAACTTAACTTTTACCTTACACCACACTGCTTTCAATGCCGACTGCAGACGTCTTTGGCTAAAAGGGAGCTGAATGAAGTGACGACCTAATTATAAATGCTGGACTCTGCAGTTCTCATGTTATATCAGGTACGTTCAGGCTATGCTGAATCAGACACATTACTCGTTTTTGATTGCAGCAATGATTTCGGCAAAACAGTTACATATGGTAAATTAAACTGCGGACACTGAATGCTCAAAATGAAACGTGAAAGTGTAAGTTATTAAAGTTGGTTTTATAGTCACACATTCATTCAGTGACAACTTGCGACACCCCCTATATTGTTTACCACAGCACTGAGTATTCGGTCTGAAATAACGTGCAAGTGTGACTTGAAAACAACATGAACACTGTTTATTTGACTGTGAACAATGTTGTACTTTGACAGTCATTGGCTGCTAATATGATTTCGCTACTTAGAGTTTGCAAATAATACGTTTATGAAATTATATTATTAAGGGGAAAGTCCGAATGTGCGAATATAAAACCAACTTTACCTTTATGTGTAAGTTCACATACCATGGGCCTGCCGTACAAGTGTAGTTTGCTGTCAGAATGCAGTTGTTCCTTGTATAACGTTAGCTCCGTCTTTTTTTCCTTATCTTTGGCTCGGCAGATCCTCGGTTTTTAGCACTACATAGTTTTGAATCTGGTAATCATGGAACATTATTTCTTGCACATGACCACACAGAACACAATTGTTGGCATCCAAACACTTGTAGACCTTTAACTTCTCTCGTAAAATCCCTTGGAGCTTCAATGAGATTGTATATTTCGGGCTGATGCTTGGTCATTTCGTCTTATTCAATATCCATTGGGAATGTGCTATCGCAAATGGACCTGTCAGACGAACGCCGCTCACTTTAACGTTAATTTTGCCGAATCACTGTGCTTATCACTGGGTGACAAGCTGTTATAATACGCTGAAAGCATTATGTAAATAATATATATAATATGTAATCAATATATCTTATTTCTAAAACAACAACAAACTCTGAACCGCATCGGATGTCATTCCCTCGCTGTAAATGCTAGCGCTCCCGGTTTTTTTCTGCCACCTCCATGCGCGCGCATCCTGAATGTTTACAAACATGGTAATTGGTCTATAGGACAGTTGCTAGGGTGCTGAAATATATTACCAGAGAGTGGCTAGGAATTTAAAAAGTCATCAGTGATTGCTGCTGGCTAAACTGAGTTAAATAAGGCCATTCTTAAGTCTGTATAGTCTGGTGCAGTTATGAGCTCACAAATTTTGATCCAACTTTTCCACATTTTCCGGGTTAGTTTTCAGAATACCGAAAGTCGGATCAGTTGGAAAAGATATAGCAACCATGAGCCAGACCAGTTTGAAGGTCTGACATACGTTTGAAGGATATAGCTTCAGATATTGCAAGATTGTTTGTGAATATGTTTTCATATGTGAATATGTTTTCACAATGTGAAAGTGTACAGTTAAGTGCATTCATGTAAAAAAAAAAAAAAAAAACTCTTGACGTCCTTTACAGTCTTCCTGGTTTTGGTCCAAGATTATTTGCTGTAGATTGAGCATTTTAACATAGTTCCCCTTTCTAGTAGCCAGGTAATTGAGAGATGTGTTAAGGACTGGGTTTGGACAATAAGCAAACTGTAATGGGTCGAGTGTATCAGGAAGAGAAGAGATGAAGTCTCTGACTCATTGAAGTCAGGGCTACAGGGCAATAGTCATTGAGGGAAGCAGAATTGGGTTTCTTTATGACTGGAACAATGCTGGATTCTTTAAAGCATGCAGGGATTACCGACTGTAATAAAGAGAGGTTCACTATTTCTATGAACACATCCTAGCTGGTGTGCGCAGGGTCTGAGGATGAGCAGAGATGCAGTTGGGTTCACTCTCCTGAAGGCTCCCCTCACGTCATGCTCAGAGAGGACGAATGTATTTCTGGTGCTGGCACTTCCTGTCTGCAGCTGACGGTGCAGTACTAGCATTATTAGCTGCAGCCTCGAGGCGAGCAAAGAAGGTGTTCAGCTTGTCTGCCAGAGACATGTTTCTGCTCGTCATACCGGGTGTTGGTGCTTTATAGTCCATTACTGTTTTAGTCCCTGCAACAGGCTCCTAGAGTCACTCTGTTGAAACTGACTGTATTTCTGTCTGTAGCTGTCCTTTGCCTCCTTCACCTCTTTTTGGATGTTGAATGACACGTACAGGTCATGTTACCCGACATAAATCCTAAGTTATAGGCTGCGGTGCTGGATCTCAGAGCATTGCAAAGTTTTATTTACCCATGGCTACTGGTTGGAAAACTTTCTGAAGGTAGTTTTTTGTAAAGTATCATTTGTTAGTTTCCCTATGAATCCCACAACCAATTCAGTAAACTCACTGATGACACCAGTACCACGTTGGAACATGTTCCTTCTGACCAGGAACTTTCTATTTAGCTTTTGTTTATACTTTGGCAAGAGAATGATGGTGGTGTGGTTAGATTTTCTCAAACATTATGCAAGATTGAGCTTTGTAGCCGTCCTTGACTGTGATGTAGCAATGATATTCAGCCAACTCAGATACAGAAACAAGAGTGTCCCTATCATACTTAATGAATTTGCAGGTTATAAGTAGGGCCAGACAGAATCTGCGGACATTTTTTGCTATTTCTGTGCAGAATCGTGTAAAAATCTGCGGGTTTATGCGGAATGATTATGAGAGTATCATAACTAAAAACTTAATATATGAAATAAAAATAATACCTTTTTAACTTGTATTTAATGCTTACAATGCAAATCCAATTAGATCCACTTATTTGGTAAACAAAGCAAGTCTCATAGATCTACTAAAAGACAGAAAATATTAATTTACAGTTTGTAAATTAACAAACTGTATTGTAAAAAAACTTATGAACATTTTCTTATTAGTTAATAATATTACTGAAATTAATTTAAAAACTGAATATAAAAGGGGTTAAAAATCTGTGGAAATCTGCAGATTTTTGTGTGCGCAGATTCCGTGTGGGCTTAGTTATAAGGATGTAAAAAACAAAAACAAATAAAAAGAAGTCAGAGCAGTCATGCGGCAAGAGACCGCATTGGATTTTTGGTTCAGATCAGCATCTTATACCAAACCACCGTGATTGGATTTCTGTCACAATTTTTTTTGTCTTGATTTGCAATGAGTTGCTTAATTGAGCAGACTGCAAGTAATTATTTTAAAATTTAAAATTTCTCTGTTCATGTTAAATAAAGAAATCATAGTAATCTAAAATACTTTTCAGAAACCCCATTTTGTGTCATGATGTGTTGCAGAATGTAAGCAATTATTTTAAATGGAAAATCTGTTGCCATATTAGTTAAAATTTCCATGTTTGCATAAATATTAAATGAAGAAATCATACAAAATTTTAAAGAAATCATAGTAATCTAAATACTTTTCAGATGTAACTTATAATTTGATTAGCACAATTTAAAATGTATTTTATTTGGAAGAAATTTATAACTGTAGTGATGTGTCAAATAAATGTAATCGAATTTACAGCCTGTATAAAATCAAATAAGACCAAATGCAACCACTTAGAATTCTATACTGCAGTCTGGACATTAAAGTGATAAAACTTGTGCAGTGTTGCACTGTTTTACACCACAAACTTTAAACTTGGTATGACTCATGGCCCTAGAAGCCAGCGTGACCAGCAGAGCTCTAATTAACAAAATTATTAGAGATACTAAGTCAAGCGGTTCAAATGGATCCCTCTGGAGATCCGAGAGGATTACAGAGAGATGCCAAAAGGGCATGAGAGGCAGATGCGTGAGGATTTAGCCACCTTGTACCTCGAATAGATGAATCGAATAGACTATTTTCACAATGATGTCACTTCACTTTTCCCTATCAGCAACACAGTGTATTTTTAGTTCCGGTTTACCTTGGAACGAATGGGAGATTTATCTGCAAATTTTACAAATGAACAGTACTGGGCATGTGTTCAAATGTTTCTCTTTTAATACAGACTGCTTTCTGAGTTTGAAAATGATTCTTTAAGTTATTAAGAATAGGACTAAGGCATTGTTTATCAAGGAAAATATATGTTTGCAAACTTTTCACTTATTAATTCAGTTTATTTCCTCAATAACGGATTTATTTTTACTTTGATGCTGCTATGAATATGAATTTATAGTATTTGTTACATGTAAATGTTCCAGCATAAGTAAAATTCTTTATTAAATCTTCTCATATTACCTGGTATGTCTATAAATGCAATGAGTTTCATCATTTATTAATTATTGATCCATTATGTTTTGTCCAGTTTCTCCATTTGAATGAATTAAGACTGTTTACCACCACCTTCACGGCTGTCTATGGACCACACAAAGAGGTTCCAGTGGTCTAGGTGTAGGTGCCAGGAGGTGCTCCATCCCTAAAAAAAGCAGTTTTTTTTCTCGGGGGAATGGGGTTCAGTTAGGTTGGTGTGGTGCAACAAAAGAACTGCTCCTCATCCTCCCTGACCTCACACCAAATTATATTAGTGCATGTTAGTTGTGGGTCAGTGCATCCATGCTGAGGGAGGCCTCAGAAGGAAAAACTGGCAATGGGCAGATTCAGGAGAAGCAACCCGGATGACCTGGGCTCCTCTGAAATGCCAAATCAGTTGTAGCGTACCAGGGTGGAGTCATGGAGATCGAGTCAAGCTCCATGCCGCGATAGGAGATGCTCTGTTTGAGGGAGATCATGCTCCTTTCTCAGTAGAACTGAAACCCCAAACAGGTCAAAGTGCTGGAGAACCATGTCTCTGTGCATAATCAATTGATCCGTAGACAAAGCTAAAAATAAGCCAGTCGTCTAAATAGTTAAAAATGCAGATGCTCATGAGCCAAAGTGGCACTAGGGCATCGATCTTTTGGCCTTTTTCCACTGAGTGGTACAGTACGGTATGGGTCACCTTTCTGCCAAAAAAGGGTTTTCCACTGCCAAAAGTGTACCAATGGTACCCTTTTGGTGGGTGTGGTGTACGACAGAAAGTTTCAGTCGACGTCATAATCGCTCGAGAAAATGTCTACAGTAAAGCTGTACGGGTTGTTCACATATGAGAAGCACTTCTCACAAAACAGATGCTTTATGCACAAATACTTGTGTAGAAATGTTCATTACTAACCTTTCTATGAACATGATTTGATTATAACTGCAGATCAATGATGCAAAAATAGCCTACTGTAACATCTGCAATATTATAAAATAAATAAATAAATGCAACATATATGAACATTTACAGCCCCTTACAGTCTCCGATATGTTACCAATTACAGAAAAACTACACACAATATACATTTAGGCCTTATTTGTCTTCAAAAACAACCCGCAACATATAGCCCACAGTCAGTGCAAACCTCTCAGCTGTGTCTTTATTATTCACCAGCACATGTAACCTCTTGTTAGAAAGTAATTCCATCATTCTGAGTTCATAATACTCCAAAAGGCGATTATAATAATTAAATATGGCAGTTTGTTCATGTTTTAGGTTGCTGAAAGAATCCTTTGCTCTTTTGTTTTGTGGGGTTTCTCCTTTGTTTTTTGAGGCTTCACTCTCGCGTTTGTCTGTTTCTGAAAGGATCGAATGTCAGAAGCACTTTAATAATCACCCGCATGTTATTATCATCAGCTCAAGTTCGTTATTTCAAATATAGACGTCCAGCAAGTGGACGTGAGCTCTCTGGAGAAAGTGAAACCGCTCGCGCTTTTAGACGGCCTCAGAAAAAAACAACGGGACACAGCTGATTTCTTTCTTCTTGCCTTTGTGACTGTTTATCAAGATGACGACGAGGTTTGTTTGAGTTCGGCTCGACCATGGCTTGTTATTATATATGGTATTACTAATGTAATTACTACTGTAATGTAATTACTATGTAATGTCTTGGCTGTGCATTTAAAAATAGCGCTTCTTTTGTTTTCATTCTCCTGGCCTGTGCACAAGCTAGTGACATATCCCTGTAAACCAATAGCATTGGTAGCTGCGCATCTAGCTCCGTCTTTTGGTACCCTTTTGTCATGCTAGGTACCCTTTAGAAAGGGTACCCAAAAAGTGGTATGGTACAATTCGCTTTTTTGTACCTTTTGACAGTGGAAATGGCAATAAAAGCATACCGAACCATACTGTACCACTCAGTGGAAATGGGCCATTAGTTGCACAACAGACATGCTCTCACAGTGATGGCAAAGAGGGCTTATACTGTCCACGAGGGCTGCCTCCGCAGCTGTTTAGTAACTATGCACACCTTTGAAGGAGTTTCTTTGCCAATTCATTGACATGTTTTCTACTGTTCAGAGTGATTGATCATCTGGTAATTCCCCATAATGTTATTCAACATAATGTTGGAGTTCCCAACCTGAAATGGAACTGTACATTTCTAGTCAAACCACCATCAGCGTTCTTATATCAAAGATGAAAATAAGCTCATTTTTAATATATGGGAGAGTGTAGCTATTATGTGACTATATTGTTGTGTAATATAGAGCAGTTGTGTTAAAGTAATTCACTAAATACTTAAAAATCTAATGATTTAATAACAATACTTTAGTATGATTACACTGAATTAGTTGTACATGTATGAAATGATAAAACATTATTTTTTAAAAAGCAATTGTACCCGGCTTAAATGTAAAAAAGTTACCTGATAGAGAGAGGGAGAGATAGGAGAATGGGAGTAGGAATGAGACAAAGCAAAGATAGCAAGAGAAACAATATGTAGAGTGGTGATACGCTAGGACCTTCTTAAACTTACCCTCATTGACAATGTAATTGTTTTAAAAATTAGAGACACAGAGACATTTCATGCAATAAATGCACTTTATCCAACATAAGTGTAAGTACAAATATTAACTGTTTTCATACAATGTTTATAGTTTAAAACACAAAGCTTCTTGATCAAATAAAAAGAAAAAAGAAAGTCTAAAACAAGAAATGTACAAAATAATATTAATAAATATACAATTTACAAGCATAAAACATTCTCTTAAAAAGGAACCCTGGGTATCAGTGGTGTAACGGTACATGTATTCGTCCCGAACCGTCACAGGACAAGACTCATGGTTCAGTTCATGCTCCAACGATGAATAGTCAGTCCAAATGTGCAATGACTGTTACAGAAAATACCAAAACAGTGCAACAATAGAGGAGCCACTCGTGAAGAAAGCGACTTTGTGTCAAAAAACACAACACAACAGTGTTCAGGGGTGGATTTGCCATATTGCCGTTGTCATATCCCATAAAAAGAAGTGTGCAACACTAATACCGCCTTCCGTTCTATTGATTGGACCACTGCTTTGAAATTGACAGAACAACTAATGAGTGCTGCCCTGGGTGAAAGCAGAAATCGTTTTATCTTCACACCGCTTTAGAAAATGTGTTGCTGCAAACGTGCATAATGGTCATGCACGTCCATCAA
Organism: Danio kyathit; assembly: GCA_903798195.1. Lineage (NCBI taxonomy): Eukaryota > Metazoa > Chordata > Actinopteri > Cypriniformes > Danionidae > Danio > Danio kyathit. The sequence continues at coordinate 30,541,054 of LR812543.1, forward strand.
AAAATGGAAATTTAAGATACTGTCTTATCTTGTGAGCTAGTAAGTCAGTCTGTGTATGAGTGAGTGACTTCTCTACATACACACAACAACAGTTGTTGTCTGCTGCACCTGCTGTTATGGAATAACACAGTGCTGCATTTTCATTAAAAGAGATTTCAGTTTTGAAACTTATTGAAATTAAATTCACAATTATTCTTTTTTTGTTGTTTTAATAGGGAGCTGAGCTTAATCTTTGAAAGTTTAATATGCAGCTTCCTAATTATAAAGTTTTTTTTTTTTTCATTGTTTTTTGTACTTTGCATCACAAGATGCTCCTCAGTTCTGTAGCTGACTGTGACTGTTCAAAATAAACAGAAAGAGCAAGTACTGGAGATTTGTTGCTTATTCCTGTTGTACCGTACCATTACCGAACAGTGACTCCAAAACCAAAGTAATGCACCGAACCGTGACTCCAGTTTACCGTTACACCCCTACTGGGTATCAAGACTTGTATGGCAAAATATCATCTAACTGATACCTCTTTGTGAAATATGCAGAAAAAAAAACATGACATTTGCATTTTCGAAAATTTTCACATTTATTTTGGACCATGGGCACCACCATTATTTTTCGAATATGTAATTACATTGTTCCCTATCTGGTGCTTTGTTTCTATTGTAAACACAGCACCACATGGGAATACAAGATAATGATATGATGCCATGTTGTGCAGCGTTGCTTATAAAGACATTAAAAAGAGAAGTGATAAGTATTCAATGATTTCCTAGTGATAAAAAGAAGAGAAAAGACTAAGATGATGCCTGAAGACTTCAAGTAAAATGCAATATTGGAGCACACATGCGGAGACAGTTAAAAACTAAATTTGAACTAAATGCTGATCCATCAGTGTTCATAAAGGCTCTCAGCAATACAGTCACTGTTGTGACTTTTACAATCCACCTAAAGTCACTTCAGAAGTAGAGAATGGGTCCTGTATTGTATGATGCAACCTAAGATAAAAACGAGTTCAAGATGTAAATACCAAAACTTTTATATAAAGACATAGAAATATGAAATATGACATCAGCTCATATGTGACAAGCAACAAGCTGTGTATTGACTGTTGTGAGATACCCGTTACTTGCTGTGAGATACCTCTTGCTGTCAACAAAAAATCCAGCCATCCAGCTCTCCTTTCCTCCCTCCACCTGTGTGCTTTGGTGCCAGGTGACCAAAGATCTTTTTTTGTTTTTTTTAGCTTCAAATTAAACAAAATTAACATTGTAATTTTTGTTTTCAATTTTTTAATGTTTTGTACTCATTTTGTAACCAGGGTAATCCTAGGGGTCAATTTGACTCCAGGCTCTTTTAGCTGTATAAAACAACATATGAAAAATTTACACACATTTGTATGGGGTGTGATATTGAGGTCACTAAAACATGCTATATTTTTATAACATTCACTATAATGCTATATATTTAGTATAATAATAAACACAACAACCACTGATAGTTCCTCAACAGCAAGCCATTGGATTGCTGACATTGGAAGGTCAATATTTCCAGCCACCATGGGCCCTATTTTATCGATCTAGGCGCAAAGTCCAAAACGCAGGGCACAAAAGCCTTAAGGGCATGTCAGAATCCACTTTTGCTATTTTATGGATGGAAAATTCTGCTTTGCGCCACGGCGCATGGTCTTAACAGTGTTGAGCTTATGCTCTTAATGAGTTATAGGTGTGTTTTCAGAATAAACCAATCAGAGTCTCATCTCCCATTCCCTTTAGGAGTCAGTTGCGTTGCGCCATAGCGCATTTGCTATTTACATGCTGGACTTTGTAAGTGGAAAAACTGAACGCTTCACTAGCGAGAAAACGGTTAACCAGAGCATCTACAGCGCAAGAATGAGCCTCCTCATTCTTTACTTTCACTTTCACTCTCGTGGATAAGGAAACATGTTGTACGCACAGACATCCATTAGCCTACATAATTAATTTTGTTTGTTATGCACAAAGATTTGTTTCAAAACTATTTCTAAATTCAGTTCTAATTTCCAGCAAACAAATAAATGACCAATAATAACGAAGTGTGGTCAAAAAAGTTATATCCAAATACACATGCTATGCCCCATATGGTCTAAAAGCTGACAGGTGAGCAAATCTAAGCTTGTTTTTAACAAAACAAATATAAATATGCATATAATAAATAATACTGCTAATAATAATAAAAACATTATACAAAAGCAATTTGTCATGAATAAACTGAAAAAGCCCCCCCGAGATGAAGGGGTGAAGGCAGTAGTTTTTATATTTATGTAGGCTAGAAAGTAATAATTTTTGTTATATTTTAATCCTTTAATTCTTTTTTATTTGTAAAGATATTTACGTATTGCTCTACATTCTATGTATATTAAGCAATGTTTAAGCGAGGCGCACAACTAAAGTGCTCTGCCCTGGACTTAAGACCTCCTCTTAGCTGGTCTATTAAACAGTCTATTCTCGTTTCTCAAAATAGCAACGCATCAGCAATGCGCCTCAACACACCTCCGTTTTTAGACCAGAACGCCCATGGGTGCACATATGAGCGCAAATGCATTTGCTATTTAAACAGCGTGGTGCAAAATGTCAAAATGACTCAAACAACAATTGTGTCGTGCCTTGCGCCGGGTGTATGATAGGGCTTGACTTTAAGGCTGCATTTACACTGCAGATCTTATTGGTCATTTCTGATTTTGTGACTGTATAAAATGTTTTTGATGACCCGCTTGTTCTTTTTGACAAGTTGTTTTAATATAGTTTATGACAGAAATGCTCTCATTTAGCCATCTTCTTTTAATCTAGGCCTTTTTTAGGCATCTTTATGTAATGTCCATGGTGTGATTTATGCATGTGATGTATGCAACGGTTTTATATTAGTTTATATAGGTTATGTGGCAGATGTTGCGCTCACTCTCTCTCTCTCGTTACCATGCTTAAATACTTGTGCTACATTACAATATAAAAGCTTTTTTATTCATCATGTATGAGATTAAGGTTTGGGACTGTTCCGAAAGTCTGTTCCGAAATGAAAGCGTCAGAGTTGATGTCATTCGCGATGGTTTTTAATCGATGCGCAACTCGCATTAACAGGTGAAAATTCAATCTACCTGCTTAAGCTGCGGTCACACTGGACTTTTCTCCTCATAGACTTTCACTCATACACACGCGAATGCGTCAGACCGGAAACGCAAGGTCGTGCATCCATTTTCGCAGTTCACTGCTTTGCAAAGTTCAAGCTTGGTGAACTCTCGGACACATTTCAACATATGAACAATGGCTGAATCTGATTTCAGTAAATCGGAATCTGTGATTTTTTTCCTGCTTACACGTACATGGGCCATATCCGATCTGTGCCACATAGGAGAAAAAAATTGGAATTGAGTCACTTGAACCATGCAGTGTAAATGCAGCCTAAAAGACATTTAATGTTTTTTCCCCATGTCACAAGTTGATGCCAATGACACAAGACAGGGCTGATGATAATGTGACAAATTCACAGCAATATGGGAAGTAAGAAACAAGGGGCTAGCATAGTGGCTACTGGCTAGCACTGCCGCTTCACAGCAAGAAGGTTGCTGTTTTGAGTACCAACTGGACCGAGAGGCATGAAGTTTGCATGTTCTCAAAGTGTTAGTGTAGGTTTCCTCTGGGTGCTCTGGTTTCCCCCACAGTCCAAACAAATGCAGTATAGGTGAGTTGAATAAACTAAATCGGCTATAGTGTGTGAATGAAAGAGAGAGAGAGTATAGGTATTTCCAAGTGCTGCTATGGCAACCACTCATGTGATGCACAGTGCAGCTATGCTAGTAACATGCAACTATACACTGGTATAAACCCTGGATAAGTTATGGAGTTATTTCTAGGGCTATTTAAGAAGTCAATCATGGCACAAATTGCCATACACAAGTCTTTAGGTAGGTTAACAGGAGGGTTATGATAAACACATGATGTACACTTAATTCCATGTTTAACAAATAAACCACAGTCAGAAAGGGTCCTGTTTTCTCCAGTTATGAACGATCCAGGAGTGAAGACATCAATAAGCAAACAAACTAATGATGGATAAATGAAAACCAACTTCTCTTTGACTCAAAATTATAAGCAAAAGCTGCACAGTGTGGGACCTTATATTGAATCCCCAGTTGTGCAGTGTTTACAGATAGAAACAGATAAGAGTGCCAGAAGGGAAGCAACCAGAGTACATCATCAAAATAATGGTGGCTCCCATGGTCCAAATTATTACATATATAATGTAAATGTCTGTTTGTTTTCTACATATTTCACAAAGGGGCATCTTTTCTCATCCTAATAAATTAGAATATCATCAAAAAGTTGTTTTTAGTACTTAAGATTTTATAGATTCATTACACTCAGTTACACTCACAGTCTCTCTCTCTCTCTGTATATATATATATATATATATATATATATATATATATATATATATATATATATATATATATATATATATTAGGGCTGGACGATATGGCAAAAATTTATATCACGATATATTTCTTAATTTCGGTCGATACGATATAATTCCGATATCGATATGGACAATATTAAAAAGACAGGAAAAAACTGCCAAGAACGCACCTAATGGATGTCTGTACCTACAAATGTCTGCAAAGTGAATTTGTATAATCTATAATACCTCCAGGCTCTTATAACTTAAAAAAATAAAAACAGTACAAAAAAATTAATGTTCACTTTTTATTTGTATTTAGCCTATACAAACAAGAAATGTGAAATAAACTATCAAATAAATAAAACTCTCAGACTCAGCTTATTTATATATATATATATATATATATATTTTTTTTTGTATATGCTGAATTTTTAACAATCAAAATAATACCAAAATCTTACAATTATGACATCCACATTGTAAAAAAAAAAACATAGAAAAAGAATAATATTTATAATAATAAAAAATCAAAAAGAGTACAGGCTACAATAATATTTGCAATAGAAGAGTTGTTCGTGTATATTCATAGTTCTGGTTGCTTTTTATCTTGAATGTCCTTTAAGGGATCTTTCTTTCTATTTATATTTGTGTATGCAATTACCTAGTTAAATTAAAAGGTTTAACATAAATATCTCATATATTTTATATAGTTTATTTATATTGACTAATATTTTATATTATTTTATATAACACATTTTCATTATTTAACAGATTTAATAACTCTATTAATCACATTCTTTTTATTTCATCAGCTTTGCAATAACCTGATTCCTGATAAATATGTTTGTGAATTTTATTTTGTAAGTTTGCGCGATGCCAGCATGCAGCGAGTTTGTGTATGCGAGTGTTAATTTGGGTGTTTATGCGAGGATCGAGTTTGTAAGTGCGTGTGTAATGTGGGAATATATGCAAGGATCGTCGAGTTTATGTGCGTGTGTATGTGGCTGGGTGTATGCATGCATCAAGTTTATATGTATATGCACAAGTTTCATACATGTTTTGAACATTCAATAGTATAGGTGTATATGCGAGTAATTTATAGGTGTATATGCACGTGTTGATAAGCGAAGTTTGATTTAAATTCTACACAGCGCCTCATAGCATCTGTGTTTGCTTCATTGCCTTCTCTTCTGACACCGCTGGTGTCGGGTAGGTGGATGGTGGTGATGGTGAGGCCACAGGTTGGCTTAAAATTTTATGCTGCCTCATCTTCTGACTCTCAGTATGTTTTATCGGGTGGAACTGCTTCAAATGGTGAAACAGATTTGATGTGTTCCGCTAGTCAGCAACACTCTCCGGCACACTTTGCAGAGCACCGAAACTAAGTTTATCGGAACTTAAAAAGCCGAACTACTTCCACACCACTGCATTAGTTTTTCCTTTCTTATCAACTATTTCATCTGCATTCTTACTTGTGGAAGCTTGTTCATTCGCATCTGTATTCAGGGCACTCATTTTGTTGCTAAAACTTTCTGCGACGGCAACTGTGCTGAGCGCTGGAAGCGTGTCTGTGGTGTTCGTCATTACGCAAGTGACATCAGATCACGCTCTTTCTGACGGCTGAGCACTGAATGTCCTTCAGTGACAAGTGATACATATACAAGATCTTATATATATATATATATATATATATATATATATATATATATATATATATATATATATATAGATAGATATATATGCAAATTTATATCGAAATACCGGAAATGGGTTTAAAAATCATATCACCGTTATTAAAAAAAAAATCTATCGCGATATATATTGATATCGAATTATTGTCCAGCCCTAATATAATATATATATATATATATATAATATATTAATAATATATACTATATATATATATATATATATATATATATATATATATATATATATATATATATATATTTTTTTTTTTTTTTTACAGAAATGTTGGAATAGTGAAAATTAATAACATGTACAGCACTCAATACTTGGAGTTCCTTTTGCATAAATTACTTCAGCAATGTGACATGGCATGGAGGTGATCAGTCTGTGGCACTGCTGTAAGATATGGAAGCCCAGGTTGCTGACCAGCATTGACACCTGCCCACACTATCAAAAGAATCAATACCCGGTTTAAGGACAAGGGTATCCCTGTGCTTAGTTGAAGCGAGAATTGTCAAGTATGGCTACCCATACTCAAAACTTGTCCTCTGCTTTTGAAACATTCAAGCGCGCGCGCACACAATCGAAAAGTGAGAGCACACGTGCACAAGCACAAGCACAAGCACAAGCAGAGAGCATACACCTGGAGCAGTGGGCAGCTACTGCTTCCAGTGACTGTGGAGCAATTAGGAGTTAGGTGCCTTGTTTAACAGAACGTCAGCTGGGTATTAAAGATAAAACGTGTGGTTTCATTTCCTGGTTCTCAATTCCTGTCTGGCCTGGGAACCAAACCAGTAGTTATTTCTGTGTTAAAAATTCTTTTTTTTGGTCTTAAGTAATATTTTAATTTTCTGGGATACTGAATGTTGGCTTTTCATTACTGTTATGCCACAATCATCAAAACTAAAATAAACACCTGAAATATATATGTGAGTGTAATGAATAAATTTCCCTTTTTAAATTGAAATGCATTATTTGATAATATTCTAGTTTATTGAGATGCACCTGTACATTACATTAACAAATTAGTACACAGGGTTCCCTTAAAAAAAGCAGAGCTACATGAGAAAGCCTATAGAATTGACTGCTAAACACAATTGCTTCACCATTACAGAGCATACAAATAGCAGCATGTAAAGCATAATGTCAAATACAGCATTGTTTTTAGAAGTGCAAAGAAGAACTTTTTGGATTCTAACCATCCTGAGACAGTGGTCAGTTTGAAATAGGGATAACTACAGTACTGGTCCCTCTAATCAGTGGAAAAAACACAAGCATAGTTACAAAACAAACCCTCAAACTGCAGGCAATACTGGAGGATTTTGGATTTCTGGCACTGGTGATGAATCAAGCTTATGGGATTTTGAAAAGTTGCAAAAAAAGCGGTGGAAAAGATACGCATAAGAGATACCCAGATTCAAACTGCATACTGCTTTGGTTGATTCTTGAGGCTGATGTTACGTTCATTTTGTGAGATCAAATGTCCTGCTCGACTATTCAGCAGTCGGCATTCATGAAGAACATCTGTTGAAATGGTAACCAAAATATCAGTGTTTTGAATGTTTTATAAAAACGTTTTAATTAATGTAGATTAGTTTAGTTCATACCACTGAATTGTTTATAGGCTTCATCAACAATGGCATTATTTGATCTCTTTATCTCCCAGAAAGTATCATCCACCCATGGCTCTGTCTCTCGCACTTCAAGCAGTTGACCATTTTTATACATACCTGCTACAAATTTGATAAAGTAAATAAAAAATAATAAATAAATAAATAAATGGAACAAACATAGAAAGACAAAACCTCCACAACAACTAAAAACAATAAATAATTAAAAATAAAACAGTAATGAATTTAAAATAAATATAAAAAATACATGAAGTTTAATAATTTTAACATCACATTTTATAACATTAATTTAAACAACAGATGATTACACCAAATTAGTGGTGTAACGGATCACAAATCTTATGGTTTGAATCATATACAAAATCTTCTGGCATGATGCCACCTATGCACATGACAAGCCGTTGCCGTTGTTTGATTTGTATGTTTTATGTCTGGCAACTTTATTTTTGTGCTTATTTGCTTTAACAAGTCTATGTTTATGACCGAAACTTTCTTTTGGCCATCAGTGAACATACTGTATTACTCGCCTATGCAGTTTGAATACTGCGGGTCCAGCTGTCTTGTGAAGTGAACCTCTTCACTTTGCTCTTCTTCTCTAAGGTACTCTTACTTAGGGGTTGCACAGACTAGTCGACTAATCAACTTTAAAGAGCGTCGCACAATGGATGCGCTGCGACATGACAGTTGGAAGTATTGCACACCAGACGCACGCTACTTAAAATGAAACTATTCAGATGGCACTCTGTGGCACGGCAGAAATATGAACAGTGTCCTGAGTCATAGCTGGGTGCCGCGAACAGCCACCGACATGCAATGTGTGTCCTCTGATAGAAACCTGTTTAGAATTCTAAAATGCATGGAGCTGCGTGGTGACATCCGAGCGGCTCATCCGGTGTGTGAATCCTTAATGCTCTGCGGTGATGCATTTTCATTTACGTTGACTAGTCGTGCTGTGCAGATTATGTGGTTTGACCTGAACTTCATGACAGCTTTACATACGAAGGTAGGTTCACTCCTCGGAAAAGTAAAGCCTGGTACTAGGCGTCTTCGCTAGTTCACTAGAGTGCGTGCTGCAAATGTGACGTCATCGCAGAGTTTGAGGAGGTTCATTTTTGTAAAAGTTTAGAAAAACCTGAGGGATAAGTTTGTGAGAGACCCAGGTGGTTTTAATACACAATTACAGAAATATGTTTTTTTCACCATTCATTTTGAATTTAAACAATAAAAATAATTAGTTTAAAAATCTTCAACAATATTAATGTAGTTCCAGAAACTTTCTACTACTCTGTTTATCCGTCTGATTTTGCAGTCAGTTTCTTTTGACCACACCCTGTCGTTTTAAAGTATATCACTATGTTGAACGTGTCAAGAATAAAAGCATTGCCCGTGTCATGAGGTGCACGCGCAGTCAGCGGAGGTCAAAAAGTTTTGTACACTTCGACAGCCCAAAGCAAACCTCCGCAAACACGTGTGTGTGTGTGTGTGTGTGTGTGTGTGTACTGTATATATATATATATATATATATATATATATATATATATATATATATATACATACAATATGCGACAGTTTTTTGTTTGTTTTTTTATAAAGGAATAATAATTTATGTAGTCATGCACATGTTTTGACAACTACTATGCCGGTGATTTGATGCTTCGGAAAAGTTGCAAACACCTTTACAGATATCAAAATGCTGTTTTGATTCAAAATTAACTTAAAGTCTGTAGCCCACAACAAAGGTGGAAAGTTACTGTGTTTACTATGACTTTTATATAATTTTGCTCACATGGATAATTTAACATTAATCAGATTATGTCATTACGCTGTTTTGCAGTCAGCCAATCATTGCATTGCTGATCATGATTTCGAGGCTCAATAGATTTGTCCTTCACAACACACGCAGAGATCTCAGATAAATAACCAGTGCCCGAAAGCTCCGCTCCTTCCGCTTTATGAGCAAAGCAGCGGCCATTGAGTGCGTGAAGTGTCCATTATTCCAAACTTTATTTTACAGATTGAATGAGTGCATCATCCGAGTATTTAAAGTGCACTTTTTCTTTTTAGAGTTTTTAGTGTGATTTTACAAAATGGCGCAAAATAGTGCATAAGTATGCAATTTGGGGTGCACCTTCTGACAGTGTAATAAGTCTTAACATTATAGACTAGCCTTTGTCTTCCGTGCATTATTTTTTCATGAAATATCTTCACATGAACATGTGTCCTGAGGACGTATGCATTACTTTTGCACTAAAACTTGTTATTGTTACATTCTTACGAGAATGTGCAATGCTCAATGTGTTAACTGCATTTATTTAGCAGTAAAATTAGCCCGCACCAATGTTGCATTATTAACGAAATGATAGTGTTGACAATACATCTGTTCTGCACTAAAGCACTTAGTTAATCGAAATATTGCATTGTTTTAGCAACGTGACGAGCTGTCAAACAGCATGTGAATGTATTTCCTGCAAATAATTTGCGAATTGTGGCATGTTGCAAAACATTTGGACCTTGTTAGGGATCTTATATTTAGGGAATCTTCGTTCCCTGAGCTATGCCAAGACTTTAACCTCCTAGGGCCCGAGTGTCCACATACGTGGACAGCACATTTTAGCTCTTAAGTGGCTATTTAAAATACTTTGAATGTTTTTTTTTTTGTTTACAGATATACAGTGTCATCCTGCAACTGTTTTGCAGCATATGAAATGTCCCAAACCCTATTTTAACTGTCCAAAATGGAAAAAAAATTGTTTTTACCCTCTGATAGTCAAAGCAAGTTTCTAAAAATTCTGTTAAATATGCATAAAAGAAAATTTGAGAAAAAGTGTTTTATGGAAATTGGGACCATGAGTCCACATATATGGACATCATTTTTCTCTAAATGTACATCATATCAAAAGATGAAACTTAGATTTTTATTCTAATTAGGTTCCAATAAGCCCAAATAGCAAAGAGAAATAAAAAATGCATGTAAAAAACACCTTGGGCCTTAAGAGCACAGTCACAACTTCATCCTTACAAAAGTGCTCCGATATCCACCTAACAACAGCACTGATGACTGAAAGGTTTGTCGTCAATAAGTCTTTAATTAATTACTTTATTCAATCTTGCGGATTTTACTTTTTATTTATGACTGAAACAAGGGTAAATGTGAATGAAATTGATCCTTTGTTTGAGATGGCTGCTGATTCATTAAATCTGAGTATTCCCAAGGAAAAGGAAAGAGGTAAAGGGGTAGCCACAATATTTAAACATGTTTTAAATGTCAAATGTGTTTCAGTTGGTTCTTATAGTAGTTTTGGGTACAAGAGTTTAATATTTATATGATAAATCCAGTTCTCTGTGCACTACGCACTTTTTATCATCTGCCATTTCTGACTGTCTTCTAATTTTGGGTGACCTTAATATTCATGTCTGTTGCCCTGGTAAACCATTGGTTAAAGAATTTCTAGATCTTGTGGACTACTTCAGCCTTAAGCAGTCTGTCTTGCAGCCCACTAAAATACATGGACACACTGAACCTGATTTTATTTATATTGATTATATTTATTTCCTTTACATAATGTGAAATTTGTTGTCATACTTATACTGGACCACAATCCTGTATCTTTTTGTGTTGGCCTACTCATAGAACAGAGTATGCCTGTAGAAAAATAGATGAGGGCCATCAATCCATTTACTGCCAATTAGTTTGTAGAGGCATATAACAGTATTGCAAGTTCTGCGTCTTCCATACTCCATGCTGGTAACATGTGAATGGAGGATCTGATGTTCTGGTTTAATACATGTATTAAATCATGACATCTACTTTAATGTATTAAACCATGACATCAATTTAACATTTTTGTTCATCTTTAAAAATTGTATTACCTCCAGCCAAAAAAACAGACATGGCTGAACTAAAGTACTCGCGCTACTAGACGTGAATGAGTGTGAAGAGGCAATGGAAAAAATATAAACTTATGAGTTATACAAGTTAAAGTATCTCACGAAATCATAAAAGGCTGTATGATTTATTATCAACCTCAGGTTAAAACAGTTTAAAGTGCAGTATTTTTCTGATTTAATTGGTAGGTATTCCATAATTCTAAAGTTTTATTTAGCACAATAAATTATGCACTAAACATTAACAAATTCTTTTCCAGATCCTTCTAAAGCCAGTGATTATTATTTGTTCTTTATTAATAAGACAATCAGAGCTAGCATTAAAGTGACTTCAAATTATTTGTTAGACTCTTCTTTGGGATCTGCATTCTTCTCTCACTTTGAGCCAATTTTTCTTTTTAACTTAGTAAATACAGTCCAGCATTTTAATTCCAAAAACTGTGCTTTATGTGTTGTTACCATTAAGACTTTTTTGCTTTTTTACCATCATCAATAGTAGCCTAGCAAATGGTATAGTTCCATTTTGTTTAAAACATGCCATAATACAGCCTCTTCTGAAAAAAATCCAGACTTGTTCCTTCATTTTTAAGAATTATTTCCCGATCTCTAAGCTGTTATCAATTAGCTTATCTCCTTTTAAAATAGAAATTCAGTCTTGAATAAATGTCATGTCCGGTTTTAGATCCAAACACAGTCCAGAAACTGCTCTTTTAAAAATACACAATGATGTTTGCTGCTGATTCGGAAAAGGGCACTATTTTGATTCTTCTTGACTTCACAGCATTCTTTTAAATCAGTGGGTAGGCACTCCGGGAACGCTCTTAAATCTCTGTTCTTATTCAAAAGGACAAACGTTCTGTAGTTTAGCTGGGCAGTTACTTTACTGACTTTGCAGTTTCCTTCTGTTGGGTCTCCTAGGGATCGATTCTATATACGTTTCTGCTCAGCTCTATTTGTCATAAACACAATTACAGTGCTGGGGGTAACGCATTACAAGTAATGCAAGTTCCGTAATATTACTTTTCTAAGTAACGAGTAAAGTAACGCATAACTTTTAAAAAATAAGTGATAATATTTGAGTTACTGCACTGTAAAAAATAAATCCGTAAAATTTACGATAAAAAAACGGCAGCTGTGGTTGCCAGTATTTAACCGTAAAAAATACGGTACAAACCGTAAAAGTAAATTGTCATTTTTACAGTAAATTACCGTATTTTATTAATTTTATAGAGGTAATATGTCTGTATTTTAAACTAGCAACATCTACACATCTTTTGTTGCACAGATAGACAGGTTAACACAGCCATATGTAGGTGGTGATGAGAAAGTTCATACATAACGAACCGATGCTCATCACAAACAACTTTTCCCACAATCAGAAAAGCGTATCAGTGTAAAGAAGCTGCTCAGTGTCATTCACACAGCTACTAAACACCAGTATGGTAACACGCATAAAATTAAAGTCATGAAGTAAACATTGTTTATCAAAATTAGATGTAACATTAGTCACTAATATACATTACTGATGGGGAAACAACTAAAAAGATCCATAGTAATGTCAACAAAAAGCATAAAAAGTGATGTGCCATGCAGGAAATTCTGGGAAAGTCAATTTACGGTTATTCGCCGTATATATTAAGGAAACATACTGTTAACCAGGTTACGGATTTGTACTGTAGCATTTTTAGTTTTTTTACCGTTGAAATCACGGCCATTTTTTACAGTGTGGCAACGCAGTAGGTAGTGCTGTCGCCTCACAGCAAGAAGGTTGCGGGTTCGAGCCGTCAGTTGGCTTTCTGTGTGGAGTTTGCATGTTCTCCCTGCGTTTGCGTGGGTTTCCTCCGGGTGCTCCGGTGAATTGGGTAGGCTAAAATTGTCCGTAGAGAATGAGTGTGTATGGATGTTTCCCAGAGATGGGTTGCAGCTGGAAAGGCATCTGCTGCGTAAAACATGTGCTGGATAAGTTGGCGGTTCATTCCGCTGTGGCGACCCCAGATTAATAAAGGGACTAAGCCGAAAAAGAAAATGAATAAATGAATTTGAGTTACTTAAAAAAAAAAAAAAAAAAAAAAAAAAAAAACTTTATTTAATAATTAATTAGCTTTTAAAATTAAATTGCTGAATAAAAATTGAGATGAGAATGCATTCATTATTTTAAACACATGGAAGAAATTGCACTTGAAATGGTTTGTACTTCACTAATAAGAGAAGAAGTACAAAAAGAGTAAACACATTGCTTTAAAGGTGTGATCCAGTGTGTATTTTTAAGGTTTGGTTGTGTTTATAAGATGCAAAGCAATGTGTGCTCATGCTTCACTTGTAGAAAATCATGTTATTTTTTTACATATCTTACTTTGATTACATACAGCTACTCAGCTGACATGAAAACGACTATCATATTTCCTAGTTCCTCTGAAAGGTCCACCCTCATAAGGCTCTGATTGGTCGGCTAACATAATGTGCTGTGATTTGCAGATCGGCTCTGAGTCACCACGATCTCTAAAATAAAATCTGACAAGCTCCTTTCTCATATATTCGGAATAAGCATGTGTAAGTAATATGAAATGTTCACATATCTTTTGCGAGTTTGTTATTTGACATGTATAATGCATGGAAAACGTCTGCATAGAGAGACATGCATAGAGAGACACTCACGCGCTGCTGAAGATTGTGGGTGTTTACAGCGGTTTGACTGATAAATATGAATTTGTAGCTAAATTGTTGTTTAAAAGTTGTTTACATCCTTGCTACAACATACCATTAATGCTAGAAACTGCATGTAACTGATTAGTTTAATACTAACACTTACAGGTTGTGGCTCACAGTCCACAGTTTTGTCGGTTGAAAGAGTTTTTAACCGAATCCATCTTTCGTTGTGTCGTGTCCTTTGGAAGGCCAGATACAGAAACAGAAGAATCTCTGTGGAAATAGCATTGTTTGGACGGCATTTTAGCTTTCTCTGCTATAACATTAAAGGGCATCTGGCCATCCCCCATTGCTGCGCAGGGTTGTGTGGTGAATGCGCATAACCTGAAGCGTTTATGATCTTATTAACCCGGATGCATTTTTTTGTAATCCCCAAATACCATTTGGGGATTAGCTTTGCTAAGCTAACTCTGTAAAAACCAATAGCCGCGTTTCCACTATCGCACCTAAAGCGAGCGAGCCAGTCGCGTTTCCACCGTTACTTCCGGGGCCTGAATCGGGCCAAAGCGGGGCTTCCTCAGGACCATTGTCCGGCCTTTTTCGGCCCACCAAATACCTTGGGCTAAAGAGGGCCGGCTGGGGCTTCAGAGAGGAGTGAAAGGAGAGACAGACTTTGCCAGAGGTAAAGATGCCATACCGCCATTACACTCGTTTTCCGATCACACAAGAGTACATGCGCCAAACAAAAAATAAATAAATAAATAAATAAATAAATAAGGGAAAGAAAAACATATAGCTGGTCAGTTTAAGATAGACTATTCCATAAAACAGCCTATATGCTAGGGGGTCTTTTTGCTTATGATCGCCCTTATGTTTCCCTTTTAAAATGTAAGGCATAAAATTATAAAGATTAATTCATGAGCGACATTTCTTGCTGCGTCCTATTGATGTTTCAATAATGCATAATAATCTTTAAACCATATTAAAGACACAGCAGCCAGTAAAGGTTGTCAAGTGTTTTTGACAAGTTTAAAAGGTGTGTTAGTGCATGATACCTGCGCGTTTAGATGCCTGTATGTGTGTAAGAGACCGCAAAAGAGCGCTCGCTTGACAGCTCTGTTGATGCCACGAGCGGCTGGGTTTCTTTCTTTCTTTCTTTCTTTCTTTATTTTGGAGATAATACAAAACACAACAACAGAAAGACTTAAAACTTTACAAATTACATGTCCACTTTTGTTGGCTCAAAACAATAGTGTCATATCTAGATAAAATAGCCTAAGCTATATTGAAATCATTTAAAGAATTACAAATATCGGATATAATAAAATCACATTAAATAAATAAACCAATATAAAACAAACAAAAGCTATAACAATGTATGTATATACAATACATAAGTCAAACCATTTCAAGCCATTTTAAACTTTCATTTTACAAAGGCATATCTGAAAAAAGATATTAGATATTTTCTAAAAACAATAAACAACGGAGGAGTTTTGAAATATTATTTAAAAAGTATTTGGATATGATAATATCATGCAAACAGAGTATTTTTTGGGCAAGTGAAACTACCTTTTTTTCTATCATCCAGTCCTGCGCAGTGCTGCTTTACAAACTGATTGGGAAAACTGCAAGTAAAAAATGTGTTTTATGTCCTCAAACAAGTGTTTATGTTTTTATATGATGTGGTAAAATTAAAATTGAAATGTTAATTGTAGAGCTTTATTAGTGGATAGCTGCTGAGCGCAACGAAATGGGCTATATTTTTTACTTGCTCTTATGTCCTGAAACACTTAACTTAAGAAACCCAAATAATATGCAACATCCTTAAATTATTCTGTTAAATAAAGGTGAATTACCTATTAAGTGTCATATAACCCATAGCGAAAAATTAATATAATTTAGGTCTCTCTGGAGCATTTGGGCTGAATGTTTGACGATGTCTATCAAAACAAGGATGTTATAAAACATATTTTTACTGAGCTATTACCAGAGAATTTCTGTGGTTTTATATTATGGATGGTGCGCTGGGTCCCTCCGTTAGTGGCGAGACCACTCTATGTAGGCAACAGTTGGTTGGCGAGTAAACAAATATAATGAATGAAAATACATATAGGCCTGTGTGTATAGACATATAATGTAATGCTGTACAGTAACGTGTCATTTGTTTGTTTCAGTTGTCTTCATTTTAATCGTTTCGTGATGATGCGATGGTGTGCTGCCTGCCTGATTCCCGCTGAACAGGGCGGGTTGTGTGACGTTTGATTCGGGGGACGTTCTGGGGGCAGGGTCTGCATGATGCACTGCGAGCTACTAGCCTGACAGTGAAAACGCGACATGATTTCGGCCTCACTGCTCAACTTCCCGGGCGATTGGCCCAGCCCGGCCTAATAAAAGCCCTGGCTTGCACCGGCCCGACAGTGGAAATGCGGCTATAGTCTCCCTTTGCACTGAACTTTGAGCGTCTTACATTCAGAGATGTTGTTTATGTTCAAACAGCTACATTACACATCAACTAAAGTTTAAAATTTGATATTGTAGTGGACCACACCTTTAAACATTCATTATTCTGTATATACGGCATGTAGAGCTCTGGGCTCAGGAAGGTGTTAGAAGATAACATTATTTTACAGTTTTACTATTCGATGTGTTTTTTTTTTAAGATACAGAAAATAAAAGTGTAGTTATACAGTGTGTAGCTAATTGCAGAGTTCCTCTATTAGGAAAAAAAGAATGAAAAAAAAAACCTGCAAGTCTCAGCCTGGTAAGAAAAAGTAATGCAAAAGTAACTCAAAAGTAACAACATTACCTACCATAAAAGGTAACCAAGCAACTTAACTAGTTACTCTTTAGGTGAGTAACACAATACTGTAATGCATTACTTTCCAAAGTAACTTTCTCCAACACTGCACATTGATTTATACCACTTTTATGCTGATGAGGCACAACTCTACATCCCTCTGCAGGCAGGTGATGAGTTGGATGCTTTAATGACTTGCTATTATCACGAGAAAGCTATGGATGGCACAGAACTTTATAGTTAAATTAGGCTAAAATAGAATGTCTGATTGGCTCCATCACCATTTTTTAACCAGTCATTTATTTATTTATTCTAATCCTCACAAGCAAGACATGTGGAAGTGGTCTTTGATGCAGAGTTCAAATTTTATAAGCAGGTGAACTCGATGGTAAAGCACTGTTACTTTTAGTTAAGAAACATTGCAAAAATTAAAAGTTGTCTGTCTTTCGATGAATTGAAACATGTTATACATGCTTTTATTATGTCTAGACAGGACAATTGTAATTCCTTGTATCTGGGGATTCCAGCTGGTTTGCTGAATCCTCTTCAATTAGTACAAAAGCAGCAACCAGATTGCTAACTGGAACCAAAAAACAGATTAGTGTTTTCCCAGTACTAAGTTTATTGCAATGGTTGCCAGTTAATTTTAGAGTTAAATGTAAGGTCTTACTGTACATTCTTAAAGCTTTGTATGGTCAACCGCCTGAATACATTTCAGACATGATTCATAATCATCATCATTTATAATTTAGGTTGTGCGGGTATCTGAATTGTGATCCTGATTTTTTTAATGATTAATCGTGCAGCTTTAAACTTAATGCATTAAAGCAGGCTAAACATGTAGTGACAGAAAACACCTTTAATAGCCTAAACCAAGAAAGCATTTTATAGGTGTCACCACAACTTCTTCCATCTTTATATTTTACAGGAAAGCCTAAATGTCTTCATACATGTAATATGAATGGCACAAAAGATAATCTTTCTGTGATCGTTTCAATTTTTGGATTAATCTACAAGTAAAAAAAAAAAAGTTATTAATCAGCAGGTCATGTGCATGTCAAACCATAGGTCAACTGTGATCCGTTACACCCTACTACCCTATACCAATTAGTTATTTAGATTTAGAAATGTGAAATACAGTGATATTATAAAATATTACAATACAAAAGTGAATCTTTAGGGTAAGATGACACATCAAAAGTCACTGTAATATTTTAATTTGGTGCTTATTTAAAAAAGGAAAAACAGTTAAAAGTTAAGTTGCTTAATATTTTTAACATTTTACATTTTTTTTTACATATTACGGGACAGAATTACTTTCAAATTAATAATTTGTAAAAAAAACCGGCACTTTTAATCAAACAGAATAAAGGAAATAATAATAATAATAATAATAATTCTATTTTTGGTCTTCAAAATTGTGAAGTGTCTATTTGGTAGTGTGTTTTGGGCAGTGAAAGTTAACATGAATTAAATATGTTTGTATTCCATATATATAACATTTTGCATAATATTTTACCTTATTACACTATACCTATTATACTATACCTGTATGATACAAAACTCAAAAAGATTCTCTGAAAAATAGTGAAAAGTAACGTTAAAATTAAGAAAATACCTTTAATAGAATCATCAATGTCTTTGCATAGTTGATATAAGTCACTTCCACGTCCTACTACCCGTTCACCTTAAATAACACATTAAAAGAGTTTAGGATAACTTATTAGACTAAGTAAGTAAGTACAAAGTTTCATACACAAAAAAGGTCATGAGTAAAAAAAAAAAAAAAAAAAACTCTCACCATCCAGCACTTTCATGTTTGGGAAAATTTCAAGAATAAGAGGTCGGTATGATGGATTCTTGCAAACTATTCAAAGATAAATAAGAATAAAACAACACATGTTTTGAATGCCAAAAAATATATTCAAATAAAACCAGAACACTGCCAACCTGGATTTGTGAAATTATAAGTGTTGTCCTTAAGTCTGATGTTCTCCAGTTTCCTTAATGACTTTAGTGCATGAAGATTATCAACACTGTAGGTGCAATGCAGCATTGGTCACAAAGAAAGTTGTATAGGATGCAAACTTATAAGGGTAGCTCAAAAAGACAACCTACCTAGATATTGCATTGCCTGCAACATTTAAACTCTGTAAACTTTCACAGGTGGCAATTGGTTCTGGAAAGAAACATGTTAGACTCCAAAGGTTAGGCATAACAGCAAATGTTTTATGCAATATTACTTAGATTAAAGTTAAAGTATTACCTAAATTGGAGATTCTATTAGCTGACAAGTTCAGACTGAGAAGTCTTCGTAGAGTTGAAAGAGGTCCCACATTTGTGATGTTGTTTCCTGAGAGGTCCAGCCTCTCCAGGTTTATACACTCTCCTATACACCCAAGGTCATAAATTCCTAAAAAAAAAAAATAAAAAAAAAAATTTATTAAGTTTTTGATATGGGAGAGTGAGCATGTATTCTGCAAGCAATTAAATTCACATCTTACCTAAATTCTTCAATTTAAGAAACAAGATGGACTCCAAATCAAACTCCCCTGTGTGGGACTTCAAAAGCATGGTAGTGATTTTTGAACATTCAGTTTCTGAAACACAAGGAATGAATGTGAGATAATACCTTGTGCAACTTCATACAGCACTCCAATCTGTATTTTTGTGACTAGATTATAAATCTGGCTCTACATGAATCAGAAGGTTTATGATACATTTTTTTGCTGTTTTATTAACATTCAAAAGTTGATTACTAGGATATTTTCATCTTTATATTAACATATTTTTTTATATATAAAATGGTGCGGAATCTCACAAATGTAGTTCTTACTTAATTGATTTACTTGGACAGTAAAGAATAAGCCAAAAAAATAAAAATGAGTTTATGTGTATAAACTAAAATCTCTCGCAAACCAACAGTTAAAATAATAATAGCAAACCAAACGCATGCATATGTAATGAACGCATTTCAGTGCATAGCATACGGAGCAACAAGCGAATAAATCTCTGAAGGACACGCCATGTTTTAACTTATCTAAACAATAATAAAGGTGAGCATTTACTAGGCTGCAAATATCATTCAAAAGATGTAATAAATATGCACTCATATCAGAATGTTTCTGAATCAGCACCATAGTATGTAACAGCTACTGCATTAGCAAATGCCTCGCGCAAACGTTTAAAACACTGCTTCACCTAATATTACTCACCATCCTTGTCCCTCTTAGAGTCCATTGTTGCTCTGGGTTATCCAATCGTTCGAAAATTACAACATGAAGGAGGTTATTCTGTTAGCTCTTGTGTGGTGAACAGATAACGTTACACTATGAACTGGCAGCAGCTCTGGGCAGCTACTATATTAGCTCTGCAGCTAGGCTCACTGCAATGTCTGCTCTATATGGTGGTTTTAATAAATGGGTTATTTGCCCTCTTTTGTTTTGGCGATCTTACGTTTTTGTTCATTTCAGGCGTCTTTTCGTTTGAACTACACTAAACCCGAGGATAAATGATTAATTAAGCATAGCCGGAAGCTGTCATTTGTGCAGTTTTGTACGCTAACAGTGGTTACTAGGAAATTGTCAAGGAAACAGGACAAGCAAAGCATACTACTTTTAAGACCACGCCCTAAATGTCACACAGACACACACACACACACACACACACAGAGAGAGAGAGAGACACACACACACATTAGCTTTTTAAAGAAACATTTACCGAAAAGCAATAGACAATACAGTATGTTTTATTTTAGTTTGTTGTTGTTTTTATTTTAACTTACCGGGCAGATAATTATGTTATAATGCTAAATTTTTGTTATTGTTATAATGCTACATTTTAGTTATTAAGAATGAATGTGTTTGCATTTAACATTCATTTATTGCGTTATTGCATTAATAACGTTATAGTGTATTCTGCGTTCAATGCTGCACCCTAGTGGTATAACTTATGGATAGTTGGTTCTAGAATGATTTTCATTGAGAATTCACTCACAGAGCAAACATCGATAGGAGACTACGTACATATTGCGCAAGTCAGGAACGGTGGGAGTCAAGCAGTGTAACGTTTCTTTAGCTGTTAAAGTATTCATGGAGAGTGTCGACTTTTCCACCAACAGGCGTAGGGTACATCAAGAAGAACAAAAAATTCATGCTGGCTCCTATTTTTCTCGGCTGGCCAAACCGCGGACGTAAATGCCTACAACAGAGAATACCAATGGGATGCATCTTCACGAGAGAAATATCACTCGACTAAGATGGGTAATAAGCAAACGATATTTACTGATGAACAGCTAGATGCTTATCAGGTAAGATAATCTCTTTTGTTTGCAGACGAAAATCAAACGTCAACACCAACAATAGCCTATATATATAAAGATGTGGATGTGACTAGCCAGGTTTTTTTTAATCAGTGTTATTTTGTTAATTTTATTGTATATTGTTAACGAAAAGGTATTTATCTCTCCATATAAATGAAAACGCAAGTACTGAATGATAAAAAATGGCATGTATTCACAGTGAGAGAAGATCTATATGAATTCATGAGGCTTTACCTTGTTCATAGTTTATTGTCTGCGGCACTGTTTAACAGTGCGGATGGATGTGGGATATTGCACAGAAATTAGTTTGACTACAGTTTGACTGTAGAGATATTGGACACAAGCTTGTGTTGGTTACTAATCAGAATCATTAAGAGTGGTCAACTTACAAATGTATGGCTCTTATTG
Source organism: Danio kyathit (assembly GCA_903798195.1). Taxonomy (NCBI): domain Eukaryota; kingdom Metazoa; phylum Chordata; class Actinopteri; order Cypriniformes; family Danionidae; genus Danio; species Danio kyathit. The sequence goes on from LR812543.1 coordinate 30,562,859, forward strand.
TACAATTTAGAGTCATTTATAATATGGACTATTTGTGAAAAGTCTGAACATCTGAGAATATTTGAACATATTGTTCCAATCAATGCAACAATCTTGTGTGTGTGTGTGTGTGTGTGTGTGTGTGTGTGTGTGTGTGTGTGTGTGTGTGTGTATTGGATAATCTGATCTTGCTTTTGTCTTTTTTGGTGAACCATCATCTTTGTCTGTTCTGCTTAAAGAAGAACATAGAGAGATTAAATATTAATGGGAGTGTAGCGAGATACCCAGAAAACTAATTCCAAATACTCAGGTGCTAGACGTGCATCCATCCATCCATCCATCCATCCATCCATCCATCCATCCATCCATCCATCCATCCATCCATCCATCCATCCTTCTATCTATCTATCTATCTATCTATCTATCTATCTATCTATCTATCTATTAGGGCTGGGCGATATGGCAAAAAAAAAATCTAGATTTTTTCATAAAGTTTGACCGATTCACGATTTCGATTTTTTTATTTATTTTTTTATTATTTTTTTTTTACTGTGTAACAACCTTACCAGCTTACCTTGTTCATTTAAATTTAAATAAATGCCGAAACTAGTTTTTTTTATGCTCACTTGTAAAAGAAAAGCAACCGTGTGACTAAACGCGGTTATGGCACTCTCTCATATAGGGATGCTAAACATAGCTACAATAGAAGTCACAGCACCCGTATTTATGTAGAGGTCTTATGTTGTGCAGCTTTGGGCAAATTTTATTTGGAGAGAAAATGACCAAAATGTAACGTGAAAATTGAAAAGGATTAGAGGGGAAATAAATATTTAAAATCTCTGTACATAACAGAAAAATAAACAATGATAATGCAACACTAGTTTATCTGAATTAGTGGCATGGCAGAAATATATATTTATATATAAAAAAGAATATATATAATTTTTAGTAAAAAAAATGTTTTCATAATGTCAGTGGTTCAAATTTGACTGTTAAAATTTAACATTACATCCAAGCACTGCAGGAAAAGCAATAGAGTGCAGATTAAAGATCTCCAGCTGCTGTTTAAAAACCGAATAAAGGCACAAAAGTAGTATTTAATTTTAGTATCAATGTCTTAAACATTTACATTTGCTATTAACATAAAGGAGGCCGGCTGGGGATTGAGTGCTGTGCGAGAAAACCCCACTCCTCTGATCTCAAGAGGTGATCCAGTGACAGATGTTATTCTGCGCTCTCTCTGTTTGCCTCCCATGCCGGTATTGCTGGTTAAAAAATGGGCTTCCAGAGATAATCCATTAAATTACAGAAAATAACAATTTCACAAATTTACAAGCAAAAGAATACAGAACAGACTTTATGTTTAAAATTATTTAAATTACAAATGGATAGATTTTAGAAATGTTCTTCTGCATCTGAAAAGTGCCAAACCCAGAAGTGACAATGGGGAGAACACTAATAAACAGTACGAAGACAACAGAACATGATGCGCGTTTGGATGTAGAGATAAGATATTCTGTGATATTCACACAAACGACGGACCACAGCCATACAATTATGAGCCTGTGAACAGACCAGCAGACAGAACAGCAGTCAGAGAAGATTAATTGAGCTGTAATGTGAGGAGAACAGAGCAGGTTCTTGGTGAGAGACCAGTGTTAGCTTACAGACAGATATGTTAGTTAAATCAGGCAATAGCAAAGCTAGTATTGATCATCTATAATTATTAATACTTACCAGTACAGAAACTAATGAGCATTTAACAGTTATGCCACATTGTCACTATTTTTTAATTTGTAGATAAGTGAATACAAAACACAAATAACACAGAACATCTGGAATAATGCAAAAATTTATAAACTTGAAAATCTTTTTATTACACAAAATATTTTCAGAGCTTTTTGTATTGAAATAAAAACAAAGGTTACATATAACTGCTTTTGGTAAATGCATTTTGTGGTAAATGGGTTTTTGTGGTATATGCAACAAGACTATAGATATAGCTGAGTAGAGTCAGTGCAGCAGGGAGTTATACTCTGTTTTAGTAAAGAATAATGCCAACAATTGATGTGCAGTTCCTGACTCTGCACCCAGACTTGGAGGCTTGCTGTGTAAACTTGTATGTGCTACAGATAGCATATATGCACTTTAGGCAGGAGCGCAGGCATATCCAAGCCAGCAGACACAAGTATGTTTAGGTAAAAAATAGTGAATTAACGATATCAAATATTAAACAATTAAAGTAAGTTTTGAAATAATGTTTCTTTTTTGTCTGTTGTTTTTTTTTTTTTTTTTTGGTATAAGATGATTCGTATTGGTACTTTGTTTTTAGACAATACCGCTACACAACATATAGGCAAGTAAACCTTACCTTTCACATATCAGAAAAATTGCCCCATTTTGGCGACAATCCATAAAAATATACAATCACAAGTTGTGTTACTGTATAAAATATTTACAAGGATTTGATCAACAGATCTGATCTGCATTTATGGTAGGGCTGGACGATATGGCAAAAATTTATATCACGATATATATTTTTATTTCGGTCGATACGATATAATTCCGATATCGATATGGACAATATTAAAAAGAAAGGAAAAACTCCCAAGAACGCACACAATGGATGTCTGTACCTACAAATGTCTGCAAAGTGAATTTGCAAAGTCGATAATACCTCCAGACTCATAACTTTTTTTTTTAAATAAAAACAGTACAAAAAAATTTGTTCACTTTTTATTTGTATTTAGCCTATTCAAACAAGAAATGTGAAATAAACTATCAAATAAATAAAGCTCAAAAATTCATAAAAAATATGCAAAATAGTTTTTTAGAATAATAAGTTTTGTAGTATAACCAGCAGGACAGCAGTGATGTGTGAACTGAATTTGGTGAGAGTACAGTAATTTACAGTACAGTTATTGAATATGTTTGATAATAAAAATTTATAAAAAATATGCAAAATAGTTTTTTAGAAAAATAAGTGTTGTAGTCTAACCAGCAGGACAGCAGTGACGTGTGATCTGAGTTTGATGGCAGTATAATGAGTTAGAGGGAAGTTATTGACAGCTTTTGTAGTATTGATTTTTGCGTTTTGCTCTTTGTAGACGGTCCCTAGGGATCGGTCTCTTTGCCGCCTGGGCATAGAGATCAATATATTGCGTCCAGCGCGTAGGAAGGATCATTTTTAGGAAAATAAGGTTGTAGGTGGTTGTATACATTGCGACAGTTGAAAAAATGTGCTATTTGTGTAGGAACAATGTTTCGGTCATGAGTTATTGATCCGGAAAAGACGAATCTGCGAATCTGTTGCTAACTTTACTGAACTGAACCACTTCTACACCACTGCATTAGTCTTTCCTTTCTTATCAACTATTTCGTCTGCATTCTTACTTGTGGAAGCTTGTTCATTCGCATATGTATTCAGAGCACTCATTTTGTAGCTAAAACTTTTTGCGGCGCAGCTTAACCACCTGCTGTGCTGAGCGCTGGCAGAGTGTCTGTGTTGTTCGTCATCACGTAAGTGAGATCAGATCACGCTCTTTCTGACGGCTGAGCACTGAACGTCATTCAGTGACAAGTGATACATGTATAAGATCTTATATAAATAATAATATATCTATTTATATATATGCAAATTTATATCGAAATATCGGAAATGGGTTCAAAAATCATATCATCGTTATTGAAAAAAATTCTATCGCGATATATATTGATATCGAATTATTGTCCAGCCCTAATTTATGGTTAAATAAACTCTTATTTCAACCCTAATTCAAGTTCAAATTTGAATTCAACTCAAATTTAAGTCTTATTTATCAGCACTGTTAATACACCACATGTTTACTCTTTACTGAAAATACTGAAAGAAAAATATATCATCTGACCCATTTAAAAGGGAACTTTTTAAAAATAATTTTTCAGGAAGTTGGCCAACATTTATGTGGTACCATACTTTCATGTCTTTAATGTGTGCTAAATTGTGAATGCAGTGTTAAAAAGATGCTGACTGCCTCATCCTTGTTAACCCACTGAAAGGATCTAGAAAGGGTTAATGTAGAGGACAGTAGGGCTGTGCGATTAATTGAAATCGAATCGCAATCATGATTTGAAACGTTTCGATTAGCTAATCGCAAGAGGCTGCGATATGAAATATGTATTATTTAATTTCCTCCACCCAGCGCAAATGCGTGCATAGCGTCTGTGTGTGACAGTCTTACTAGCCAATTGAGCGAGCACACTTTTGTTCTGCCCAATCAGAATTGCGCAATCGAACTATGCAGAATGCCCCAAAAAAAAAAAAAACAGGAAAGCACAGACGAGTGGGATGATGGCGTCTGCTGATTCAGAAGCATTAATAGACTAATTAATATCAAAGAAAAACAGGATATCTGTAATATGTGAATATTTTGGTTTCAAAATCACAAAAAATTAAAGCTTATTGTTTTGATAACCTAATGTGTATTTCATGTGCACTCACGGCTTTTGATGCAGGTATGCGTCATTTGTAGTGACTGACTGTAATGTAATGTACTATAAAAATATAATTTGTCATTTCATTTTCATAGAACATTTATACGGTATATAGATGCAGAATTTTAAAGCAGTTTAACAATTTAAATGCTTTTTATTGGATATTACGTCATTCAATGCGACTATATGCATGACTGTAATGAGAGCTAACAACGTACTAACTATGGTTTGCTAGTTACAAACTAGCTAGAAGTTACAAAGCCCTAGTGTGGACTTTACCTTCCAGTTTAAGAAAGAACTCTTTCTCACGGTGGGTAGCACAGTTCGGTTCGGTTACGATTATCATGTCATCGATTTGGTTCAATTCGATATCTCTGTGCATCACGGTGCATTGACGATGCTTTCCATGCATAATTAGATTTTTTCTTCACAACACAAGAATTTTTTTTTTAAATAAAAATTCATAAATATATTAATATTTATATACTATTTGTAATACAATTTTGTCCTTTAATACAAGCAGTCAGATATATGAATTGTACCTTTAATTTGACCTGCGCAAAGAAAACACTCTTTTTGAATGTATCAAACAAAACTCCAATACATGCACAGAACAACATGAGCATTTATAGCAAAAACTAATGTATATATTATCCCGCTTGCTTTTTGAGCGCTGTCAAATGAGGTCTTACACCCCTATGACTGGTCATTGTCTTCACCCGCTCAACAGAAAGGGCTGTGATTGGCTTAAAAAATTTAAGCGCTGTTCACCAATGAGTGACGTGGGAAGAGTAGCCGCGGTTCCAGTCTATATGCGCATAATACGCGGTTATCACAGGTAATCCGCAATAGACACAGTGGAGAAAACTTGCACATCAGGAACGTTCTTGTCTGGATCCACAAGTATCACTTTAACAGCCAAGAGAAAAGAAAAGTTACCTCACAAACACGCCAGCGGGTCAAATATTTAGAGAGATGCAGAGATGGATTTTTACAGCATTTCTCCCTAGTAGTGAAATAGCGGCTCATGTGCTGTGCCTTATTCAGTGTCAATGAAAGACTTTCCAGCAAACTCACAAGCAATTGAATTGTGCAAAATTATCTACCTTTTAACTTTTTCAAAAAGTTTGACCGATTAACCATTTGCGATTTCGAATTTTTATTTTTTATTTTTTTAACTGTGTTACTATAGTCAACTTAAAACATTACAACAACATGACTGAAGTAACAATCTCTTTATAAGTAACTTGAAAAACCATCTGGTTAAGGAACATGTATTTTTAATGGCCATACATACATAAATTGGTCAACAAGGTGCAGCCTATTACATTCCTATAGACAAATTCCTGCTTGACGTTTTAGAAAATATTTGTGCGTAGCTACACCACCCAGTATATATTAAAGATCACTGTGAACAACAAGAAAACCCATAGAAACCTGTTAAATATCTATATATATTTAAATGTCTATCTTATATTTAACTGAATCGCATAACGGCCTATAGCTGAAATGTTGAAAATTGCTCAATTTATTTTTATAAAACATTTGTCAAAACGTATTGATATTTTTTCGGAGTAAAAAAATACCAACATTTAAGAATCCATATTTATTTTATTTATTCATTTATTTTACTTGTTTATGGTGCATATATGGGTTATGATTTAATTCATAGCTACAGTACCTTGGACAGCTACTGTGCCACTCCGTAAAGCTTTCAAGCAAAAGTCCAAATTAAAGAAAGATTTGACTGTCTGCGGTGACAGCTGACATTCACAACACCCCGTAACCGTCCTTCAGGTGGTGCGCAGGTATAAAATACAAAACCAGACGTCTGGGCTTTGAATTAGGTGCAATTATTTCCTCGTTGTTCAAAGAGTCTGCAAGTTCGTGTTCCATGGATATATGTTGTTGTTGATTCGTTGTTGATTCGATGCGCAGCAGGAAAAAAAGGCTTTTAGCTGTGCATGTAGTCGCTGGTAAAGTTCTTACCCAGATCAGAGCGATCTGTGCTACCGAATACAGCGTAGCATGCAATAAACTCACGCTCAGTCAGGCGAAGTAAAGGCCTCATATGTCAATCAAATTAATTAAGCTCTAGCCACGAATAAAAATTTTAGCCTATTTTATTATTTTGTGTAATGTATATAGTGTAATCAGGGCCGGAGCAAGCTGAATTGGCGCTCCAGGCGAACGCCCTCAACCCGAAAGTGAAATAGAAACTTACCGGTTTGCGGATGAAAGTGAGGACCGGGAGGGGGTGGGTGTCGCGGATGAAAGTGAGGACCAGGGGGTTCTCGCTCACTATTCTGCCTAGATCGCCTCTCAGGACGCGCCGGCCCTGAGTGTAAAGCTGGATTTATAGCTGGATTACAGCAGGGGGCGCTCAACCTGTGGTCTGTGTGAGTCCTAATGCTCCAGTAAAAGTGATGGGGACACTACATTGTCAGTGGGCATTGTCTTTCGGATGAGACGTTAAATCGAGGTCCTGACTCTCTGTGGTCTCATAAAGAGTAGGGGTGTAACCCGGTGTCCTGGCCAAAGTCCCTCAATCGGCACTTACCCATCATGTCCTCCTAATAATCCCCATCCACTGAGTTGGCTCTATCACTGTCTCCTCACTCCACCAGTAGCTGGTGTGTGGTGAGCGCACTGGCGCCATTATCATTGGCTGCCGTCGCATCATCCAAGTGGATGCTACACACTGGTGGTTGTGGAGAGAGACCCCCCTCATGATTGTGAAGCGCTTTGGGTGTATGGCCATACACAATAAATGCGCTATATAAATACACATTACATTACATAAACGTTAGTACATAATTACCGGTTATGATCTATCACTGAACTGATATCGAATTGTCCCTGTCTGCATTAATTTTGACACCCCTAAACCCTGCCCAGGAGATAACTAATGCCATAACGCACTACCTTGCTAAAGACACAGCATTTAATGCAGTTACCAAAGAGGATTAAAAAAACTTATCTAAATGCAGGATAGGAGATATACACTTCTGTCTCGTACCTACTTTAGGCATTTTGGAGTACCACAGCTATACGTTTATTGTCATGATATTTTGTGTAGCATCTGTGATATTTATTTTGTTTTAGACCGTATAAGCTACTGAAAGGCTCTTGGTCACGCGGTGGTGCAGTGAGTAGCATGTTCGCCTCACAGCAAGAAGGTCGCTGGTTCGAGCCTCGGCTGGGTCAGTTGGCGTTGCGGTGTGTGGAGTTTGCATGTTCCGTGTTCGTGTGGGTTTCCTCCAGGTGTTCCGGTTTCCCCTTCAAGTCCAAAGACATGTGGTACAGGTGAATTGGGTACGCTAAAATTGACCGTAGTGTATGAGTATGAGTGTGTATGAATGTTTCGGCTGGAAGGGCATCCGCTGCGTAAAAACATATGCTGAATAAGTTTGCGGTTCATTCCGCTGTGGTGACCCCAGATTGATAAAGGGAGTAAGCTGAAAAGAAAATGAATGAATGAATGAATGAGTTCTGTATTTTTATAATAATTTTTTTTTTTTGTATATTTCAACTTGTTTACAGAAAGGCCATTTTATTTGTGCTTACTGTTTGCTCTAGAGGAAAATGAGTGTTTAATGTCTGAATATTTAAAAACAAGTTTCTATAAATGTTTAAGTAAGTTAATATCTTTTCAGTTCCTATTTTTAACTAATACTAACACTGCATTTTAGCAATAAGAAGCTACGATGCAGATTATTGAGCTAAAGCGTGACTATAAAATGAAATCGGAAATCAAATCGAAATTGCAATATCTGTCAAAAAAATCACAATAGATATTTTTCCCAAATCGCACAGCCCTAGTGGACAATTCCTCATTTTCGTCGAGCTTGTGGTCACCTCCATATTCCACTGTCTAAGATTTCATGAGGGCTGATGCATACAGTATATGCTGGGGGGATTACAGCAAAAGTTTAAATCATGTTTATTTGGCAGCTCATAGTCTGACAGATATTTAGGAATTTGTTGAAACTGCCAACCATATGATTTTTAATATAACTTAATACATAATACCCAGCCACATTTGCCGACCCTTGGGTAGTGAACTGCATAACATCTCACAAATATAGATCGTACCCATCATCAGTGTTGGGGAAAGTTACTTTTGATAGTAATGCATTACAATATTGAGTTACTCCCACAAAAAGTAATTAATTACTCACATTACTTTTTATGGAAAGTAATGCATTATATTACTTTTAAGTTACTTTTGCGTTACATTGTACAAGTATCAAAATAAAATACTGTATTTTGTATTTTGAAAATACTACAAAATACTTTTCAAAGCATGAAATTTTTTCACAAACCTTCCATCAATAGGCCTATTTGACCTATTTGATCATTATTTCTGAAAATTACTAAAATCTTCAGATTTAGTCATTTCCATAAATCATGTTTTTTGCTATTGTACTCTTCAATCAAGTGTGCCATACGCCTGATTTTAAGTAATGCTCCCGGCCGTTAGATCGCCCCCTGGGGGTTGGCTGCAGTACAAGTCATAAAGCATGCCTCCTCCCTGCTAATGAATGAGACTTGAGCCCAAAAAATAATTATTATTTTGACTTGCAATAAAATTTCCCAAAAGATGGTTTTGGTTAATTAAGGCACTGGTTATCATGCTGATATAGGTGCAGATCTTCATTTTTGTAAAGAGTATATTTTTAGCCAGTAATTTAATGCTATAAAAACGGGGCGTGTCATCGTGATTGACAGTTGTAATTGACAGCTTCTCAAAGCGAACCATCGGAGCTTCGGGAGGAGATTAAAGTGTTATGATTCAATCTCTTTGTTATTTTACCATGATAAAATGAGTTCAGCAGTAAACCATACTTTCTGACCAATGGTATCTGATGGATCATTGTTTATTCAGTAAATTGAGGATTTTATCGGGTTTTATTATTAATTCGCTGATACATACATGCCTGGCCATGACGGAAAATACAGGTGATCGTTATCTAGCAGTAATTCTTTTTATGGGTCTGAAATAATAATTAGGAAGATCAAACTAATGTTAGCTGATCTCCACATTGATCTCTTGTAACGTTATTTGAATTTGATTTAAAGGACGTCGCTGACATTTTGAGTTTCGGCATGTTATTGTGGTAGTCTACTGAATTTGCTATTATAAAACATTAATGTTCTAGAAGCAGAATCTTATATAACAAAAAGAACTGTAAATGTTATACTATTTATATACATCATTTACTGTTGGCTTTTTATTTGAAAACGCCTACTAAACATTGAAATGAAGGAAAATTCTTATTTGACAGATATAAAGGCATGGAATTAACCAAATAAAAACGGAAGCAAAAAAGGATAAACAATATACAAGCGATGTTGCAGCAGCTGATAAGCCTATATCATATAGACATATAGTTATATATGCTACATATACTACATATTACATATACATATATCATATAGTTGATGTATAAATACTGCAAAGTTTATTGTACAAATTGACAAGGATTATTTTATATAGTGAAGGGGTGAGATGTGTAAATATCCTGTTGATATTTAGAAATCTTGCTGTTTATCTTTTAAACACACAATTTTTCCCGCATGGCAAATAGCTGTGCATGGTGTGTATATTTTGGGTCATATTGATTGCTAATTAATAAACCTTTCTAAAACTGTATGTGTTGTTTATATGTTATTGTTCATATTTTACAAGTGATATTTCTACCCCTGTAAAGATAATAAATACCAACAACTAGTAATGGGCGATATAAACGATATGCGATATAAACGATACAAAATTGGCCTACGATAGAGATTCTAATTCTATTGCACTATCGCGATAATACATGTTTGATGACGCAATCTACCCGCGAAATTAAGAGCAACAGCAACAACAGCACTAAGCAACGCATGGCACCGAATGACGGCGTGTCGCACAACTTGCGAGCCTCATGCATGGCATATTGTGGCTTGTCTAGTGAACATCAGTGCCTCCCACACAGATTTTACCTGGGCGGCCGATATATTATTGGGGCGGCCCGGTTCTGTGTTCGCGAGAAACAGAACACTCTGCCACAGACTCGCATGCTCTGCATGCAGACCCACAGAGACGCGCTGTATCGCGCTGGATACAGAACTGTTGTTCTGATTTAGGAGCAGCTTTAAGAAGAGCGCGAAGACTAAATAGACTGATCCAGCTCATTATTTGGGGTGACAATACATTCTCTTTTCCCCGGACGTGTCCGAGAATCTGCTTTCGCTTTCGATATGAATTAACAGCAGACAGAGAGGGAGAGAGAGGGAAAGAGAGAGAAAGAGCAGATCAAGACACCAGTTGTAATTTCATTAGGAGAACAAAATGTTTAAAATCAAGTGCGTTACCTTAGGCTGCAGGTTAGAAATATGTTTTTATTTAAAGTATCTGCTATACACAATTTTATTTGACTTTTTAATACTGGAAGTAATTTCAGTACAGTGCAAGTTCCTTAACTAAAAAGACACCATTTTTTTTTGTTCTCTGCTACTTGGCATTTAGGAACCAAGGACTTAAAAGAAAAGTCTTGCTTTCTAAAAGGCACTACATTTAGTTTATTTATCTGCAAGATTGTGTTGTTTAATTACAGTTTTACTTTTGCACAATAAATGTTCTCAAAATGACATGCAACGTTTCTTTATTTCTTAAAAAAAATAGCAGTTTGGCTTTCCTAAGGGTCTATTTAACCTGTTCTGAAATGGTTCTATTATAATTGATATATCGCAATATATATCGTTATCGCAAGAGGCTGCAATGTATATCGCAATATGGATTTTAGGCCATATCGCCCATCCCTACCAACAACCCATTATAAGAGAAATTTTTTTATTAAACAATAATTCAATTCAATTCAATTCATCTTTATTTGTATACCGCTTATACAATGTAGATTGTGTCAAAGCAGCTTCACATGGAAGATTATAGTGAATTGAAACAGTGTCAGTTCAGTTTTCAGAGATTAAGTTCAGTTCAGTTTAGCTCAGTTCAGTGTGGGTTAATAATCACTACTGAGAGTCCAAACACTGAATAGCAAATCCATCGATGCGCAGCTCTACAGATCCCGAACCATGCAAGCCAGTGGCGACAGCGGTGAGGAAAAAACTTCACCAATTGGCGAAAGCGAAGATTTTAAAAAACCTTGAGAGAAACCTGGCTCAGTTGGGCACGACTATTTCCCCTATGGCCAAACGTCTTGTGCAGAGCTGCAGTCTAGGCGCAGGAAGCTGGACCTCAGCGAAGACTCGTCTGTCCTTGGAGCATCACAGGAGTCAGTCTCGTGCTCTCACTCCATGATGACCACCTCAGCAGCTGCTCAGGATACGGGCTGGTCCAGAAAACCTTGAGATCATCATGTCACTGGTCTCGGATCGCGTCAGTGGCACTGCACAGTCTGAGGGCCTCGAGATGAGTACCTTCAGGTGGAAATACAGAATAAGGAGAATAATTAGCGTAGCTGCTGTTCATAGTGTATATAAACGAGAACCAAAATCATGTGTGGGGCACATCATGCGTCATACCGCTATGTACTGCACTGAGTGTATGCTTTGCTAAAAAGATAGGTCTTTAATCTAGTTTTGAAGAGCGAGAGTGTGTCTGAGCCTCGGACATTATCAGGAAGGCTATTCCAGAGTTTAGGGGCCATAAATGAGAAGGCTCGGCCTCCTTTACTCGACTTTGATATTCTAGGTACTACCAGAGGCCCTGAGTTTTGAGATCGTAAAGAGCGGGTTGGGTTGTAGCGAGACAGGAGGTTGGATAGATAAACAGGAGCTAGATTATTTAAAGCTTTATAGGTAAGGAGTAATATTTTAAATTCAATAAGAAACTTACCAGGCAGCCAAGTCAAATAATATTGGGGGGCGTGGTTGATTTGACATACAAGCGTTTGGTTGGGAGCTTGATTCCGCGGCTCCGCCTCTGGCACCACCTGGTAGTCCCTTTTGCGCATGCACAGGCTCCAATTTCAGCAGTTTTTTGCAGTTTTTTATTTTTGCCGTTTTCTCATTCTCCCAAGAATTTTTCAGTTCTTCTCTAAATGTTCTCAGTTTACCCCCTTAGTGAACACCAGTGCATCATCTTAGGTGTTTTATATTCCTAGTTCCTATGCATTTCCACCTGCAGCACTGATACTGAGAATGATTATGTGCTGTAGGCTCCATATTCCTGTTTTGGAATGACATTTTATTTCAACTGATTTCTTAAGCAAATATGCTAATGCATCGTACACTATACTGCCATTAAATATTACTGGTCTTAGCGTTGTGCGGTATACTCTTTTCAATGATTGTGGACTAGCTCCCAAATCTACCCCTGCCATTTGTCTGTTATTTTCTTTATGTTTGTTGCATAATTTCCATTCATGCGCCAAGCATTGGCCTCCTTTTCAATATTAAACAATTTTCTGTTCTGATCTCTAACCTAGGCAAATAACTGAGAAAGCACCAATCAGAGGCCACATTTTTTTGATGTCATCATGTTAAAAATACAAAAATACAGGACACTAAAGTATTTTAATACAAAGTATTAACCCATTTTTATAAACCCTATCAAATACAAATTATAAAATACTATTTTGTATTTGAAATACGTATTTGAAATACTTGTATCATAAATACTGCCTATCCTTGTTATTAGTTACGTAAATTCACTGTCCATTAAGATAAAAATTGCAATTAAGCCTAAGTGTAGGGTACAAACATAAAATAATTTATGTTAAGGCAAAAATTGATATCAAACCTTCAAAATGTTTAATAACAAAATGAACAGTAAGATGATAAAAAAAATCCCCAAATCAAAATAAATTTGTGAACTTTATACACTGAACAGTGTTTCCCCTAAGTTAACAATTCTGGGGGGGTCGTTTAGACTGACACCGACACACGGACTCATGGTGTTTATTTGTTTCTTTTAATGACAGCAGTAAAAAACTGATTTATTTATTTTATTTTATTTAATTATTTGAACTGTATAATCATACAAGCTAAAAAAATCAACATTTATTTTATATATTTTTTATCCACAAAGTGTGCAGCTTTTGTCACTGCAGTGTATCTTAATGGGCTTCTGGAAGAACATTTCCAATACACTACTAGTACACTGATATTAGTATACTTACTAAATACTTTTATACTTGACCTTTACTTAAGTATACTTCTTTTTCCTAAGGGTGTATTTACCAGAGATGGGAGTAAGTCACACATGTGCAAGTCAAGTCAATTTTTGTCGGACTCAAGTCAAGTCAAGTCAAGTCACTGCTTATTTCAAGTCATGTATGTATGTATGTATATATATGTATATGTATTTTTGAGGATTAATTTTATTATTGAACAACGACCATGTTCTCACTGAACCCAAAAAACTCATTAATATCAAAGCTGAATATTTTTGGAAGTAGTTTTTAGTTTGTTTTTAGTTTTAGCTATTTTAGGAGGATATCTGTGTGTGCAGGTGACTATTACTGTGCATAATTATTAGGCAACTTAACAAAAAACAAATATATACCCATTTCAATTATTTATTTTCACCAGTGAAACCAATATAACATCTCAACATTCACAAATATACATTTCTGACATTCAAAAACAAAACAAAAACAAATCAGTGACCAATATAGCCACCTTTCTTTGCAAGGACACCCAAAAGCCTGCCATCCATGGATTCTGTCAGTGTTTTGATCTGTTCACCATCAACATTGCGTGCAGCATCAACCACAGCCTCCCAGACACTGTTCAGAGAGGTGTACTGTTTTCCCTCCTTGTAAATCTCACATTTGATGATGGACCACAGGTTCTCTATGGGGTTCAGACCAGGTGAACAAGGAGGCCATGTCAATTGTTTTTCTTCTTTTAGACCCTTTCTTGCCAGCCACGCTGTGGAGTACTTGGACGCGTGTGATGGAGCATTGTCCTGCATGAAAATCATGTTTTTGTTGTTTTTCTTGAAGGATGCAGACTTCTTCCTGTACCACTGCTTGAAGGTGTCTTCCAGAAACTGGCAGTAGGACTGGGAGTTGAGCTTGACCCAATCCTCAACTCGAAAAGGCCCCACAAGCTCATCTTTGATGATACCAGCCCAAACCAGTACTCCACCTCCACCTTGCTGGCGTCTGAGTCGGACTGGAGCTCTCTGCCCTTTACCGATCCAGCCACGGGCTCATCAAGACTCACTTTCATTTCATCAGTCCATAAAACCTTAGAAAAATCAGTCTTGAGATATTTCTTGGCCCAGTCTTGACGTTTCAGCTTGTGTGTCTTGTTCAGTGGTGGTCGTTTTTCAGCCTTTCTTACCTTGGCCATGTCTCTGAGTATTGCACACCTTGTGCTTTTGGGCACTCCAGTGATGTTGCAGCTCTGAAATATGGCAAAACTGGTGGCAAATGGCATCTTGGCAGCTGCACGCTTGACTTTTCTCAGTTCATGGTTTAGTTCTCAGTTTATTTTGCGCCTTGGTTTTTCCACACGCTTCTTGCGACCCTGTTGACTATTTTGAATGAAACGCTTAATTGTTCGATGATCACGCTTCAGAAGCTTGGCAATTTTAAGAGTGCTGCATCCCTCTGCAAGATATCTCACTATTTTTAAATTTTCGGAGCCTGTCAAGTCCTTCTTTTGACCCATTTTGCCAAAGGAAAGGAAGTTGCCTAATAATTATGCACACCTGATAAAGGGTGTTGATGTCATTAGACCACACCCCTTCTCATTACAGAGATGCACATCACCTAATATGCTTAATTGGTAGTAGGCTTTCGAGCCTATACAGCTTGGAGTAAGACAACATGAATAAAGAGGATGATGTGGTCAAAATACTCATTTGCCTAATAATTCTGCACTGCCTGTATGTATGTATGTATATATATATATATATATATATATATATATGGGTGGCGCAGTAGGTAGTGCTGTCGCCTCACAGCAAGAAGATCGCTGGTTCGAGCCTCGGCTGGGTCAGTTTGCATTTCTGTGTGGAGTTTGCATGTTTTCCCTGCGTTTGCGTATGGGTTGCGAGATGGGTTGCAGCTGGAAGGGTATTTGCTGCATAAAATATGTGCTGGATAAGTCGATTGAATTATCAGTTTATTATACTGAATGGCGATCGGAAAGAACGCTCCCCGTTCGCCCACCTCGATCGCAATATTTGTGAAACAGTAAACACTATTGTTTATTTTGTACATTATTAATAAACAATATATACACATAAATATATTGATGACAATGTCCGAGAAGACGTTAATAACATTAACATCTGTCGTAACCATATATGGTTTGCCTAGATCGTGTGGACTGGATTGTGTGTGCCTAAAAAGTGTGTGGTTCTGCGGGCCTGCAAGGCATGTCTCTGTGGGTCTGCAGTGCGGTGGTGCTGACAGTTCACGCACGCAGCGAACAAAACGTGTAACGAGAGAGGATTTTCCACAACATCGATCGTGCAGGTTTGGTTATATTAGGCAGACACAAAATAGTAAGCCCAAGTAAAGTCTATGTGTGGGAAGCACTGAGTCAGACTATACAAATAGTATAAACTTTGATTAGCCACGACAGAGCGCCTTCTGTCACCGCATTATCTGATGGCCGAATAGCAACTGAATCGTTCTAATGAATCGTTTAAAGTGGTTCTTCTTAATGAACCGATTGATCCAGTTCAGCAAATCCAACTGATTCTTTTTAAATGGTTTGCATTTCCAATAAACACTAATCCACAAATTACTTAAAGTTACTTACTTTTTAACTTGCCTGGCACTCTCTCTGACATGGAAAAAAAAACTATATCCCAAGTTATCCACTTAAAAAATCATCAACTCGAGTCAGGAATCGGTTGCAGTGCTTTATTCGGAACAGTACAGAGAACCTGAATCTTTCGGACCGATCTGATAACCGAGAAGCTGTTAATACTGCGCATGCGTGACTTAGAACTTTCGGTTTTGTTTTGTTTATAAATGCATAAAGCATAATATATAACAAACGGTTATTTATTTAAGAGAAAAAAAATTATTTTGAGTCATTTAACTCAAGTCCAAGTCAAGTCTCAAGTCATGACAGTCAAGTCCAAGTCGAGTCTTTTTTGGATATTTGTCAAGCAAGTCTCAAGTCCTAAATTTTGTGACTTAAGTCTGACTCGAGTAAAGTCATATGACTCGAGTCCCCCATCTCTGGTATTTACTGACTTGATCAGTCTTGTGCAGCCAGGGGGAGTATTGCTGCTCTGACAGCCAAGTTGGGTCAAAGCTAGGGATGCTCCGATCAGGATTTTGGCAGCCGATACAGAGTATTGATTCCCTGCCATGGTGATCGGCTGATACAGAAAAAAATTACAAATAATGCAATTTGGAAACACTGCAAATGATGAAAGAAGAATTCAACATGTCTCAGTCAAAAACAAGTTTGGAGCTCACATTTGATGCATAAGAAGTTAAAATGCACACCTATAAATCTAATACTCCTTTACTAAAAGGAAAGAGGTCTATAAACTGTTTATTGCAATGAGTGTATTGAAGAAGTTATATTATTAAATATTCATATAAAAAAACTAAGTTTTATTTACCTACTAATTCCTGCCAGCTTTTAGTGAACTTGAAATATTGTCAAAAACACACTTTCAATTGTTAGATGTAAAAAGGCCTAAATACATGCAAGACCATTCAAATATTTTGTTCGTCTCAACTATTGACAGCAGATACTTCAATGAGAGAGAGAAAATTGCACTCGCGATACCTTTACTGCTTTACTCATTTAACCTAAGAAATGCAATGCTTAAACCAACACTGTGCCTCTCATGATCTGTTCTCTTGGTCATTCACTCTCGTCGCCGTGATTTTCGGCTATTTAACACATTTTTAGGACGGTATATAAATTTACGGAGCCGGTATAAATTTGCGGGAGACTCACAGAGCTTCAGGAAGAGGTCATGCTTGGAAGTCTAGATCGGATACGCGGCCAGCCGAAAGTGCGATATGCATATTAATATAGCAGCATTTTTTTATGACACTGTATAACAATAATTAATATTTTTACAGAGGTCCCACCACATCTGTATATATTTCAGCTGCAATGGCGCTAGCGCATCGATTGATGTGTGATGCCCCCACACATCATTTACCTGTGTTGTCGCGGCTTGTAGGCTATGCATAATATATGGAAGTGCACGTGCGTCTCCGGTCCTGTCAGGTGTGGTGTGCGCACTCTCATTCCCATACAGCAGAGAGTGGCTGTGTGAAACTCCACCATACGCGATTCAGAGAGCAGAAATTTGTAATTGCGACAATGTACAGACAGAAATTACATGCTGTTGTGTAAATAAGATATTACATAAGGCCATTAAGCTTGTTTATTAAAAGTAGATGCAGGGCCGGAGCTAGCCAAACTGCCGCTCTGGGCAAAGGAATATCACGCCGCCCTCAACCCGGAAGTGAAAACGAAACTGACCTTCATAAAGTGAGGACGGGGTGGTTGTTGTGTTGATGTTGTGGATGAAAGTCAGTACGTTTGGTTGGGCGGCAGGGCGCGTTTACTGCTCTCACTATTATGCCAGACCCCTATTATGCCAGTGTTGTGTTGATGTTGCGGATGAAAGTCAGTACCTTTGGTTGGGCGGCAGGGCGCGTTTACCACCCTCATTATTATGCCGCCTAGGTTGCCTCTATGGACGCGCCGGTCCTGAGAAGATGTGATCTGACGCTATATATGAAATACAATTAACTTGGGTCCAAGGGGGGTGGGGAAAGCCATTGGGAGGGCGGGGCGCCCCTTATATAATGGTAGGGGAAACACTGCTGAATAAATCACTTCATGTGGCCTTAACAAATGTGTAAATCATTTCCCAAAAAAGAAAAAAATCTTACTTTAGTACAAAACAGTAGTCACTTCTACAGTAGACAGTGGCTGCATCTCCTCAACAATAAAAGCAATAACCTTTTTTGAATTTCATTCATTCATTCATTCATTCATTTTCTTTTCGGCTTAGTCCCTTTATTAATCCGGGGTCGCCACAGCAGAATGAACCACCAACTTATCCAGCACATTTTCACGCAGCAGATGCCCTTCCAGCCGCAACCCATCTCTGGGAAACACACACACTCATTCACACCCATACACTATGGACAATTTAGGGAGAACATGCAAACCCCACACAGAAACGCCAACTCACCCAGCCGAGGCTTGAACCAGCGACCTTCTTTCTGTGAGGCGACAGCACTACCTACTGCGCCACTGCATCGCCCTTTTTTTGAATTTAGTCAAACTAATTGTTTTACCTGGAGAACATGAACTGATGTCAATCATTTGTTGTTTAGCTGGAGGTATTCAATGTCGTGTTTCTTGCAGTTGACAAGTGTTTTACTTACACATAATCTACACTTAGGACTTACGACAATCCACTTCTTTGCTTTGATGACTTAAAAATAACAAAAATCCATTGCAAAAATGTAAGTCTCTGGCCTGCCATTGTTTCTGTTTCTAACTATCTGTAGTGATGACGGGCGATTCGCAAAGAATTAATTTGTTTTAACCAGATCTTCTAAGTGAACCGGTCAAACCAGTTCACCAAATTGAACTGAGTCAGCATGAAACGGTTGCCTCTTCAGTAGACTAAGTACTTTATTATTTACTTTTTAACATGCCAGATACCTCCCTCTGGCTTGAAATAAACCAATTTCCTGAGTTATTCAGTTACTAGAACTGTACACTAGAGATGCCACAATTCTCAATACAATATTGAACCGTTCGGTACAATATCCATGGTTCAATACGTGCTTGTGAATTGCGGTTTTTCCGGTTTTACGTTTAAATAATTTATGTGCGTTTATTTCTCCCAATAGACTGTTTGTGTGTGTCTGTAAGTCTACGAGCTGAGATGAGGAAACTTCTCCCTGCAAGTAAATTTTCAATCACTATGCTCTAAAGTTAGGGGGCACTCCACCATCATTTCACACTCTAACAGGGTGAGCGGCAGTGACGTGAGGCAGCACCGGTGTCTTTCAAATCCGCGGTGTCGGGACATTTCGGTTACACCTATAGACTAATCGAACGGAAACACTTCCAACATGACTGCACATCTGCGGCGCCATCACCCAGCAATATCACTGTCTGAAGCCAGAATAGCAGAGAAGGTAATAAGAACCTCCATAAAACAACAATCCCTCGCTGAATCCTTCCAGCAAACATACCCAACTGGTTCCGAAAGACATATAAAAATAACAAAGGCAGTGTTAAGCTTAATTAAGATGGTTTATTTATATTTACTGAAGTACAAATATGTTTATTTGAAAAGGTCAATTTATGTTCATTAACTTCACATGCATGTTTATTTTTAAAATGTAGGAATTTATTTGTTGCCCAGTTTGTACGTGGGCTACCAGCAGCTGTGAGATTTCAGTGTCAATTTTTTTATTATACAATACACTAGGAACTAGTGTACCTTTCTTGGCTTTGAAGTAAAATAAAGGAGTATTGCAATAAATCGTTTTTATTTTTTTCTCTTTCTTACTGTTCCTATTGCCTAAGCATAGAATAACAAAAAAAAAAAAACACTTATGTGTTAAGCCACCAGAACCGAACCGAACCGAAAACCATGTTAAAAAACCGAGGTATGTATTAAACCGTAAGCTAACTGTATTGTTGCATCCCTACTGTACACTGATTCGTCTGCTGTGAAAAAAGATACCTGATGATGATGATGATGAATGTGAGCCGACTGTCTGTTCCCTCGCAGCACGCTCTCTCATTGATTCTTGACCAAGGAAAGCTTAACAAAGCAGAGCAGCTTCGTCAGCTGAATCAGGGTCTCTGTTTTTACTGTAGAAGAGTGGGGCATTTCCAAGTTCCATGCCCCATACCTCAAGCACGTCCCACGCGGAGTGCAATTCATGTTATGCAAAAAAAAAAAAAAAAATGCTACCTCTCACCACTGTTGTGACGCTTACTGCACCTAACATCTCTCTTCCTGTTGTCACACTCCTTGACTCTGGTTCAGCTGGCAATTTCATCTCCGGCGCACTCTGCCGTCAGCTCCACTGTAAGGCCCAGTCTTCCAAGAAAAGCTATAATATACAGTCGATCATCAGAGAGCCCTTAAATCATGTTCACATCAACAGAGATGTGGATTCCTTTCGTCTATGAGTGGCTCTTTTCCATGAAGAGAAGATTGATTTATTGGTCTTGGAGGGGTCCACTGTGGACATCATCTTAGGGCGGCTGTGGCTGATCTCTGAATGTATTCCAGTATGTCCTGTTAAGAAAGTTATTAATCCTATGTCTGTGTTACCACTTACATAGAAAATCTTCCATGTTGAACAGTGTTCAGAGAAGATTCCCCACTGCTACAAAGAATTCAAAGACATTTTCTTTCCCAAGAGAGCCACCCAGCTTTCACCTTACAGGCCATGGGACTGCACGATTGACCTGGTTAAAGGTGAGCCAGTGCCCCATGGACACATCTACACCCTATCCATTCCCAACAGAAAGTCCATGGAGGAGTACCTAGAAGAGGTGTATCCCAAGACTACATTAGCCCTTCTACGTCCCCTGCCATGTTCAGCTTCTTCTTTGTATCAAAGAAGGATGGGGGGCTTTGACCCTGCATCGATTATCGAGCTCTAAATAACATCACAATCAAGAACAGGTACCCACTTCCCCTCATCCCGGCAGCACTAGAACACATACGTAGGCTCGTATTTTCACCAAAGTAGACCTACAAAGTGCTTACAATCATATACAAATCTGGGAGGGTGAAGAGTGGAAGACCATTATGAATATACGGTGATGCCCTATGGATTAGCTAACACCCTCTCTGTTCTCCAAGACTTCATGGTTGAGGTACTTCGTGAGTTTCTATTTGAGTCAGTTCTAGTGTACATCAATGATCATTGATCTATTCCCGAAGCCTAGCAGAGCATCAACAGCATGTGAGAGAAATCTTGTCCTGTCTCCGTGAACATAATCTTTTCTTGAAAGCTGAAAAATGTGCTGTTCATTAGCTGTTTTTTTTTTCATTTCAGCAGCCAGGGTCAAGATGGACGAAGAGAAGGTGAAAGCCATCTAGTATTGGCCACAGGGTAACCGTAAGCTCCTCGCTATCAAGCTTGCCCTTGAAGAGTGGAGACATCGGTTGGAGGGGCCTAAACATCCATTCACGTTGTTCACCGATCATAGGAATCTTCAGTATCTACATAAGTCTCTGCATTTAAATCCACAAGTGAGGTGGGCCCTATTCTTTACAAGATTTAACTTCACCATCTCGTATCTTCCAGGTTGTAAAAACACCAAATCAGATGCCCTTTCCAGGCTACAAAGCCCAAAAGAAACCTTGAATGAACCTGAGCCAATCATCCCTCCAAGTCTGATTGTGAGTCCCATTGATTGGGAGACTCCTCCAGCCATCGAGGAAGATCCACAAGCCATTGCACCGGGCTGCCCTCCTGGTCTCATGTTCCTCCCTTAGTCACAATGTATTTCCTTCATCGAAACAGCGCACTCTGCACTGGGCACTGGCCACCCTGGGGCCAACAAGACCTTCTTGCTACTTAAAGACCATTTCTGGTATCTGGGAATGGCACAGAACATGAGAAGGTTCGTGCATAGGGTGCAAGAAGTGCGCCATGTTCAAAGCTCCACGAAACCTGCCTAAAGAAAAGCTTGTGCCCCTGCCAGTCCCAAATTGCCCCTGGTCACATATAGGAGTCGATTACATCAATGACCTTCCAGCTTCCAAAGGTAATACCTGTGTTTTAGTTATAGTCGATAGATTTTCCAAGTTTTGTAAATTGATTCTCCTGTCTGGGTTAC
The DNA here is from genome assembly GCA_903798195.1 of Danio kyathit. Classification (NCBI taxonomy): domain Eukaryota; kingdom Metazoa; phylum Chordata; class Actinopteri; order Cypriniformes; family Danionidae; genus Danio; species Danio kyathit. The sequence goes on from LR812543.1 coordinate 30,585,098, forward strand.
CGTCTGCACTGGTGACCGCAGAGCTCATGTTTATTAAAATTTTTTCGTAATTATGGATTTCCTGAAGATATTGTTTCAGATCGTGGTTAATTTTCAGAATCTGAAAGGCTTTCTTCAGACTCCTAGGTGTGACCGTCAGTCTGTCCTCCGGCTAACATTCTCAGACAAATGAACAGACTGAGCGTAAGATACAAGAGGTGGGGCGATTCTTACGAACCTTCAGTCACGGTCACCAGAATTCTTGGAGCCAGTTCCTGGGCTGGGTCGAGTATGTACAAAACTTACTGTGCCATCCTGCCACTGGACTCACGCCCTTCCAGTGCATACTCTTCTTCCAGCCTCCCCTGTTTCCATGGTCGGGGGAACCATCTGACATCCTGGCCATGAATTTCCGGGTTCTGAGAGAGCGAGGGGGTCTAGGATTAAGCACATCTCCAGAGGGCTGTTCGGATGAATAAGACCTACGCAGATATACCCCCTTTCACCACTCCCAACTTTGAGGTTGTCCAGAGGGTCTGGCTATCATTGAAGGATATACATCTCTGACAGCCCAGCAGGAAGCTTGAGTCCCCAATTCCTTGGTCCCTTCCCCATCATCGAAAAGATCAATTCAGTCACGTATTGTCTGCAACTCCTACCAGAATACAAAATTCATCCCTCATTTCACACATCACTCCTAAAACCTTTCTACCCTCCTCTCTCCACAGAACCTGATCCTGCCGAAGAACCTCCTCCTCCTCTCCAGGTTGAAGAGGGTTCCGTCTACTCGGTCTGTGAAGTTACATTGGAGTACTTGGTACACTGGGAAGGTTATGGTCCCGAGGAAAGGTCCTGGGTTCCTAAAGATGATATTCTTGATCTTGACATCACTGACCAGAGCGAGAGGTGGCAGTAACGCACCAAAAAGTTTGTTGTCGACCACCGAAAAACAGGTAGAAGAAGAAATCGTCATTCTCGCCGTCATATGGCTTTATTTTGCTGGTGACATCACTTATTGATCCACGATCGGTAAATGTAGCTTGTGTGGACGCTACTGCGCTACTTGACAAAAAATTGCTTCGCTACTGAAAAGGTATTTGATTTAGAAAGTAGCGATGCTACCGCCAAGCTACTGAGAAATGTAGTTATTACAGAATACCACAGCTTTAATAAATGGCCTTAGCAGAAGGCATCCTGCATATCTAAAACAGGCAAAAGCAACAGATTAATATTATTCAACATATCCCGTTTTTTTTTAGAAAATTTTTAGATGTAACCCCATTTGTAATCATTTTCATAAGTAATTGTTTTTAATTACACATTTTTTCACAGTAACTGTAAAGAATTACAGTTACATTTATTTTGTAATTAAATTACGTAACGCCATTACATGTTTACTCCCCAACACTGCCTTTAACTTTACGAAGCATTTCCTAGTCCAGTCTTGCTGTGTTTCCTGACCCTTGTTTTGTTTTTTGTTTATCCTGTTTGCTGACTGCACCAACCTCTGCCTGTGACCACGACAGTGCTTTTGGAGTACCCTCATGATACTATTTGTTCCTGGTTCCTTTTTTGGACACTTGAGGGCACTAGCTTGTTTAGTAGTTTTTCTATAATCCTTTTCACCTCTGATTATATTATGTGTTACAGCTGTTTCATTCATTAATTTTCTTTTCGGCTTAGTCCCTTTATTAATCAGGGGTCGCCACAGCGGAATGGACCACCAACTTATCCAGTATATGTTTTACACAGCGGCTGCCCATCCAGCTGCAACCCAACACCAGGAAACACACATTCACTCTTGCATTCACACACATACATTCTTTCTGGAAATTTTCTTCAGTTCAATCAGGTTTGATGGGTGCCAAGTGTGAACGGGCCTTTTCAAATCAATCTGGACTTGGACGGCCACTCTAGAGCATTATATCATGTCTAAGCATGAATTCCTTAGTAGATCTGGAACTGTGTTTTGATTCCTGAGTATTGCTCATAAGAATCTCCTGATACTGGGTGGAATCTATACAACCTTCATCTCTGACAAGGTTTCCAGTACCTGTGCTTGCCACACATCCCCACAGCATGATGTACCCTCCACCATATTTTACAGTTGGGAGTAGGTTTTTTGCCATGCAAAGCGCCTGTGGTTGTGACCAAATAACTCATCTGTCCACAGTATATTTTCCCAATGAGGCTTGTCCAGATGAGCCTTTGCATACATCAAACGTCTCTTCTTGTTGGCCCTTCAATTGAGCTGTTCTTTGTAAAGAGTGCACTGGACTGTGGAAGGATGTTCAATGACATTATCAGCAGCAAGATCTTCCTGGAGCTCTTTGGATTATATATATCATATATGCGGTTAGTTGACAAACCTGCTTGATGTTTTGCTTCATCACCATGGTAACAAAAAATCCATTACCATCACAGCACTACATATATACTGCAGGGCTCGAAGTTAACCTTTTTTTCTTGGTAGCACTGGTGCTCCTAACTTCAAAAATGTAGGCACACCAGACAAAATTTAGTTGCACCCACCAAAAATTATGAGCACCGTTACTACACGTTTTTTTATTAATGGATTCTATTATATATTAACACTCTAATCACAACTAACAAATAAACAAAAATCTGCATGCGCTCAGCAGCCCTGCACGCACTGCTTGACGTGAATGAGATAAACTGAATTAACAATAATAACTATGCTGTTTTCACAGGTGGTGTCTGATATTGCACAGATAATATTGACATATAACTTATTATTTGCATACGTCATCTTAATGGCAATACCGGTCTTGATGCATGCTCTTTAGCGATAGTGAACGCGGTGTCAGTCGCACGACTGACAGCATCGTGACGATTAAATGAAGAATTAAATAAAACATCTCGTGCTTAAAATGTATAGATTCTGTGGTAATCACTGTTACCTGAAAACTTCGTCCCACCGGCTTTACGGTGAATGGTTCAGTCATTTTCATAGTGGACTTTAACCCCCAGGGGTTACGCGTTTTGAAGCGTTTTCACATGAAAACGCAGAAAAAACTTAAATTACACTTTCAGTTTTGATCGTACAGATATGAGCAATACATCAATCGAATCTGTTAGGTGTCTACTTTTTTTGTACACTCACAATAACAACAAAATTGTGTGCTTTTGCAAAATAAGGAACATAAACAGTGAAGGTACTTTCTCTTTTCTCTCTCCGTGAACTGTTTTTACAAACACGTCAGTAATATGCACTGAAACTCCGCGAAAACTAAACACACAGACATGAGACATATATCTATAGAAAGCTTGAAGTGTCTACTTTTAAATGCAGCAAGTGCATGTGGAAAACAAATATTGCTTGATAAAGTAATCAGTATGAAACCAACGCTATGTCTAGTTTCTCTGGCTGAGCTCATTATTTTTAATGCGACCACACCCACGAGGCTTTGTTATTACAATCACCCACGTGAGACGGGCTCCTTGTAAACTATGGTCAGAAAAAACAGCGGAATCTCCACGAATACATGAGACATACACATGACAGACATACCTGCATAAAGCTTGGAGGGTGAACTTTCCAACTAATTTTGAAAGCAAATGTTGTCTCGCTAGGTAATCCATACAATTCTCCCTGCAGAGTGCGCATCACGCCGGCTCTTCCCACTTCCACCATTAATACAAACAATGACGTAAGCTGCCCACATGCCCACAGCGTGCTGGCTAGAATGTGACGCATGATATACGTGTTATTAATTTTATTTTTATTTATTTTACCGTACATGAACCTGTTAAAGTTTGCAAAAAGTTAACTAAGGCTGCAACTATTTGGGCAAAATATATATAAAAGGTCTTAATATATTATTTTGATTATTCTTGTGTTTTGTCATTATGCCAGAGTCATTCAGAAATTATTATTAAATGCTGGATTAATGCACAAGAAAGTTTTTATTACAACAGTTTTGCAAACAAGTTTTATACCATTTCAAATATTTCCCTCCATTTCTCAGTGAATATAGGGAATGTATTTTGATGCATTTAAACAAAACAGATTTATTAAACAGATATATTTATTAAAATAATATTTTAGTCACCAAATATATTCAGAAATTGAAAGATAATACAATAAAATTCAAGCAAAATATTGAAAAAATTACAACCTACAAAATTTTAACTAAACGTAACAAGCATTTAGTTCGCGCTAGCTTTTGCAGATGGACATTGCTTTACAATGTCCTTGATGGGTGAGTGGGGGAGTGTCTTTTGTCTCTCCAGGTGTAAATTATTCATGACCATTGTCACTCACGCATAGACCTGAGATGAGCCAAATAAACTTAACAAAATGTAAATCTTTTGTCTTTTATCCACTCTTTGAAAAGTGTAAATGCTGGATTGACATTCAGCACATGATCACTAATCAGATGTGCCATTTTTTGTAACTTGAGGTGGCTTCAAAAACTAAATCTGTCAGTGTTGTTTTCATTTTCTCGTATCCAGACCATACGTGGCAGTATCTCCCTGTCATCGGATCTGAGTGATTGACAGCTGATATTAACCAATCCATTCGCGTTCTGTTTTAGCACAGTGGGCCAATATGAAGAGCTTGAAGGCAGGGCAAGCATTGCGGGCTTTGTTTACTGCAGCAAGTTAGCATGTCAACTGTTTTAAACCATTCCTGAGCGCTGCGTTTGGTGTTTTTAGGTGCAAAGATGCTTAATGTGTGAATGCCTCCTAATTCCACGCATGTGTTGAACATTTTGCTGTGAAAACAATTTGCGTTCGACAACAATTTTGTGCACTTGCACAAATGCTTCCAAATGTATTTTGAGGTCGCGCAGATAAAATTTCGGGTGCATATGTGACTAAAACGGTCGCAATTTCGAGCTCTGTACTGTATAGAGAGGATAATACTGTATTTTAAAGGGATGGTCCAGAGTGTATTTTAAAGGCTTGGTTGTGTGTATAAGATGCAAAGCAGTAGCCATATTTCAACTGTGGGGCCAGTGCAAGCCAGGGCTTATATCGGGCCAGGCCGGGCCGGGCCAACAGCCCAGGAGCTTAAGCAGTGAAGCTGAAATCATGTTGCGTTTCCACCTCCCGCAGAACCCTCTGAATCAAACGACACAACCCGCCCAGTTCAGATCCAGGCAGATCAGGCAGATACAGCACACCATCATTACCATCACTAAACGATTAAAATGGAGACAACCGAAACAAGCAAATTACACGTTACTGTACAGCGTTACATTATATGTCTATACGCATAGGTATTTGTATTGTCATTCATTATATTAGATTACTCACCGATCGACAGTTTGCATCGTACATCGAGTGGTCTCGCCACTAACGGAGGGATAACCCAGCGGACCATCCATAATATAAAACCACAAAAATTATCCATCAATAACTCCGTAAAAAATGTATTTTATAACATTCAGCCTAAATGCTCCTGAGAGATCTAAAATATACATTTTTCCCTAGGCTACATGACACTTAATAGGTAATTCCCCTATGTTTAAGAGAATAAATTAAAGATGTTGCATATTATTCGGTTATCTTAAGTAAAGGAAACCAATAAGTGATTCAGGACATAAGAGCAAGTAATAAAATATAGGCTAGCCTATATTGTTGCGCTCGCATCACAGCAGCTGTTCAAAATTTGCATCAGTTTTAAGAAAAGAAATGTAGCCTATCATATATTTAAAAGTAGAAATAAATATTTTAGAACGGCATATCTCCACTTATTCTCCTCAAAGCATAATTACGATTTAAAGTATTAAATATCCTTCTAATAAAGCTCTACATTTAAAATAAAATTTTTAAATTTGACCACGTCATATAAAAACATAAACACTTGTTTGAGGACATAGAACACATTTTTTTTACGTGCAGTTTTTCCCAATCAGTTTGTAAAGCAGTGCATGTGTAACCAGGGATAGCACGCTGACAACAGGATGTGGATCCAAATGCAGGTTTTATTAAAGGGATGGTCAGGCAAGCAAAGATCAATACAGGAGCAAACAGATGTATGAAGGCAATCCAGAATCGTAGTCAGTATAGTAAGCAGATGGTCACAAGGCTGGCAGCAGACAGGGAGAAACAGACAATCAAGGCGAGGGTCTAAACACGGCAAAAACAAGACAAGGAAACGCTTAGAATTGAAACTGATAACAGGTAACAAGACTCGGCAACTGGAGTGAGTGTGTGTGCTGTTTATGTACTGAGTGTAATCAGTGCTTGAGCGGCTTCAGCTGTTGGATGTAATCAGTGAGGATATGGAACCGGTTGTGGGTGATGTGAGAGTAGTGCATGTTTGGAGATGTAGTCCATTAGATGGCAGATTTGTAGTCCATTAGTGAGTGTGCATGTTAACCAGCGATCTATGGGGAGAAGATCGCTGGTGATCGTGACAGCAGGACTGGATGACAGAAGTTTCTGTTGGTTTTGCTCACCCCATAAAAAGCTCTGTTTGCATGATTTGATATCATTGTATCCAAAAACTTAACCGTTGTTTATTGTTTTTAGAAAATATCTAAATTTGTTTTTTCAATTTGTTGTAAAATTAAAGTGGCTTAAAACGGTTTAATTTATTTGTATTACATATACCTAGGGTCAGACGGAATGTATGGACGTTTTTTGCCATTTCTGCGGAGAATTTTGGTAAAAATCTGCGGATTGCTGCGGAACTATTTTGGGAGTCTCATAACTAAAACCTTAATATGTGAAATATGTGTAATTTAAAAACTGAATAAATTCAGATTTACACACATTTACTCAAGTAAATAAACAGAATTAATGATGGGCTAAAAATCTGCGAAATTCTGCTGAAAATCTGCAGAATTCTGCGCGCGCAGATTCCGTGTGGGCCTACATATACTTAAATTGTTATAGCTTTTGTTTGTTTTATATTGGTTTATTTATTTAATGTGTTTTTATTATATCTGATATATGTAATTCTTTAAATGATTTCAGTAGCCTATAGCTTCTTTTATTTTGATCTATGACACTATTGTGCTGAGCCTACAAAAGTGTACATGTAATTTGTAAAGTTTTCTATCTTTCTTTTGTATTCATATTTTGTATTATCACCAAAATTATTAAAGAAAGAAAGAAACCCAGCTGCTCGCGGCTTCGACAGAGCTGTAAAGCGAGCGCTCTTTCACACACATTCATCTAACCGTGCACGTTTCATGCACAAACACACCTTTTAAACTTGAAAAACTCTCGACAACTGAAAGTTACTGGCTGCTGTGTCTTAATTGGGGTTTAAAGAATATTATGCATTATTAAAACATCAAGAAGAACGCACCAAAGAAATATCACTTATTAAATTGAAACTACTTTATTATTTTATGTAACACCTTTAAATTTAAAAGGGAAACATAATGGTGATCTTAAGCAAAAGACCCCTAGCTTATAAAAACTTTTATGGAATATCTTAAACTGACCAGTACCTATGTTTTATCTTTCCCTTTTTTAATTATTTTTTGGTGCATGTACTCGTGTGCGATTGTAAAACTAGTGTAATGGCGGCACATCATCTTTACCAGACTCTGTCAAACTCTACCTCTGCTTTCACTCCGCCCCGAAGCCACAGCTGGCTCGCTTATCAATGGTAATAGTAATAAACACAACAAAGAGTAATAATATATAAATACAGTAAGTAATAAATAAATATTTAATATATAAGTATTAAACAATTAGATTCATAAGTTATTTATAAATTGTAAAGGAATGTAATGTAATGTAACGTAACGTGTATTTATATAACGCATTTATTGTGTATGGCCATACACCCAAATCGCTTCACAATCATGAGGGGGGTTTGTCTCTCCACACCACCACCAGTGTGCAGCATCCACTTGGATGATGCGACTGCAACGACAGGACAACTGCGCCAGTGCGCTCACCACACAACAGCTATTGGTGGAGTGAGGAGACAGTGAATAGAGCCAATTCGGTGGATGGGATGATTGGGAGGCCATGATCGTAAGGACCAATTGAGGGACTTTGGCCAGGGGTTACACCCCTACTCTTTACGAGAAGTGCCATGGGATTTTTAATGACCACAGAGGGTCAGGACCTCGGTTTAACGTCTCATCCGAAAGAACGCGCCCACTGACAGTGTAGTGTCCACTTTACTTTTACTGGGGCATTAGGACTCACACAGATCACAGGTTCAGCGCCCCCTGCTGGCCTCACTAACACCACTTTCAACAGCAACCTAGTTTTCCCATGTGGTCTCTCATCCAGGTACTGACCAGGCTCAGCCCTGCTTAGCTTCAGACGATAGTTCTACCAGGACGATATATCTGTGATCTGCTAATTTCATGTATACCCAGCGTATATAATAAGAAGTAGTGATCTGTTACATCATCACTTTGTGGTATGATGTCTATATCAATGACCTCAATTCCATGAAACAAAATTAGATATAACGTATGCTTTAAACAATGGGTTGGACCAACAATGTTTTGTTTTATCCAAAATGGTTGTTATATATCTGTAAACTCAAGTCCTAATGTATCATTAGTGTAATTTATGTGGATGTTGAAATCTCCTAAAATTAGTATTGTATCAGTTTTAACTAGTAAATCAGAAATGAAATCTGAAAATTGACATAGGGTCCTGGGGTATAAACATGGTGATTAAAAAAAGAGATAAGAGATTTTTTTTTTCAGAATATCCAAAGCATAACATTAAACACCAATAATTCAAAAGAATTAAACATAAGTCTGTTTCTCTGATTAACAATAAGAATATCACTAAAGATGAATGCAACTCCACCACCACAATCAGTCTGACAAGGCTCATGCTTATAAAAGTATCCTGAAGGAGTGGTTTCATTTAGGGCGTACTCACACTAGCCTCTGTTGTGTTGAACCAAGCCAAAGCACGCTTATCCCCCTCCCCTCTCCCCCAACAGCCTGTACTTATACTGCATATTTACCTTCCAAGCCGGAGCGCACTTACGTCATTGATGAAGCGATCGTTCAGTATAACAGGAAGAGAAATGGCCACTGCAGACACCTTAAAAATATCTGGACTGATCTGAAATGATCATCACTTTATCACTTCACGTTCACATGACTTTAGTGCAGACATACGAGCAATCTACTAACCAGCTTTCAGAACTATACTCAGCTACTGCTCAGAGTTAGTCTGTTGTGCAGGTCACATAGGTGGAGGGTGAACACACTCCAGTTTAAAGCTAATATGCGCTGCCCTTTAATGCATTTAAAAAGATTTGCAACAGACAAAGAAGAGGTTTTACCAAAAGCACAGCCTATCAACAAACTGATTTACACTACCGGTCAAAAGTTTGGGGTCATTTTATTTATTTCAGTTTATATATTTAATTAAAATGATTCTGTTCATCAAGGTGGCATTTATATATATATTTAATGGTTTAATACTTCTATATTAAATATTTATTTATTACTTACTGTATGTAGTTTCAAATGAAATTATTACTCTTTGTTGCGTTTATTACTATTACCATTAATAATAATAATAATATTAATAACAACAATCATAATTAATATTACAGTGGTTTCTGAAGGATTGGGACTGAAAACTTGAGTAATAAAGCTGAAAGTTAATCTTTAAAAGCACTGGAATAAATTATTAAATTAAATTATAAACTACTTTCGAACAGTTATTTTAAAGTGCAATAACATTTCACAATTTTACAATTTGGGCAGCACGGTGGCGCAGTGGGTAGAACAATCGCCTCACAGCTAGAAGGTCATTGGTTCGAGCCCTGGCTGGATCAGTTGGCGTTTCTGTGTGGAGTTTGCTTGTTCTCCCCGTGTTGGCGTGGGTTTCCTCTGGGTGCTCCGATTTCCCCCACAGTCCAAAGACATGCAATACAGGTAAATTGGGCTAAATTGTCCGTAGTGTATTTGTGTGAACAAGTGTGTATGGATGTTTCCTATTGATGGGTTGCAGCTGGGAGGGCATCCTCTGCGTAAAACATATGCTGGATAAGTTGGCGGTTCATTCCACTGTGGCGACCCCAGATTAATAAAGGGACTAAGCTGAAAAGAAAATGAATGAATAAATGAATTAATTGTTCTGTGTGGAGTTTACATGTTCTCCCTGCATTCACGTGGGTTTCCTCCGGGTGCTCCGGTTTCCCCCACAAGTCCAAAGACATGTGTTATAGGTGAATTGGGTAAGCTAAATTGTCCGTAGTGTATGTGTGTGAATGAGTGTGAATGGATGTTTGCCAGTGATGGGTTGTGGCTGGAAGGGCGCTGCGTAAAAACGTACTGGATAAGTTGCCGGTTCATTCCGCTGTGGCGACCCCAGATTAATGAAGGGACTAAGCCGAAAAGAAAATGAATAATAATAATAATGGCATTATAAACGTTGATGTTGTCTTTGTTGTTTAGTCCTGTGGTTTTGTCACTTTCGATATGCAGCCAGGGGCAAGGCCAGAAATGTTAAAATGAGTGGACCTAAATAGGGTGTATAATAGCTAGTTTCTTATATTTATGATCTCTGATAATACAGTAATTTATTTAACAAGTGACTTTTTTGAGTATCCAACCCTTTTGCAAAAATAAATAAAAACTACCAATTTCATTCAATGATGAAAACGAGCTAAACCAGAATAATATATTATTATACCTCTCTCGTAATACTCATTTGTCATTTTATTACTTATGTCCTTGACCAGCAAATCAGAATAGTTCGCTGGCCAGCACTTTTGGTTTCGTTTTCAGAGCTGCTGCGAACTCCAGTCAAAAACTGCGCTCATCAGTGCAAAGTTGGACAGTTCCATTTTTGTGCAGAGGAGGACTTTAAATTTGATTGACAAACTTACAATAACTAAAGTGTTCTGTTAATCATCATCATTAAATTACATTCATATTCCGTCTTACACCCGTTACAAGTTTTCAATGCAGTTTTATTTTCTTTGCTGTTGTCTTCGTGGTCTCTGGCCAGGGAGAGGCTTAGCCTTCCCCAGCCTTACACACGTTCCACCTATGGCAGGTCATTATCACACAAGCAGGCAATTCTACTCTGCTGTTTCTGACAGCTAATCTCTGAACATATAGAGTATTTCATTGTGTTTTGGAGATCGGATAAAGTTGTTGGGTGACAGAGAAGTTGTCTGATCGTGTGACAGACAATCAACTCATGAAGTCTGAACAGCACAGCAATCTATTGAAGCTAAAAGTTGTGTAGAGTGAACTAGGCATTAGGGATACAGTGAAGTGAAGTAAACCTTGTCTAGTAATGGTTGACCCATACTCAAAATTGGTCCTCTGCTTTTATGCCACACACACATATTGAGTGATGAATGAGAACACACGCACACACACACACACACACACGCACACACACACGTTTGTTTTTGTGAAAAGTGGGTACATTACATAGGTTTCCATTCATTTTATACAGATCAAACCGTATATTATATTGCCCTCACCCCACCCTACCCCTAAACCCAACCATCACAGGAGACAGTGTACAGCTTTACTCCCTGAAAAAACTCATGCTGTGTGATTTAGAAGCTTTTTGAGAAGTGAGGACGTCACCAATGTCCTCATATTTCACCTGCTTTTTGTAATACTTGTGTCATACCTATGTCATTATACAGATTTGTGTCCTGATATGTCACAAAAACACGTACACACACACACACACACACACACACACACACACACACACACACACATACACACACACACACACACACACACACACTCACACAGTGAACATATTCAGTTGAAGTCAGAATTATTAGCCCACCTGAATTATTAGCACCCCTGTTTATTTTTTTCCCCCAATTTCTGTTTAACGGAGAGAAGATTTTTTTCAACACATTTCTAAACATAATAGTTTTAATAACTCATTTCTAATAACCGATTTATTTTATCTTTGCCATGATGACAGTAAATAATATTTTACTAGATATTTTTAAAGATACTTCTATACAGCTTAAAGTGACATTTAAAGTCTTAATTAGGTTGACTAGGCAGGTTAGGGTAATTAGGCAAGTTATTGTATGACAATGGTTTGTTCTGTAGACTATCGAAAAAAAATTAGCTTAAAGGGGCTAATATTTTTGTCCTTAAAATGGCTTTTAAAAAATTAAAAACAGCTTTTATTCTAGCCAAAGTAAAACAAATAAGACTTTCTTCAGAAGAAAAAACATTATCAGACATACTGTGAAAATTTCCCAGCTCTGTTAAACATCATTTGAGAAATATTTAAAAAGAAACAAAAATTCAAAAGGGGGCTAATAATTCTGACTTCAACTGTACCTGGAGCAATGGCTAAATATTGCTTTCAGCACCCTGGTATCAATAGGGGCTTGGTACCTTGATGGAGAGTGTGGTTCATTTACGCCTGAGTATTATGGAGAATGTGATTGGTCTTGTTCTTGTAATAGATCAGAATGTCATCAAAATGATCACAAAGTAAAATTCTTAGAATGCCTTTTATGAAGCCCTGAAATACAGAACATTCCTCTGTGGACTTTTTTCTGGGAACTGTGTTTCCTTTGAAGAGAAGAAGCTGAGGGATTTATTGTGTTTGAGAAAAATATTTCACAATGATTTGTTTCATCAAATGATATTGCTTGGGGTTTATGTCAGGTGGTAAATTTAATGGTAACACTTTACAATAACAGTACATGAGTAATGATGTAATAATAATACTTAACTAACAATCATGTACTAACAAGTAATTATAGCCGTTATTCACAAATGAACTCATGTTGTAGTTAAAGTTAGTTATGATTGGCGCATACATTAACTCATCATAAGCTCATAATAAAGTAATGTTGAATTTATATATTAACACATCATTATTCATGTAGTGTTATTTTAAAGTGTTACCAATTTAATATATTAAAAGTATAATGTCACAGTCATACGTTTGTTCAGGGAAGTAATTTTTCTATTCTTTTTGATCGTAGGATTGCACCTTCTTCACACGAAAAGAGATTCTTCGGTGAGTATACTTTTTTGTATTCTCTGTTCTTATTTTGAGAAAGCAATATTTGCCATTCAGTGGAACATCTTTACCAGTACAAGAGAAGCAATAAAACTAAGAACGTAAAAAAAAGAACAATTATATATAAGCACATTGATGAGTCCAAGTTAGTCTTTTTTATTCAGTATGGGCAAAATTTAAGTGATTTCAAGTTAATGTAATCATTTAGAAGATCATTTTTTTTAGCCCTATCAGAATATTTCCCTTACAGCCCTGCAGCAGCATATTTGTCTATAATATGACATTATGTCCACATCATCTATTAGAGCAAGACAGTTGAGATGTGATCATGCCTTTAGAACTGTACACCAAATTAGGCTTTGTCCACACAAACACAGGAATTTTTAAAACCACACTTTTTTCTATGCGGTTTTGCTGTTTGTCCACACAAAAACATAGTGTCACGTTTGGTATAGTGGTGTGGTACTCTTGGTACAATGTGGTCATGTGGACACTATAGCCAGAGAAGCCAGCACAGCTGGATTCACACCAAATGCAAAACACACAAATTCCTCACATTCGCTGTGATTTGTTTTAAAAAACAAAAGTGGGGAAAGCCCTGTTTGTAAAAGCACCCATGCACATGTGGACATGGCCTTAGACTGTTAAGGGAGCAATATTAATAACATTAACCCCCTAGGGCTTGAGTGTCCACATACGTGGACAGCACATTTTAGCTCTTAAGTGGCTGTTTAAAATACTTTGAATGTTTTATATTTTGTTACAGACATACAGTGTCATCCTACAACTGTTTTGCAGCATATGAAATGTCCCAAACCCTATTTTAAACTGTCCAAAATGGGAAAAAAAATTGTTTTTACTCTCTGATAGTCTATGCAAGTAAAAAAAAAAATTCTATGTTATATATGCATTAAAAACATTCAGGAAAAAGTGTTTTATGTAAATTCGGAACACAAGTCCACATATATGGACATAATTTTTCTCTAAAAGTACATAATGTCAAAAGATGATTTTTATTCTAATTAGGTTCCAATAAGCCCAAATAGCAAAGAGAAATTTAAAAATGCATGTAAAAAACACCTTGGGCCTTAAGAGTTTATAGGGTACCCTGGGTATCAAGACATACAGTTGAAGTCAGAATTATTAGCCCCCCTTTTAATTTTTTTTCTTTTTTAAATATTTCCCAAATGATGTTTAACAGAGCAAGGCAATTTTCACAATGTGTCTGATAATATTTTTTCTTCTGGAGAAAGTCTTATTTGTTTTATTTAGGCTAGAATAAAAGCATTTTTCAATTTTTTCAGAACCATTTTAAGGTCAAAATTATTAGCCCCTTTGAGCAAATCTTTTTTTAATAGTCTACAGAACAAACCATCATTATACAATAACTTGCCTAATTACCCTAACCTGCCTAGTCAACCTAATTAAGCCTTTAAATGTCACTTTAAGCTGTATAGAAGTGTCTTAAAATATTTAGTAAAATATTATTTATTGTCATCATGACAAAGACAAAATAAATCAGTTATTAGAAATTTGTTATTACAACTATCATGTTTAGAAATGTGTTGAAAAAAATCTTCTCTCCGTTAAACAGAAATTGGGGAAAAAAATAAACACGGGGGCTAATAATTCTGACTTCAACTGTATATGTATATACAGGTATATCTATAAAGGCTGGTTATTTTACCGTTGATGAGGGACAATTACAGATTTCAAAGAAAATATCCTAATATTAAAAAGGAAACATAAGCTTGACAACAAAAGAGCCTATCATTGTCGTAACACAGGGGTGCTCAACCCTATTCCTTGAGATCGACCTTCCTGCAGTTTTCAGGTGCAGCCCATATCAAACACACCTGCCTGTAATTATCAAGTGCTCCTCAGCTTCTAATTAATTGGTTCAGTTGTGTTTGATCAGGGTTGGAGCTGAAATCTGCAGGAAGGTCGATCACCAGGAATAGGGTTGGTCACCCATGTCATAACAAATGCCCTAAAACAATGCAGCCTGCAGTTTACAGTAAGCGTCGAGTGTTTTTTGAGATTGTGTGGTCTGTCATATAGCTATGTCTTTTCACTTTTTGTCTTGTAAGGCATGGCTTTGTAAAATGATGACATGAAACTGGGTAGTTGCAGATGGTCCACGTTTACCAACACTTGTTTGGGTCTGTAATAGCATCTTCATAAGGGTGGCATTGTTTTAAACGTTAAAACAGGTTTGTGGTGTTGCCTGTTTTTGATGGCGCGAGTCGTCTGCGCAGTTTGCAGTGCACTGTTTTGTGTCAGATTGCAAAAAACTAAGTAGCTCCAAACTACTAATTTTAGTGACGCTTCTTGTCAACAATGTCTGTGACTGACCTGTTAATTTTTTTTTTCACTCCTCCATGTGCAACTAACACTGTGTGGCTGTAAACTTGTACTACATGCGGTATCCGGAAGTGCAGGCTGCAAAATGCCTGCACAGCATTACGCATAATATATAAAAATTATCGAGCACTTATCAAACTGTCATTATCGTTTAATCAAAAAAAAATTATATTATGATAATTATTATCGTTATCAACATAAGTCTCTATTGATAACAGTATTTGGCAAATGTGTAGATATTTCTTAGCACAAATGCGCAGGACAAGTCATGCACTGAAGTTTAATAAAGTATGCACCGTTCAGGAATTGTTCTCTACAATTTTGAGAAGGA
The DNA here is from genome assembly GCA_903798195.1 of Danio kyathit. Taxonomy (NCBI): domain Eukaryota; kingdom Metazoa; phylum Chordata; class Actinopteri; order Cypriniformes; family Danionidae; genus Danio; species Danio kyathit. Next base: position 30,600,723 of record LR812543.1, read on the forward strand.
CATGTGACTGTGGATAATATGTAGGATCATAGCTAGGGCTGTTTCTTTGTTATGATTCATTTAAGTCATGCCAAGCTATCGTCTGGTATTTCAGTTAGTAGTTTCAGCACTTACATAAGATGTTTCAACCCTCTTTGATTTATGTGAATGGATTGTTTCTCTGCAATGACACTAAGATTGGTTTTGATAACAGAGCCAGTGGAGCATGAGAAACAAAATGGACAATCACTGGAAAACCTAATAGAGTCTAGTACTTTATCACCCCCATAAAACAATCAGTTTTTTTTCTGTTCTCAGCACACAATGGCACAATCCATCAAGCTGTTATGCAATGTTAGTGTAGAGAGGGTTATTGGCAATTGGTATGAATTGGCTTGTATTTCCTTACATCTTGTATGTATGAAATTTGTCTGTTTTCTTGTAGCTATGATAGAAACAAGATACAGTATATATTGCACAATTAGCAGTACAAATAAATGGTTTTACAGCCTCTGTTAATAACATCTCTAGCAGTGCATTTAGTTACAAACATATCTCATGTCTTTGTGTAACTATAAAAGTCCAGGGTTATTGTAATGTATGTTTGTTTTTGTCTACAACCTGCAGAAATTCATGTAGTATAAGATCATTTGGTGAGTTAAAGTAGTTGGAGTTGGATTGCTTTAGCAGTGAATTTTTTTCTTTGTTTGTTTGTTTGTTTGTTGCAGTATACCGTGAAATCAGCTTTTAGTTTGTTTATTGTTAAGTGACCTTAATGAAGTTGGCAACCCATAAAAATAAATAATCCCCAAATACGGATATATTTATATGGATATATAATACATTTGTTTATGCTACGTTTGTGCTGATTTGTGCCACAAAAATGAACGTTTATGCTGGTTTGGAGTCTGAGATATTAAGCATGATCACTTTCCATCCCATTTTGCTCAAAACACTCAAAATCAGCACAGGTCATTTGTACTCGATTTGTGCATCAATAAAGTATTGAGCAAATGCTGTGAATACTTGTGTACATGTGATTTTTCAGGTTTTTTATCTTTAATAAATTTGCAACAATTTAAAAAAATATTTTTTGGGTATTGTGTGTAGAATTTTAAGGCTGTAACATAAAAAAAGTGGAAAAGTGAAGCACTATGAATACTTTCTGGATGCACTGTATACCTAACAAATTAATGCAAACACCTAAAATTAATGTAAATTCCTCTGCCAGTTATAAGTACAAATTTATACAAATGTATAAAAAAAATTCAAATAAAAAAATAATTAAAGATAAACTAGGCTAGAATAGGAAAATGATGTATATAACTTTATTTTTTTAGATTTAAACAAAGGTGATTTAGCAATCGTTATTGAATACTGAATGTTAAATAAATTAATAATGAATAGGGCTACAGGAGTGTTTCGTGTGTGTGTGTGCGTGTGTGTGTGTGTGTGTGTGTGTGTGTGTGTGTGTGTGTGTGTGTGTGTGTGTGTGTGTGTGTGTGTGTGTGTGTGTGTGTGTGTGTGTGTGTGTGTGAGTATGTGTCTTTGTGCAGGTGTGTTTCTTCCACCAGCTTTTTGTGTCTATTGTTTTAATACTGAAGCTGCTTTCTTCCAAAGCCAAGAGTTACGTAGTCTGTCTGGTAAAAAAAATTGGCTTTTAATAAAATAAAATCCAATGAAATGAGCCAATATTCAAATTTTGCAGCAGTTAGGTCCATGTGACTTGAAGTAATACATCAAATAAGGTATAATCTCATCCAGCCATCAAATTCAGATACCACACAAGTAAGAAGCATCAAGTTGCAAAACTGAGGCTGGTATCAGCTGACACTTAGAATAACTGAAGCCTTTCTAAAATCTGTTAAAATACAGGACTGAAATTAATAGGTATAAATGCCTTTCAGCCAAAAAGGCTATCAAGTTAAGGAGATCTGTATAAACACAATCTGACCCTATATTGTACAAGTTGCGTAGCCTAATATTAAATTTTTAATTAACTAAAACCAAAATACAATTAAATGCAATTTTTCGACTGACAAAAATGTTACCAAAATTAATACAATTCAAAAGGTGGCTAGTTTGTATTCATTTAAGTATTATTTTATAAACATGCTTTGCCTATTTTAGCTTAATGCCTACGCTGCCAGTAGCCATTTAATGAAAAGTATTTTACTGTGTGCTGGGTTGTACACATTTTACAATAAAAAATTTTATACTCCTTTTGTACTTCTCTCTCTTACATCAAATATGCAACCCATAACACACCAGGGCTGTAGGCCTATATGCAATGTGTAAAGGCTGGTTTATACTTCTGCGTCGAGTGATCGCCTTGACCCACGGTGCATGCCTTACACGTTGCCGTGCATTTATATTTCTGCGTGCTGTTTGTGTTGCTCTGCAATAACACTTCCAAAACGCTAGCTGGCAGTGAAGTTTTTATGTTCCTCTGTGTCAAGTTTCTTCGCTGGTGTTTTGTTTTTTTCTGAACAATACCTTAATGTACAAGTAGCTAAAACTCGCTCATTCTAAGGTATTCATTCATTATTCATAAGGTAAACACAAAATAAAGGTTTCTATCTAGAGCTCCTTTACCGGACTCAATATTTGTAAACAATTGCTTCAACGGGTTCGCGCGGCTCTTATCACTACCAAGCCAACCAATCACAGAGCTTGCGCTACGCACCATTGCGATGTGTAGTTAAATTTTTGAGAGGTGCACATCAGCGTCGGCATCAACCACGGCAACGGTTATGCGACCACGCGAGGGTCAGCCTTTAACTATAAACAGAGGTGTTTGTCAGTATAACCTACCGCACACCATTCTATTAACCTCCAATTACTCTGAGGGAGAATATTTATAGTCTACATATATTAACTTTCCGCAAAAATTTCAAAAATAGAAGACATTTTAAAAAAGACACAACATGCATATCATCAACACCTACCAGGCAGTTACCAAACTCTCAAAATAGTTTAGACAACTCTGTATGTCCGTCTTTAAATGCTTTGATAAATTAATTTTATTAACGCATTTACTTAGCATTGCTTTGTAGCAATGCTTGTGTGTTAGCCCGTTTGTGTCCATCTTTGTTTGGGCGTACTCAAACTATGCTATCCAAACCGTGCTCAGGCCAGTTTCCTGGATCGTTTGAAAAGTGTAAGTGCTCTGAATCGGGCTCAGGCACGGTTCACTTGGCCGGCCCTGGCCCGGTTGGAAGAGGTGCTCCAGAGCGCAGTTCACTTGGGCTTTGGCACGGTACGCTTGTGTGTGCGTGCAAAAGCGCCTGAGTCCAAAGCTGAAAGCGCGACGTGACTGTTAGGCCGTACTCACACTATGTACAGTTGCCTTGAACCGGCCAAAGCACGCTTGTCCCCCCTCCTGTCTCCCCCGATGGCCCGCACTCACATTACATTCGGGCCTGGGCGCGATTACGTCATCGATAACGCGCTGCTCAGTAAGCGCTCTCGCTCAGCACAGTGGAGATTTCTTTAGTTATATCGTTTAAGTCGTTTGATATGCGGTGACACGCAGTCAAATATTTCGCCGAACAGATCAGCCACTTTTGACACTCATAAAAAATCATAAAGTCCTCATGCTGCAGGAATTAGGAAGTTTGCTGAAGGTGGAGCTGACATGCAGTGAGGGGTTTGCGTCTAATAATCTACGACAGTTTGCGTTCATTTAACAGTACGAATAATTAATTATTCCACATCAAACAGTCCCTTTTAAAAGTCACGTCTCGCTTTCAGTTTCGGGCTCAAGCACGCTTGCACTCACACTGTAAGCGTACCGCGCCTGAGCCCAAGTGAACCACGCTCTGGCCCACCTCTTCCAACTGTGCCAGGGCCGGCCAAGTGTACCGTGCCTGAGCCCGATTCAGAGCACTCACACTTCTCAAACGATCCGGGAAACGGGCCTGGGCACGGTTCGGATAGCATAGTGTGAGTAAGCCCTTAAGGACTGTTTGATATGGATTAATTAATCATTCGTACTGTTCACTGTTGTAGTTTATTAAAGACGCAAACCCCTTACTGCACGACAGCTGCACCTTCAGCAAACCTCCTAATTCCTGCAGCACAACGACTTTATGATTGTTTATGAGCGTCAAAAGTGGCTGATCTGTTCTGCAAAATATTTGACTGCGTGTCACCGCATATCAAATGACTTAAACGATATAACTAAAGAAATCTCCACTGTGCTGAGCGAAAGCGCTTACTGAACAGCACATAATCGATGATGTAAGCGTGCCCAGGCCTGAATGTAATGTGAGTGCGGGCCGTCAGGGGAGACGGGAGAGGGGGCAAGAGTGCTTTGGCCTGGTTTAAGGCAACTGTACATAGTGTGAGTACGCCCTTTATTTGTTTGTTTGTTCACAAATTACTGCTATTGCTACTGCTGCTGCTGAGAGAGCAAAGCCAGCAGAGCAAGAAGTCATTGTTGCGTCATCCATTTTTTTTTTTACAGTCTGTGGTGTAAACACAGTGTGATGCAAATGCATGTATCTGACCAATCACAGACATTTCTGCTGAGCATGTAAATGCAACAGCCAGTCAACCTATGACTTGCTTCCTCAGTGCCTGTAGTTCATCAATCCATCTGACTCCACCTAGAGTTGAGTCCGGTAACTGGTGCAGAACATTTAGCATGCTAGGTATTTGATTTTCATCTGCGAGGTGTTGACGATGTGTGAACGAGCCTCATTGATGCACCATTCAGTAGTTTACACAAAGATGTAGCATAGCCCCTAGCGCTGATCACCTGCTGGTTTTCCCACGATCACAGCCTTATCTGTCTGCGAGCTTTTTATCTTGAAAATTGGGCTCTAAATCCTATAGTGTGAACTATGCATAAGGAGAAGTGTAGACCTGGGCCTTACAAATTAAGGTATTGCATACTGCAACGCTGGTGGGGATGAAATTTGAAAATGCATATAAACATTTTAACATATTTAAACATTTGGTCATGGCTGGCCAAAATCTGCAAGATATTGAAAGCTCCTTTACATTATGCACCATGTTTGATGATTGATTTTTGTGTTACTGTAAATTGAGCAATCGCAGTATCACAGAATTGTGGAGGGACTGTTCAACTCAACAGCTGCCTTTTTTCTGATCATTATGAATTTCATAATGGAATTCTTTTTAGCCAGTGAAAGCCATGAAATGGTCAGGAAATTTGACATTTTGCTTAGAGTGGGGACCCTATATTAGTTCACTGTTAGATGGAAAGTCTAGACAGACTAAATGGCCTTTGAAATGTTTTCACTTTTTTCTTGCAGCTTGCATGGACGATACCACGAACTGGCTCCACATTTGGTTCCAATGGACTACACCAATGATCCTGATGTTAAAATTCCTTTAGCTCTCATAGTCAACATGCCGGAACTAAAGGTAATTACATTACTACTTTGCAATTTACTACTTTTGGGATTTATTAAGGTTCTGCTCAACTAATCGGATTGGGATTTGTTTATATCACTTCTTTTTAGGTTTTTTTTTTGGTAATTCTGTATGAGATGGTGTCATGTCAGCAAAGTATTTTAGCACTTTAGGTTTTCCATGGTTCTATAACACTAACTTTAAGAATGAAATTAAATAGAGGACTGTGACGTTGACCTTAACTGGGGATTGGTTGACCACAACTGTTGTTGGACAGTGGAAGGAATGCTTTCAGGATCTTCCAATTCCACTGACATGCCTTCCATTGACGAAGCTGAGACCAGGGAGGCAGGGGTTGACTCACCCATTTCTGAGACACTGAGGTAGCTTGCAAGCTCCTCAGTGGCAATGCAGCAGAGGTGGATCAGATCTGCCCTGAAGTCTCTGGATGTTGTGGGGCTATCTTGGCTGACAAGCCTCTACAACATTGCGTTGAGGTCAGCTATAGTACCCCTGCACTGCACACCTGGGGTGGAGGTCTCAATTTTTTAAGAAGGGGGACTGGAGAGTATGTTCCCACTATATGGTGATCAGACTCCTCAGTATTCCTGGAAAAGTTTATGCCGGCTAATAGTTGAACCTCAGATTCAGGATGAATTATACAAATTTTGTCCAGGCTGTGGAACACTACTCCAGCTCTATACCCTCACTAGAGTGCTCGCTGTGTGCAAAGTGATTTACATATGCTTGTTGAATAGTGCTCATAGAGAATTGTTTAATATTTTATAATCTTACCACACGACACAAGTACCATAATACAGTGCATACAGTTGTTCTTTAAACCACATTAGCTATACATACCAAACACTTCTGCAATGTTGTTTGAGTGTAACTTGTTAAGCAATACTTCTGAGGGTTTTAATATAAAGAAGAGTATTTAGTACAGAGTACCTAGGTAACAAAGAACATAAACAAACACACTAAAGCATTACATACATTCTAGAATATAGTAATGGCTATTTTAAAAAGGTCCAGTTCTGTTCATGTGTAAGTGTGAAAAGCTTTGAGGCTCTATCAAGATGGTTTCCGTGGTAAGTCCAACCTGGGTGTGAGCTCTTATCCTCTTGACATTACCAAGACATCATAATTTGTCCTATATCTGTCATAAACATGATTGTCTTGAGGCAATATAATTGTCATGAATATTTTTTGGTCACTTTTTTAGTAAAACCAACTTTTGTCATTAAAATGTCTAATTAAATTTGTCATTACTTTGTCAAATATTTTTAACAGCGTTATTAATATTTAATGATATTTTAATGACAAATTCAGCTTGTACCACTGTAGTTGAGGAAAAGAAAAATATTTGTGGTGCTGTTATAAAATTCATGTTATATTTATAATGGCTTCATGACAATAATGTTTATGATATATTTAAAACATTGTGGTTAGGACAGGCCACAAATGGTCAGCTAGTAGAGCACAAATGGATGCTGAGGAATATATGCATTATGCTGATATTGTTGGGACAGCAGCGCAGGGAAGGCTTGGACTGGGCTGCTTCACTAGTGTGAGCTGGAACAAAGCTGACTCAAAGGAACGTTGCAGGATGATACAAAGAGAGGTCCGCAAAGCAAAGGAGGAATTCCGGCAAATTAATACTGTTGGCAGGACAAAGCAGGGCAGCTGGACACGATGGGAGGTCCTAAGAGAAAGGGCCTTGACATGGCAAGATATTTAAAGCATAAAGTTTGTACTGTATTCGATCTATAAAGTTCTGCCGACTCCATCAAAGCTTCATATCTGGGGGATGGTAAAGAGGTCAAGCTGCTCACTGTGTGGAAAGCAGACAAATCTTGAGCATGTCCTATCAGTATGCCAGTCAAGTTTGGCAGATGGGAAATTTCGGCAGCATCATGATAAAATCCTCTCTCCGTTTGGTGGATGGATTGAAGCAGGCAAGGAAGAAGCTGAAACAACTTTCTGATGAGCATTGCTTCAGTGTATCAGGTCAGGAGAGAGCACTGCAGTAGGACGAAGGAGAGGAGGGGTTCTGACCTAAGCAAATTATTAGGAAATGCGGGCAGACCTTAAAAAGCAGTTTAAATTCCAAGAGGGTATAGCACACACTAGCCTCAGAACAGATATTGTCCTCTGGTCTAGAGGCAACAAACAGGTGGTGCTTCTAGAACTAGCAATACCCTGGAGGAAAGGATGGAGGAGGCCCATGAACACAAGCTCAAGGAATATTAAGGTCACATACTTGAGAGCTAGGAGAACAGATGGATGGCCTGGAATTTACCAGTACAGGATGGTTTAGGAGGTTTGCAGGACAGTCATTTTGGAGAAACCATGGACTGTTAGAAGTTGAAGGAATGGCCAGGAAACAGCTGGTAGGCAAGGTCACTGAAGAGGTGGAAGCAACATCTCGCTGAATTTGGCTACAAAAGGAGGTTCGATGGATGAGCCAACCTGTTGGAAGACAAACCACATCATCACAGTTGGGTGGTGGCCAGAAGGAGTATTATTAATTTAAATGTACTTAAGTAAATTCCCAATTTTTATATAAATATATAAATATATAAAATGCAGCTACTAAATTATTGTTGGTGCCACTGACATAGCTGATTCACTGCCCCTCTCCCTCCCCCAGTGGCGGATTTAGGCTTGGGCAAAATGCCTGATGCTAGGGCGGCATCTTGCTGGGGGCATCTCCTAGTAAAAGTATTGGGATACGATTTACTTTATGCAAGTGAATTAATTTAGAGTCACAACCCCAAAATAATGACGTTAGGGGCCGTTCACAGTTGGCATCTTTTGCACGCATTCTCCATCTGCAACCGAAACAACGCTGGTGAAAGCAAACTGACGTATGCGCCCAGAAAACCATTCCCGCGCGTCTCACGCACTCCTGTGTGAATCCCGGTTGTTTGCATGCACGCCGATAAAATACATGCCGCTCATGCATCGTGTAACAGCCTTTTGTGCAGAGGTGTCGGCACGCAGCGAGTTTTGAAAGTCGAAAAAAAAACTAAAGTTTATATAATATGATGATGATGATGTTACTTTTACTAAGCCTAAGCATGGATATAAAGCAGAAAGGAGGGATAAAGAGTCAGGGAGGTAAGACTTCATAACATTAATTCTCGGCCATGAGTCGTGTCTAAGACCACAGATAATTCTATAAACATATTTATTTTTTTGTATTCTTCAGAACTGTCATACTAATAATCATGCAAAAGATTTCTTAAGTGATCTTAGCATATCACTCCAGTTGTTACATTGTTTTCCAGTAACATTTAGGATGGATTTCTGTTATTTATTTAGAATAATAATTGTATAATAATATTAATAATAATTGTATTTATTTAGAATAAATATAAATAAATTGTTATATTTATTGAAAAATAAATCTAACAATTTAAGGGGGGTGGAGGGGTGTATGGGGTGGTTAGCTCGGAGTGTCATTTTAACTAGAACCACCACTGCCCTCCCCGATCGTCATTGACAGTACACACACACCTTCAATAGACAGCAATGGCAATTTAATATTTACCTTAAGGTACATCAATAGAAGAAGTTGCATTAATAAAATTGTGGCTCAAAAAGGAATATGGATAATTGATATTATTAGGGCTTGTATAGTGAGTGTGTGTGTGTGTATAAATAGTAATGCCTTTTGTTCAGTTTGTTCATTTGTTTGTTTTATTAATAACTCATTAATCTTCATTAATTTTAGACATGGCATATACTGTATGCTGTACAATAAAATTATGTGAAAAATAACTGAAAAGTTATTTATATATATATAAAAGTGTTTTTAAACTAAATATAGATTTTTATTTGGTTTACACATGTACTTGCTGAATTATTTCAAGCAATAAATTGCAATATTTCAAAAGTAATTAATTAAATGAATTGAAACCACATTATTTTATTTACCAGAAACAAAAGTATAACATTACACTGAATTCATAATTTTTTTGTGTGCCACCCCAAGATTTGGTGTGGCCTCTTCTGGCCACCCCTAAGAAAATTTTCTGGGAGCGCCACTGCTCCCAAGGTGTCATAGCCTTAAATCGGTAAAACACCAAGGAAAGGAGGTGCTCATCTGATGACCGGCTGTAACCACCAACCCCAACATATAGATTGTATCCCAAGCTGATACTGAGGGAAGAAAGGTGGGGGAAATTATGCCACTGTCCCACTGTTGGTGCAGGGCAGAGTACCTTTAAAAGTGGGCCAGTTGCGATGGTCGATATTTCGCAAATAATAAAAATTTTGTTGTCTTGGTAATGTCAAGTTGTTATGACAAAGACAAAGAAACAGGTTGTGATGTATTTGTTTATGTTATGTATAAGTTGTCATAACAAACAATCCCAACTTTGCATTAAAAATTTCAACTGAGTGAATGACACTTAATGACACTTGTTATAAGCATGCATAAAATCTCATTTCATTCACATTCATTGCATGTGTCATGACAGTCTTATGAACCCCCTTCAAGTAAAGTGTTATCAAAAATGTAATTTTAATAGAATTACTGAAGAACTAGACAAAATGTATTCATGGAAGATGACCCTTACTTGATATTATGATATTATTGATTAATGTTTTGATTCATACAAAATATTATGAGCTATTCCCAAAAATATATCTGTGTAACTGGTTTTCTGATTTATGGTAACATTTAATTAATAGCATAAATGTTTAATGGCTTTGAGTTAAGCAGAGACAGTCAAACTAGTAAACAGGTGCACTTTTTTTTCACGCAGTTACTAGTATTTTATTTGCTCTTCTCACTTTAAGCTTGTTCTTTTGTTGAAAAAAGATTGATCTACCTTAAGGGTATGTTCTTGTCTTTTTAAATGTGATGCCTGTTTAAAGTATGCAATTTGGCATTAAAGGTGTTAAATAAAATTAGAATTATAGAATTATATAGAATTATAAAAAGTTATGCATTTGTGTTTACATGACACAAAAACTAGTTTAAAATATTATATTTTTGTGGACCGCTCTTTTAAAATTGTACCAAAACTGTGAATGCAATGAAAACAACTGTCTTTAATAGAGTCATGCTAAAAGAAAGGACATCCTATCGTGAGCAGTTTTTAAAGCAACTAACAAACACCTGCATACCAAACAAATCAACCTTGGCTCATCATTGAAGAGTGTCTTTTTAAATAGGAAGTGCATTGTTTTAAAAGGAAAAGCTTGTCTTTTTAAAGAGGAATCACTATTTTCAAAAAGAAACACTACTTGTTACTCTACTTGCAACAATGATGCAATGATGCAATTCACTCCTCTGGCTTGGCTACAGAGGAGTGAATTGAAAAGTTAGGCAGTATTCTAGGTTTTTGTACAAGAGGTTTTTGGGTTTAATAAGCAAGACCAAACTTAGTAAAATAAGTCTTTTCTTGTTAAATATTTGTGTAAATCAAATATAAAAAAATACATTTAAACACAATGAATATACCACAAACACAGTCAGTCTAAAGGACGAGTCTTAAAGTTAAACATTGAATGAATAAAAAATGTGTTTATGGACAATAATAACTGCCACAAGGCCTAGGCAGGAGCCTTTAAATTTAACTTCAAATGAATAATAAAGTTTTAGTTTTAAACATTTTGTCAAACAAAAAAAGCCTTTACATTAAATAAAACAAATAAATAAAATATAGGCTAACCACAAACTGAAACATTACAAAAATTTAAAGTGACCATCTCTATTGTTGTTTTCCCTTAAATTTTTTATATATATTTTTTTAACTTATATTATGAGATAGCAACACATGTTTCCCTTAACATTGTTTGCCTATACATTGCTATACATTTGGAGTGAGCTCTGTGTCTCTATGTCTTATTCACAGAGAAGATGTGACAGAGTAGATGTAAAAGGGACGGAATGATGGAATGATCCCACACTTTTAATTTTTTTCCTGTTTCATGTAGTGGAGTATTTCAACAGTGCATATTTAAATGTATAGATGTCTACTGTATATGAATGTAATGAAGTAGAATACCATACCATTGCTCCAACATTTACTACCTTTGACAGCTTCCTGCATTGATTTTGTGAAGTGTTTGATCACCCTTAGGGTGGGAGGAATGCCGGGGAGAAACTTTTTACCATCCAACTAGGAGATCAGTCAGCTGTTGAATTTGCCCTTCACTTCCGCACTCTGTCTGCACAAACCAGGTGGTTGAATGACACAATATAAGTCCTTTACTGCAAAGGTCTCAGCACTAAATTACAGACCGAAATAGCATGTCGAAATGATCAGAGATCATTGAATCAATTCATTGAGCTTTCCATCTGTCTAGATAATCTCCTCGGACCTAGAAAACCCACACAAACCTATGTATTCTCTTCAAAAAAGCATACATCATTACAGCAGCTAACAGTGACCAAACCAATGCAAATCGGTCATACTCAGCTCACTTCTGAAGAATGCGAACAATACTCCCGCCAAAATCTCTGCCTTTATTGCAGCCAATTGATCCACATCAAAACTAGATGCCCAGTGAGTCCCCGATTAAGATCCTACCAGTGAGGTCAACTACTATTTTACCATTTAACAACCAATACAGTACACTGAAATTCTCATAACCATTAACATTGCTAAATCCAAGATTCATACTACAACCATGATTGAATCTGGTGCAGCAGAGAATTTTATAGATGATGTTTTTTGCCAAAGAAAATTCCATCTCCGTTAGCAGCCACGGCGATAAACAGGCGCCCCCTAGGGGAAGGAAAGGTCCACTACACTACCCAAGCACTCACCCTCAGAACTGCAAAACCATAGATTTCTTTTTCATCAATTCTCCCAGACATTCCATAATGTTGGGGTTGCCATGGCTACAGAGACATAATTCTACCATTTCACGGAGAGAATTTTTACTGGCCGTCATTCCAGTTCAAATCAATTCAGTTACAGTCCAAAAAGAACCCAGTCAAACCAACTGCATACACTAATCAAAATGAAGCATTCAACAAGCAAAAAGCCACTGAACTACATCTTCATTGGGAGTATGATTGCTCCATTGATTTATTTCCTGGTATCATGACTCCTTGTTGAAGAACGTTTCCTTTGTCTCAACCAGAAACAGAAGCCATAAAGTCATACATTCAGGAAAAGCTGAAGAAGGGGTTCATACACCCATCCACATCAACCTCTTCAGCTTGTTTCTTCTTTGTGGGCAAGAAGGATAGAGGATTACAAACTTGCGTTGACTATCAAGGTCTAAGTGATATTACAGCCAATAATCGATAGTCTCTCCCATTAGTCCCGAATCCCTGGAACAACTCTGCACAGGAAAGTACTTTACGAAACTTGATTTGCGTTGTGCCTGCAATCTAATCAGAATAAAGGAGGGGGATGAGTGGAAAGCAGCATTCTCTACATCTACTGGCCACTATGAATATCTTGTGATGACCTTCAGAGACATGTTAAACCAGTGGGTCATTGTTTACATTGAAGACTCCTTGATATGTATACTGCCTAGTAGGGGTGTGACAAGACCCTTACTCTGCGATACAAGACACAAGATATTTACACAATTTTTAAGAAATCGTCAATAATGAATTATATGAATGTAAAATATTTATCTTTTATTCAACTGAAAAAAATCACAAAAGCCAAAAACATTTTATGTGCTTTTTAAAATCAACTTGTAATGAGTGTTACTTTACTTCTATTTCAATGAATTATGCCATAAAGGACATGCAAACACTGCAAATTATTTTGCTATAAACTCTACTGACTGACTTGTTCCCTCTACAATTTCAAATGAGAAATCGAACTCCTTTCCACACCTAAAAAAATTATATTAATATGTAAGTATTTCATTTAAAATTTTTCAGCAGTTTCACTTTCCTTCAGCAACATTTCATGCCCGAATGACTAGGGTTGGGTACCAAAACCCGGTGCCATTATAGCACCGGTACCTTTGTAACTCGTATGTACCGGACCGAATCAGCATATGAATTTTGGTGCTGCAACAACGACTTAAGAAGCACCAAGGGGTGAATTAAAGGCACACATAGGTACGCATTGTCACACCATCTCTAAACATTTAATTCTAAACAACTTTGAGGAATACGGACAGGCAATGTCAGGCGTTTGTTCTTGTTGCTTAGGGAATGGACGCACGTAACGCACACAGTACAGCACATTTGGTGCGCGAGAGCGACCCTCTTCAGATCAACACGCATGATCGCGTTCATCAAATTTGCTTAAACTAAGCGTTAAAAAAGCGTATTTTACTAGCAAGGATTCTGACACAGCAACGTGAAGCAGATGCTTTACAAAAATTGTGTATAAGGGGGAAACACGTCAAACATAATGACACATTTGAGGGCACATGGAATCAACTTAAAGGGCCACGAAACCCCCTGTCTCAGCAGGGTGTTTTCACACCTCTGTTTTGAAAAAAGTCAGGAAAGTTGGGCGTGTCCAGCTCTGGGAGTGTGGGAGTGTCGGGGGAGGGAAAGAGGATAAGATTTTGCATAGGAGGGAGTTTCCATTTGGGCGCGCGCTAAGTTTCACAGGCAAAACAAACAGAGAGAGGCTGATTTGATACGCATGGCGAATAAGAGAAAAAAATCCTCCGCATTTCTCTGTAACTTATGTACTCGGTAGGTAGCGTCAGAAAGCCGTGTGTGTATAGACTATCCTGTCATAAATTGCAGCGAAAATCCTGCACGACGGGAATAGGTTGTATTTACATGTTTACACTCGGAGAGCAGCATTTAAACAAAGGGCAGTCCACTGCAAACACTTACCAAATCTGTAGACAGACAATCAAACTGGAGCTGTGTCTTTTTATTAAAAGAAGACGAGCGGCAAATTAGGATTTCACCATTTCCAGATGAGAAAAAACTCTCGGGTAAAAATGTTCCTTACAAACGCGTTTCTGTCGAGTGTCGCGTGCACTATAATCCACACGTGAGTCCAGCAGCTCTCTCATAAAAGGAAAATGAAAACAAAACCTTCGTTGCAACACACTAATAACACCTACGACTCTTGTCTTGAAATTCTTGTACTTTCACTTGTTTTGGCAACACAACGTGGCGTCTCTCTGCCGTCTGTACAGTGTAAACTGGTAAACAGTCTCCGGAGCTATCATGCATATTAATGAAGTTTCACGTCATACACAATAGAGCGCCCTGATTGGTTTGAAGCACGTCTTTCTCATGAATTAATACTGCACACTCAGATACGTAAGAACGTCCTAGAAAAGACAGCCAGCCACTCTGCGGCGGGATTTACACCTAAGTATCTCATGGCCGTGACGCAGCTTCAAAAATTCGTTTTAAACCGGAAGAACAAATTTGCTCAAAATAACGCAAAAACAACCTATTTTCACTCTTTAGTGCAATATATGTGTCCTAATAGTGTTTATAGCAGCGTGGGACACATATATGACTGTCAACAGCTCAAAAAATGTGTTTTGGTGTTTCGTGACCCTTTAAAGGCAGAGCAATGCACTGTCTCTATCATCTGACACCTTCAATGAGTACGTACATGGACACCAATGCTCCGATTTTAATATGATTAAGACAATACTCTGATTAAGAGTCTAGACTACCATGTCAACAGTGATTTTTGATTACCTTAAAGGACGACAGACACCTGCGTCGCGAAATGCGGAGGTTTTTTCTTTCCATTCAACGTGCGGTATCAAATTCCATTAAAAGAGCACTCTTCCACCAGTCCTTACTTAATGCTCTCATCAAATACCTGTTTGTCATAGGGGCATGAATGAAATGTTCCTAAATAAAAGTGAAACTGCAGTTAAAGTCGAAAAATTAAAAATAAAACACCTGAAATTACATGAAACTCTGGAGAAAACATGGATACCGTGGTGACGCAATAATCGATCTATGTACTATAACATGTAAGATAGGATCAAGAAAAGAACATTCAAAAACAAACTCATGTAAACACCTTGATCATATTATTGTTTTATTCAGATTAAGCAAATCATTAGATTACTGATAACCATGTAAACATAGTCACAAGACAAGCCCCAAACCTAGAAAAAAGGAGTTCAGTATTTTGACGACAGCCTTTCCACAGGTTAGTAGTAAGCTAATGTAATTTCATAATGCAAATCTTAAATTCATGCTAACCAACATATGATCAAAGGAAATATATTAATGTAATTCTAATATATAAAATATGAATTGATGTTTACTTTAAACTTTAATTATATTGTTCTATTAAAATTATTTTTTAAAATATTTTGTCAAATAAAAGATTTTTCCATAGACATCCACCATAATTTTGTGGCTCAAAAGTATTGGTTCAGGCACCATTTTGGCACCGATACCGTTTCAAAAATATCGATTTAGCACCGTTATCGAAATAACCCCAAATGATACCCAACCCTACTAGTGACAAACTCTGAGCTACTGAATGCATGTATGAAGCAAGGACTGATAGGAAAGAGTTGTTTTAATGTAATTTGGTACCGCACGCTGAATGAAAATAAAACGTCTGTCTTGTCCGGATGACATAAACGTATATTCGGTGATGATGAGGATGGGTGTGTGTGTCTCCAGGAGTTTACTGTGTGTGTGTGCACACTCGGAAAAGATGTGTGTGTGTTTGTGGTCCTTTACTGACTCAGTAGGTGTGGAGAATAGTTTCAAACAGCCATGTGTGTATGGCTTATCCTGTCGCAAAATGCAGCTAAATGTACATGATGGTAATAGTTTGATTACTGCATTTACATGTCTGTACTGCACAGCAATAATATAACTGAAATAGGAATATTACTCATGTCTTAACTTGATTTGTATTCATAATGATTATGAAGCATATCTAAAGTGCTTTTCCATCGCATGGTTACAAACCGGTTACTTTTTGTAGCAGCAGTAGTAGCAGCCTTTGCATTTGGACGTGGCAACCTTTGAACTTCGATGAAAAAACTGGATATGTCACACCTGCCCAAGCAAATGAGTGACATGCAACACAGAGGCAGCCCAGGTTGTCAGGTGTGTGCAAAGCAGTTGATGTGCAGTTTAAATCCAATCCTGTCTCCAATCTTCAGTGCTAAATTCACTCTCACACTTCATCATAACGTCACCACTCACCAAACAACTTTTCACCTCGACAAGAAATCTCGTCGCGATTTAGTCTTGTGAGATCTCGTGGCCCGAGATCTTGTCACACCCCTACTCCCTAGAAGAACATATTAGACATGACAGAGCAGTGTTGAAAAGACTGATAGAAAAAAAATGTATGCCAAATTAGAAAAATGTGAATTCCACAAAACCTCTATCGCTTTCCTTGGATACATCATTGCACTGAAGGTGTAACAATGGATGAGCAGTAGGTAAATGCTGTTCAAAATTGGCCCAAACCTAAATCAGTTAAAGAATTGCAGAGATCTTTGGAATTTGACAACTTCTACCATCACTTTGTAAGGAATTTCAGCACCATAGCATCACCA
This sequence comes from Danio kyathit, assembly GCA_903798195.1. Taxonomy (NCBI): domain Eukaryota; kingdom Metazoa; phylum Chordata; class Actinopteri; order Cypriniformes; family Danionidae; genus Danio; species Danio kyathit. The sequence continues at coordinate 30,617,547 of LR812543.1, forward strand.
CTCACTGCATTAACTAAGGGAGGTAAAGGTTACTTGAAGTGGAATGATTTTGTCGAATGGGCATTCGTTGAACTCAAGACCCGTTGTGGCACAGCTCCTATTCTGTGCCATCCTGACCCTGAACAACCATTCACAGTGGTGATAGATGCACCAAACACTGGCATAGAAGCTGCATTGTCACAAATGCAGGACTCTCCACTTAAACTTTATCTATGCTCCTTCTTTTCCCACAAACTCAACTTGGCCAAGCAAAATTAGGATGTGGGCAATCGTCAACTCCTAGCCATGAAATTGGTGATGGAGGAGGGGAGACATTGGTTAGAACAGGGGTTTTCAACCTTTCGATAAACCATACTGGTTCCAATTATGCTCCTCAGGAAAATACTTATTGAAATGTGCAGACAGAGCTTGCAGATGGAGGGTGATTTCTTTTTCGGTAGTATCCCAACTAAGCACATTTTCTGTGCAAAATTCATCCAAGATCGGGAACATGTCTAGATTTCCCCCATCAACCTGCCCTCTCCATCTCTCCAATTTCTTCACAAAGCCGACAATTTTATCAGACATTGTTAGTAGATTTGAACACGGGCCTTGAAGATACAAATGAAGGGAAATAAGCCTATCTTAAATGTCAGACAGGTATGCAAGATCTGTGAGCCACTTAGCATCAGTAACATAACTTCCAAAGGAAGATCCACAATCAATTAGAAAAATCCTCAGTTCGTCATGCAATGAAAATATATGCTGCAGGACTTCTAACATCTAACATCTGTGTGCAAAAGCAACAATTCATATTCTGACCCCTTTTTTGCACAACAAGGCAAACAGTCTTGATTTTGTGGGACAAGTCTTTATGAAATTCACAATCTATGTTGGTGTTCAATTCTGCAGGAAGTGTTTTTGCTGCGAGGACCTCTCTGTGAATCATGCAGTGGGTGAAACGAACATACAGAGCTACTTCATGTACCAAAGCAGCAAGTCCTTAATTTTTCCCTAACATGGATCCTGCTTCATCAGTTCACAAACCGACACAGTTGTCTCAACAAAGACCAAGTTCATTTAGTTGTCTGCTGAGTTTTTTTATTTTTCATTGTAATTGTAACATGAATCTACCATTGATGGGCGGGATGCAAATTAACTGCGAGAACTGTCACAGTAAGTAATCTTTTAATGACAGAGGATATGTTTATTACATATCAGTCTCAAATACTGCTAGCTCTAAGATATAATTTGTGTGTTTGAGCGCTGCCATCTGCCATGACTCGCTGTAATGCTGACTGTGTTTACACGTGAGGCATTTCTCAAGTTCACGTAGTTGTTACCATTTCATGATTGATACTGTAGCCTTGTACATTTACTTTTACATTTACTTTTCAACTTGAAAATAATAAATATTGATTTGAGGTTGTTCTTTTTGTCTTCTGACTTCATTTATTCACCATCTAGTTGTTCAAACTTGTAGAAGTTTCATTCTTTTATTGAACACGAAATATGATATTTTGAAGAATTGCTGCATGCAATTTATCTCATAGCATTTTCACAGTATGGAAAGTTAATTACTGTACTGTTACTATGCTAATGCATAAAATGCACTTAAAATGCATTTTATGACCCAACAGGAGTAGTATTATTGAAAATTATATTAATTGCATGGAGCCATTTTTATATGTATTTGATATTAGGGTTGGGCCGATAGACGATGTCATCGTCCATCGCCGATGGCTGATAAACTTGACGATGTTGAGACGGCATCGTGATCCATCGCCCCTCCCACATTTATATTGATATATAACTTCTTACTGCATGTCATCTTAATAGCAATAATGGTCTTTTCATGAGCTGTGTTAAATTTTACATATAGCTGCCGCTTGCACGGCTGACAGCATCATGAGGATTAAATGAAGGATTAAACAGTACCTCTAGCGCTTAAAATGTGTAGATTCAGTGGCAAACGCTGTTACCTGCAAACCCCGTCCCACAGACTTTACAGTGAATGGCTTTAGTTATTTTCATAGCGTACTTAAAGCCACTGGAAGTCTTTTATCCACTCTTGAAAAAGTGTAAATGGTGGATTAACATTCAGCACATGATCACTAATAAGATGGGCCATTATTAGTAACTTTAGGTGTTTTCTAAAACAAAATCTGTCAGTGTTAATTTCATTTTCTCATTTTCTCATTTTCAGCGCTTCACATTTCCGCGGTTGTAGCTCCTGTCATCTGAAGGCAGAAAGCATTGACTAAGTGATTGACATCTGATATTAACCAATCCATTCGTGTTCAGTTCTAAAGCAGTGAGGCAATAAGAAGAGCAAAAGGCGGGGCAAGCATTGCGGGCTTTGTTTACTGCAGCAAGTTCACATAACTGTTTAATCTGTTCCTGAGTGCTGCGTTTGGCGTTTTTAGGTTTTAAAGATGCATTCTGCATAAATGTTTCCTAAATCCGCGCACGTGTTGACAATTTTGCAGTGAAAACAGGTCGCACGGCAACAATTTATGCACTAGCACAAATGCTTCCAAAGATATTTTTAGGTCGCATAAAATTTTGGGTGCATATGCGACCAAAATGGTCGAGCCCTAGCATCTTTACTTGTTATTATTTCCTCATAATAATAATAATAATAAAATAAGGAAGTTATCATCAATCACAATACAAATTACAGTGAATTCCAAATGAACTCTCGTCTCCCCCACCAGCTGTTGGGAAAAAGCCATTATACCGACACAGATCACTGTGCCTATTCATGCCAGAGTCCTGTGGAAAAAAGTGATTGACAGGTGGGTATTTTTGTGTAACTTTATTTATTATGGTTTGGTTATGGGTAAAGCAAAGACCATGTGGGTCAGGTAAGCTACAAACGGTAAGCTACAATTAATTAATTCGTTATGAATTAATTTATGTTTAACAACAACCATCCCGGCCTACAACGACGATGTCATCGTCCATCGCGATGTTTCACATTAGACATCGTATGATGGCAAATTGGTCAACATCGCCCAACCCTATTTGATATATGTAGACTTAGTATTGATATTGCTATTTTATATTTGTAACATACAGGGTCATTGGAAAACCACACAACTACAATGAAGATGGGAATTCTTGAAACAGAAAGCAGCAGCTTCATGAACTTTAGGAAACCTGTTAACTGTGCTGAATGTCCGCTATCCTGAAAGAGGAAATGGTGCTTGACAACTTTGTGCTTTTATATTATTGTATCTACTCAATCTGGAATATAACAACTTTCTAAACATGTTCACCTGGTAAATATTTGAAGTAGATGCAGCTTCATCTGCTTGAAGTTCCTCTTGAAGATTTTTTTTCCTCTTGAAGACTTTTGTGAGTTATTTTTTCTGTTCCGGAATCATCTGTGTCAGCAGATGTTAAACAGGGTCAACCCTGTCAACAGGATTAAGTAATACATTGTTTAGATTCGGTGGTGTTTTTGACATTTTTAATATGTAAATTTATTAAATGTTAATGAACTGGTTTATTCATCAAAATGTGATTTCATGAGTTCAGATTAGATTTAGTGGAATGGTAATATTCAGGTGACTACACTGTACAATGGTTGAAGTAACTTTACAAAAATACTTACATTTTATGATGTTTGTCTGTGCAAAATATACATGACTGTGAGTATGTTTACATGGACAGCAATAATTCAATTTTAATGCGATTAAGACAAGACTCTGATTAAGAGTCTACAATGTAAACAGTTGTTTTTGATTAATTTAATCAGATTAAGGTCATAATCGAACTAAAGAGAAATCGAGTATGAGTGGAGTATGCTGATTTTAGTCGCATTATTGAAGTGCAGTACAGAAAAGTGAATACCTTAATCAATTATTATCGTCATGTCGGACTTCTCACTGCCTTTTTGGACAGGATAGTACACACACACACACACACACACACACACACACACACACACACACACACACACACACACACACACACACACACAGCTGTTTGACACTCTTTGCACCCACCAAGTCAGTGGAGACCACAGACACCTGCATCATGAAATTCTGAGGTTTTTTTCTTCCATTCAGCATGCGTTATGAACGTCCATTAAAACAACACTCTTCCAGCAGTTCATAGTTGCATCCGATATCTTGTTTTCCATGGGGGGCATGCATGAATTGTTCCTGAATGAAAGTGAAAGTACCAAACTGAAGTTAAAGTTGACAAATTGAAAATGAAACACTCGAAATTACATAAAACTCCAGAGGAAATGCGGATAGCGTGGTGATGCGATAACGGTAATTGAATTATGTGCTATAACATGTAAAACGGGATCATGAAAGGAACATTCAAAAAGCATCTCATGTAAACGCCTTAATCTTATTATTGTCTTAATTAGATCAAGGCAAATAATTCGATTACTGATGTCAATGTAGACGTAGTCTGTGATATATATACTGTATACAAGTTTAAAACACAGGTTTTATTCATTTAACTGTTTTTGTTACATTGTAAATAGAAAATGTATTTATATACACACATACACACACACACATACATATATATATATATAAATAAATATACAGGGCACCTGATTTTACCGATCCCCCTCCTCAACCGCCATCCTCCCCCGTCCGCTGTTCACTTTCACTTCTTCCGCGACTCCCCAACCCTCTTCACTTTCGTCCGCAACAACCCCCACTCTTCACTTTCGTCCTTCGTCCACGACACCCCTTCGCCATCCAACGCCCCTAATATTCTAATATTCATATATACTAATATTCACTCCACCTCGGTTGGGTGAGCCATCCGCTCCACCTTGGCCCTCTGGGATCTTGGCATCACCCTCTTCCTGCAACTCTCAATTCCATACTTGGGCTCCACCTCCATCAGTGGCACCTCACTTGGTTGGCCCACTGGTCAGCCACTCCTCTTCCATGGCTCCTTCCTCCCTTGACTCCACCCTGGGCCGTCCTCCTGGCTGCGTCCTGGGTTATATGGCTCCTGCTCCCTTCTCCAGCATACCTCATGGCTCCTCCCTCCAGTGACTCCTTCATTTTGTATTTATTTTTCAGGGGACATGCCTTCCGGGAGGGGGGTGAGGGAAATGTCATGATTAGGTGTTTCCCAGGTGTAGTGTTCTATGTGTTTATGTTATGTCACGTGATTAATTTGTTCTGTTTACTCACCATTTGTTAGTAACTTTTAGTTGCACCTGTGTCTTACCCCTGTTTGTTATCAGTTTAAACATGTCTTCTATTTATACCCCCTAAGTTTTGTCAGTTCTTTGTTTGTTAGTGTTTTGTCACCATTCCTTATCCTACATGTGTTTCAATGTGTTCTAGTTACTATATGTAAGTGTTTATTAATAAATCGATACATTTTTAACAATCCTCGTTTCACGATCATTACTGAAAAAGTGCAACCATGACAGTTGCCAGTTAGTTACTGTAATGGTTCGGTTACAGTAATTAACTGGCGACACTGTTAGTTCTGTTACTAACTGGCAGCAGTGTTGCCAGTATTCCACTGTAAAAAAGCCCAGTAATGTCTTACAGTGCACATATAAATACATCATAGCATGACACTTCATAAAAATGTCTAACTAAATTTCATTAAATGTCATTTTAAATGGAAAATGTGACATTGTTTGAGATGTCATACATTATTTTCATTAAAAGTGCCATTTTAGAACAGTGACAATAATATTTAATAACATTTGAATGACCAATTTAATTTGTATCTGTCACGATCACCAGCGATCTTCTCTCCATAGATCGCTCGTTAACATGCATTCTAACAATGGACTACAAATCCACCATCAAATGAACAACTCCATACATGCACTCCAATCACACACACATGTTCCTCATCCTGACTGATTGCGCACACACACCACCGGAGGCTTGTCAAAGACTGATTACACACAGTACATAAGCAGCACACACACTCACTCCAGGGCCGAGTCTTGTTGTCTTCTCACAGTCACAATTCTAAGCGTTTGCTTGTCTTTTTCTTGCCGTGTTTGGACCCTCGCCTTGATTATCTGTTTCTCCCTGTCTGCTGCCAGCATTGTGACCATCTGCCTTCTATATTGACTACGTTTCTGGATTGCCTTCATACATCTGTTTGCTCCTGTATTGATCATTGCTTGCCTGACCATCCCTTAATAAAAACCTGCATTTGGATCTGCATCCTGTTGTCAGCGTCTATCCATGGTTACAGTATCACTGTAGTTGAGGTCAGGAAAATATTAATGAAACTGTTATAAAATTCATGACACAATTATAATGGCATCATGATAGTCATGTTTATGTGAGATTTATGATGTTATGTTGATGTTGTCTGACAAAGACAGGTTATAATGTATTTGGTTATGTCATGTTGTTGTAACAAGGGCATTTAAAATGACATGATTTAACATATGACATTTAATGACAGTTGTCATGAGCACACATAAAAACTCCTTCACAATCATGACGTGTCATGTCACGATTTTAAAGGTCATAAACACCTTAAGTAAAGTGTTATCCACGTGCATTGTAGAATGCAACTATGTTTTTGCCTTGTCTGCGAAACTGGGTGTCAAGTCTTACTTCTTATTGGTGGGTGAAGTCAGTGCAAATAGCGTTTGCCACCAGGACATCATATAACACTGTGAAAAAAGACACTGCATAAGAAATATTATAATGGTACACAAAAGGTTCTGTCATATTGCAGCCTATCTGTAGTTCCTTTTTTTGTGCAATCCAAATTAACATTATAGAACTCTCAACATCTTTTTTTTCTAGGAAAATCCATTCAGGAATCGAATAGTGGAATCGTTCTCTGAAGATGGACAGGGGAACCTCAGCTTCAATGACTTTGTGGACATGTTTTCGGTTCTCAGTGAAATGGCGCCTAGAGAACTAAAAGCAATTTATGCTTTTAAAATATATGGTAAAACTAACTTTTCATTACTATGTATTCAGTTTAATATAAAGTAATTTAAAAATATACAATTGTTTATAATGTGATAACAATGTGACAATATACAGTTTTAAAAGTTGAAGTATACATTTTTACGGCATCAATCATAAACTGAAGCAACTCCTTTTGTGGTTAACCTTATCATTTGTTTTGTTCTTAGACTTTAATGTGGATAATTACATCTGCAAAGAGGACTTAGAAAAAACTTTAAACAAGTTAACAAAGGAGGAGCTTACACCAGAGGAGGTTAATCTGGTATGTGAGAAGGCCATTGAGGAGGCTGACCTTGATGGAGACAACAAGCTCTCTTTTGCCGATTTTGAAAACATGATATCCAGGGCCCCTGACTTTTTAAGGTAAAAATACTGCTTGCAATAAAAACATTATTGTTTTTCAAAGGAATAGGAACTACAGTTTAGTTTTGCTTTTGTATTACTTGCTAAAAATGGAGGGGTTTGGTATGGTGAAGAGAAACATTAGACTTCAGCTAATTTGCTTTTACAATTGCTTAAAAATCATTTACTTTTTAATGCTATTTTGGTAAGCATATACTGACATAGAAATATGTTGCTTAATATAGCAAAGCATATCACTGGAGTTTAGACCAGAGTAACTTTATATTTGCTGTCCAATACTTACTGTTATGTAGAGTTTACAGTAGCTCACAATCAATACAACGAAACAAGCTATTTGAGTCTTCAGACTCACTAGAAAGTAAAATAAAGCTAGTTGGAACTAAAACATGCAGGATGCTGGACTACCAGGGGCAGGAATTGTCACCATGCTAACAGAATTCTGCTGCTGATACTTATTTAAAAAAAATAAAATGCACAACTTAAACAGATACTGTAGATACATTCTATAAGGTTTTAGAGGTGCCATATAATACATTGATACAAAATATTAAATTGGTACATATAAGGAGAAGAAAATGGTTTTACAGGTCCATTTCCAACCCTTGAAATTGCTCTAATTATGATACGCCACCACAATAAGCCAGTTAGCTCCTTATTTGTGTTGTGGATTAAATATAGGCTAAATTAGAATTAGAATTGACAAATGCAGCTGACAGGGATGTATTTAATAGGGGTGGGAATTAAAGGTTAACTCACGATACAATATCTTAATATTTTGTCCTTAATAAATATATTATAATATCAGCTGTTCTGTCATATATTAATATATCACAAGAAAACAATCCGTGATACATCACAATATTTGTAAATAAAGAGAAAAAATGCATTAAAATGTTATAAGATGTATTTCTTTTATTAACAGCGCATACGGTATATTTTACAGAATTGCAACAATGTACAATTGCACAGCTGTTAAACAAGCATGAAAATGCTGATTTGCAGAGATCAGTTTGTGGCTAAAAGGGCCACACCTCTAAATTAGTCATAGCAGCAGCAGCAGCATATCATTGTACAAATTACATTAAAAACAGTCAAAATAGCTGTTTATTGCTTTTCTAGTTATTTGTAAAATTAAGACACTTTTTACAACTTGGCCATCTTACATTATGTTGCCTAAATTTGGAAACATTTAACCCTGGTTTATTTTTAATGCAAAATCATGTATTCCCAATAGATTAATATTTATCTTCAAGAACAATAAACGATTAATGTTTTCACTAATTAACATTGTGTGCACTCCTCTGAGCACTTATGGTGTCTCAAGCAGTTTAGAACTGGGGGTCACAAATGTAATCATGGCTCTATGACTCTGTAGAGGACCACCAGAGTGGTATCCTAAGTTACCTAGTGGAGTCTTTCTCTGGTGCTCATATCTTGTCAAGTATACATATCAAAATTGTCACTCCTGGACCATCATGTTCATATTTGTTCTCTGACCGTTCTTGTCTGAGTGATCAGTTAGTGGTCCTCCACTAAGTTGTAGAACCCTGGTTACCTTTGTAACCCCCAATTCTACTTTCATCCATGTGGTTCCTTATTTATAACAAAAGTTAGATAGATGCACAACACGCAGAGCTGCCCAGGAGGTGGCAACTGCATGCACTGAATGACATTTCACGGATGCTGCAACTGCATGACTTGCATTACATTAAGCTTGCACAATTACCTCTGTCAACCATTGAGAGAATCTGTTCTTAGACATAGCTGTACCCTTTCTGTGATTACCATAACCCACAAACAACTGATCAGTGGACATCCAGGCTGCAGTCCCCTCCACATAACGTCGAAGAGCCCTGACAGGGCATAGAACTTTCCTTGTCTGTAAAAGCAGATAAGGTTGGCTTGTTCAATTACTGAGGTGACAATGCTGTTTGAAGAAATTGTGGGTTTGGCCAAAATGTACCTTGTTTGTCTTCTGGTCCCCAGCGTAAACACTGTGGACTGGCAGTGCATATAAGTCACTAACACGTCATGCAGTGCCTATTGCCTACAAAAAAACTGATTTGAGGGAAACCCACTTAATAGCTTCTCAAAACCAAATTCAGGTCACTGTGGAACCATTACTTTGCAACTGGGTTGCAGTCTTAACACATTTTAGAAATGTTCTAATTAGATTATGCATACCTAAAAAACATATAGTTTCATTGTGGAGTATGACAAATCCTGTTCCAAAAGGCTCTGCAAAAAGTCCCACAACATCAGGATGTGAGGCCATGATATCCCATTTGTCTGGCATAGCAAGTCTGTCTTATTGGCAAGGGGAATGGTCTGTTCCACAGTAGAAACTGTAGCAGATGGAACCATGGCCTGTAGAAAAGGTTGCATCATTTCTTGGATATGTCGTAATATAATCCAAAATAATGGGAAGGGTGGAAACGCACAAACGTGGCATTGTGACATTAAGTTGTCTGTTTGTGTGAAAGTAAGTCCACCTCTGCCTTTCCAAAGGTGTCTTAATCTAACTGAATCACTTCATTGTGAATCTGCAAGTTCCATGGTGTGGGATTGGCATGAGACAATGAGTCCGCTATTTGATTGTAACGACCAGGAAGATACTTGGCTCTCAGTGAAAGAAGTGAAATGTGCTGTAATATACTGTGCCACCTGCCTCTCACTTTCTGGTGTCTCCACACAGCCCCCCAAACTTGCAGAGACACATCACTTGTTACCATTTCTCTTCTTACAGGTATGACTCCCAGGGCAACACCGCTAATAGAATGATCTTTGCGGGATTAGATTTTCAGAGCACCAAAACATGCTCAAGTCACTGTTATCCGGACATGTTGTGAATTTAGCCAACATTGAAAAGGTGTGAGTTGAATCATCCTCAGCCACACCACTGGGGTTGCTGCCACCAACATTCCAGCTAACTGGTGATAGTTTGCATATGGCAGATGCCTGCCTATTTGAGATTTTGCAACTTTCTTTGCAATTGCCTGAAATCTGGCTTCCATCAATGTGGCTTGCATGATGCATGAGTTGAGTGTCATGCCAATGAACTAAAATGTCTAAGAAGGATTTTGACAGTTCTTACAATTTATTTCTAGACCTAGTCCCTCTACAAGCAGTATCAACAACTTTTGAGTTCCCACACCTGGTGTTGTGACTGCATGCAATAGTAGTCAGTCATGAATGTAGGGTAGAATACGCATGCCTTGGCGTTGTAAGGGTTCTAACACATCTCGCTCACACAAGTCCCAAACCAATCGTTCCTGTTAAATGCACATATCACATCTGTTGTCCATAGCATGTGGAAATGTAGACGCTTTAGAAAGACATTGAGGTCCCTTAGGTCTAGAATAGGTTAATAATAATAATAATTAATTATAATTCCTTACATTTTATATAGCGCTTTTCTAAACACTCAAACCGCTTTACACATTTTTTTTTGGGAGGGGGGGGGGGGGGGGGGGGGGGGGTCTCCTCAACCACCACCAGGTTGCATTCTCCCTTCATTTTTTTGAATCAGGAAGTACCTCGAAAAAAATTCAATTAGCTGGTCTGGGCCATCTACCACTTCCATGGCCTGTTTTTGTAGCAACGACTATTTCTGTTTGCAGTGTAATCAAATGCTTTGGATTCATTATCAGTGTGGGACAGACCCTAGTGTTAGTTGTGGTCAACAGTGAAACTGCAACTAAGTTTGCCACCAAGCTGCTGCGAGCCCTCTACCTTGTTCTGTCTCCACCTTGCTTGGAATGGGTGAGATACTGCTCTCTCTCGATTGCACTTTTTGTGTGCAGCTCGCTATTTGGGTGCTCTGTCTCGCATTTGGCTTGCTGTATTTTGGTGGGCTGCTATCCAGGGACTTGTTAACATGTTTCTGTACTTTTTACTGGCTCTCTTATCCAGCACTAACATGTATTGAATTTTCGTACTACTTCTATTTCCTTTTTTTTTTTTTTTTTGCTTCTTTTTCTTTTCAGAAATATTCCTACTAATTTTACATGAGAAATATGTTATGTTCTTTTCTTTTCATTCCATCTATCCTTATTTTAAAACTGAAACATACAAAGATTACAAAGGTATTCAAACTCTGACAATAGTTATCACTTAACAGTATTTCTCTTTTATGCTCTAACTTATGAATTTTGTATTTATTATACATTTGTTCAAACAATATAAGAAATTAACAGACTTACAGGCAAAGCAATTTTAAAACACAAATGCAAAGAGAAGGTAATCAGCTTATGGCACCGCATAGAGAAATTCCAGAACACTGCAATCACTTCCCGATTAACCCCTAACCCAAGAGTCTAATGATCTAAAATGATCAATAAGTAAAAATCTCACAATTACCATAGCTGTTACACCAAACTTGGACAAGATGGTGCCAAAGGATAATAAATGAGAGTGTACCATGACAATTACTGCAATGCTCTTTTCATTGGTTTACCTTCCATCTCTATTTCCAAATTACAATACATTCAAAACATGTTGCTAGAATTCTCACAAATACAAAAAGTTCTGCTCATATCATTCCAATCTTACACAATCTCCACTGGCTACCACTACCATATCCCATTAAATGAAAAATTCTCTTAGTTACCTTCAAATCACTACATGGCTTAGCTCCCTCGTATCTTTGTAATTTACTCACTCACTACACTTTAACTTGGCCATTGCAATTTCTTTGTCTCTGGCCTTCTTGTTGTTCCTCGACATCGCCTCGCTTCTATGGGGGCAGATATGGAACTCTGGAAATCTTTCCCACGCTCACTTCATTGGGACCGAGCACCGAAGGTAATTATTGAGTAAATAAACAAAACAAAAAAAACAGGGTGGGGGGGTTGTCAATATCATAACCTTAATTATGATTTTGTCTCGTTACATGTTTGCTAGCAAGGTGCCACTCGTCCTTACTCTTGAGATCCACTCAAAGATTGGAGGTTGATTTCCAGTTTGTGACAAACAACCGTCTGCCCATTATGATACAGCTCTGTATCCACTGTCATTCAGCTTTATTCATGTGATTTACAGGACTGGGGTCACCAAGTATGTATAAACTTGGGCAAAAGTTAGACTGAGTCTGCAATATCTTTAAAATGTATTCATGCACCTTTCTCCAAAAATATTGGACTTCTGGGCATTGCTATAATACATGAAATAAGTCACCTGCTTCACAATACTGGTGATGCTAAGAATAATTGTTTTTGAAACCTGCTCTAAATAGTATCTTAAAAGTCCAGTAAAATCCATATAAAAATTTTTTAACTAAGATTAGACCTTAATTTTAAATTCCCAGCTATTTTTTATTATTTTTATCATCTTCTAATGTGCATGCCAAATATTTTTCCCAGATTATATTAACTGCAGAAATGATATTTTTGACTAATTTTACTAATGAATAGTTGTCAGGTATCACCGGAGTCACCTCTGTAACCTGAACCCACTACATTCGTTCACATTCTCCTAATTACTGATTGACTGCACCTGTTCACAGACACGCGCGCGCGCACACACACACAGTATAGAGAACTCACCTTCACATAGTCATCATTGGTCCTGAAACTCACATCTAGCATCATCTCCCGATCCCTCCATGCTACTACTCTTTTTATCCTTGATCCCTTCTGATTTTTATCCTGATTTCCAGCGATCTCCTGACTTCTGGTATTTACCTACATGTACTGATGTTTACGTCTTCCTGGATTTCCCTGCTTGTGTGTCGTGTGTGTCTGCAATGGACTTCTATGAACATTCCCTCAGACTTCAAGAATCCACAGTTACAAGACAAAGCTCTTCGCAACTTGCTGTAGAAAAAAACTGTTGGTCTGGGGCACGAAGCAGGCTGTCTTCATGCAGAGTTAGCAAGAAGCATGGAAGTCTATAGCTTATGCATCGAGATCTTTCATTCAGACTGAGCAGAGGTATGCAAGTGGAAAAAGAGACATTTGGGTCTCACATGGGCATGCAAAAGATTTACAGACTTTCTTATTGGCAAGCATTTTGAAATGGAGACCGATCACAATCCATTACTGAGTCTCTGGCCCCGTTTACACTAATGCATTTTCGTTTTAAAACGCATAAGTTTTGCTACGGTTACGCCATCCGTCCACACTACGCCGGAGTTTTCAAGCCCCGAAAACGGAGCATTTTGAAAACGCTGGAGGGGTCATTTTCCTTCTAAACCGCTGCTGCTCCGTCTCTGTGTGGATGGGGAAAAACGGAGACATCTGAAAACGAACGCGTGGCTGCTGAGATTCGCTACCTGATTGAGGCTTTTGGGTCATTGCGTATCCTTTCCTTATTTGTCAAGCCCCTATCACATGACTATAACGCTACCGGAAGACGGCAGTCCAGCCTTCACTGTAAACAACAACATGGACACAGAAATGGGAGCGTTATTTGCACTATTGTCCGTTTTAGGCGCCATTGTGCAGTTAAACTCTGCCTTTTTTACTACAGCAGCTGCATATATTCGCAAGAGGCAAACTATTGTTTGAGCACTCGCTAATCGCTCGCGTTCATCGTTCAACCAGCGTTTGTTGACTAACAATAACCAAATGCCGAGCGAGACACATGCTTCCTGTTTATACTTGAACGTGCATGCCCAGTGCGCGAATGGTCACGTGATATACGTTTTTGGTGGAGTGGTGTGGACGGAGATATGTTTACAAACGCTAGATGAAACGCTAGTGTGGACGCGGATCGTTTTTGATCTAAAATGCCGTTTCAAAACGAAAACGCATTAGTGTAAACGGGGCCTATGAGTGCTCTTGTCAGGCACTCCTGTAAAACAGAGTGAGTCACAATAAGAGTAAGAAAGTTCTTTGAGTACCTGGGACAGCTGAGAGAGGAATTAAAAAGTGACAGTGTCTGCTCCAGTGTGATGAAACTGTGTGTTGAAGGATGGACAGAGCAATAAGAGTGACCCAATACTGAAACAATATTGGGCAGAACGAACTGTCTTAACTGTGCAAGATGGTCTGCTGCTTAGAGGCACAAGGCTGGTTATACCAGCTGCCATGAAAAGCATCGTTCAGACACTTGGGTCTTGTGAAATGCAGAGAGCGGGCAAGATAGTTGGTGTGGTGGCCAGGATTAAGTCATCAGCTAAAGATTGTGCTGAATTGCAGGTCCTTAAGGAGAGACAAAATCCAAAAGAACTTCTAATGCCCACTCAATTCCCTGACAGGTTATGGCAAAGGCTAGGGGCAGATTTGTTGCTGGGAAACACGACATACTTGTTGGCGGTAGACTACTACCCCAGATATGTGGGAGTAGCTCAGTTATCACTTACTAGGTCTACTGACGTTATTGTTCACATGAAGTCCATACTCGCACATCATGGAGTTCCAGAGACACTGATTACTGACAATGGGCTACAAATTTCTGGGCACTCATGTGCATCCTTTGCAGCATCATATGGATTTGTTCACATAATTAGTAGCCCAAGATTTCCCAAAGCAATGGTAAGAAAGAACGTGCAGTCAAGATGGTGAAGGGTGTTCTCAAGAAAGCCAATGGTCCATATCTTGCTCTGTTAGCCTCTAAAGCAGGGATGGGCAAACTTGATCCTGGAGGGCCGGTGTCCATGCCGACTTTTGCTCCAACCCTAATCAAACACATCTGCCTGCAGCTTTCTAGTGATCTTGAAGACACTGATTAGTGTGTTCAGGTGTGTTTGACTAGTGTTGGAGCAAAAGTCTGCAGGGACACCGGCCCTCCAGGATCAAGTTTGCCCACCCCTGCTCTAGAGCTACCCTCTTGCAGAATGGATACTCAAATTCTTCTTCTTCAGTTCAAATTCTTATGGGTAGAAGGCTTTGGACAACTGTGCCTACACTGCCATTGCTACTCCCTGGGATCCTCCTAATGCAAGACAATACTAAACCTCATGTGGCTGGAGTTAGTCAGCAGTTCCTGCAAGATGAAGGCATTGATGCTATAGAAAGAACAAAGTATTTGATAAGAATATTTCATTCATTCAGATCTAGGATGTGTTATTTTAGTGTTGTCTTTATTTTTTTTTTAGCAGTATATATATATATATATATATATATATATATATATATATATATATATATATATATATATATATATATATATATTAGGTATATTAGGGCTGTGCGATAACACGATATTTGATCATGGACGATCAAAATTCCTGCACGATCCACTTTTTCAGAAAAATCGTTGTATCGCCATAGGTCTAAAAACGGAAAAAAATCCATTGAGTTCACTCCGAGCAGAATTGATATTATTTTTGTTTCTGTTCTTGCGTTCCTTATTAAACTAAACACTCAGAAAAAAAGGTTTTTTAGAAAAAATAATACCGGTTAATAACTTAATTTTATTAAAAAGTATTGCAGGGCTCTAGAGTGCCCTGATTTCTTAATGGTGCAGCTAAAAAATTATATTCGAGAGGTAAAATTAAATGAATTTTCGATAAGTATTGTTAATGAAATATTTATAATATGAACTTGCTTTTGGTTACAGTTCTAATGTGTTATGAATTACATGTTTTAAATGACAGCGAGACATGCTATATTTAGTATTTATTTTAAAATATACATTATATCCCAGTACACAGTAAAATAATATTTATTAATGGCCTATTGGCAGCGTATATAACAGTTAAGCTTAAATAGTCTAAGCATGTTTTTTTTAATTAATATTAAAACAAATTACAAACTAGCCACCTTTTGATTTTATTTAGTTTCTGTTTATTTTTATCAAACGAAAAATGCAATTAATTGTATTTCGGTTTAAATTTTATTAGAAATTTAATAGCCATTTAGGCAACACTAGGCTACTTCTACATAACATTGGCTCTGATTGCGTTTTTACAGATGTACTGAAAGACTTTTTCGCTGAAAGACATTACCTGTTAAATTCAGTGCTGTATTTTTGACATTGCGTTTATGTGGCATAGCGATGTCTGGATGACAGCGAGAGCGAGATGAGACCTCAGATTCAATGTGTGGCTGCACTTCACGGTTTCTTTACACATTTTCTGCAAATTTTGACTATAGGCCAATCTAAATTGGTGTTTCATTCGATTGAAAGCCAAAATATTGCCAGACAGACGAAGAAACTTTCGGTTTTGGAAGAGAGTTGCTAATGAAAGACACAGTTGGTGGAAACCCCCAATCCCCCCCCCCCCCCCCCCCCCCCACACACACACACTTATAGGCCTATTCTTTATTAATTTATTTAACATTAAATGCACAGTAATTAAGAGTAAAAAAAAAGGCATAACTTCGGGAAATTGTGCTCACTTCGGTTTCCGATGTCAGTGGTGCGGCATTGCAATCACTTTTGTTTTAATCAGAAAATAAGTTTATATAGCCTTTTTTAGTTATTTAGCGTAATATATAGTTATTTAGTTTAATTAGTGTAATTTATAAATATATAAATTATTTAGTGCTTTTTGGGTTTAGGCATAGGCCGAGTATAAAACTTAATTTTAATTGTAAATACAAAAGATGTTTAAGTTTTTTTGATGGCGTTTTATTGCATGTTGAATGTTACAAAGCTTTTTATTAAACAAGTGCATACCACAAGATATTTTTGTTAGTGTAAAAATATAAAAAGTATCATTCTTATATTCTTGCCTTATTTATCTTTAATATAAATATAAAATTGTATACATTCATTGCAATGCGTGGTGCACCTAAGAAAAAAAGGCGCATCGAGGCAAAAGGTTAGTCTATAGCCCTGTATTGGATAGATTAATTGATAGATTGATTGTGCCTTTTAATAACATTGCCATTACTTCTACAATTGATTAAACTAGGGATGCTAAAAATTACTCAATGATCAATTTATTGTCGGTAACCCTTTAAAACAGATAGACCTTATCGATGACCGACTAAGCATGGACATTTAATAAGTTACGCTTTGCGCTGTGAGACGCGTACCCGATTTCACACATTACATAATCAAGTGTGTGCAGTTTACCTTATGGAGTCGTGCACTCTCTTGACTTTGCATACTGGGAACACATAAAACCCTGTTACGCACAGATCTCGTTTAGGCTATGTCCGCTGGTGCTGCTGTTAATCCGCGGGTCAAGTAGCCTAATCAAAAAGCAGGCTACATGACGTTTAATTATGGGTAGCAGGTTAATAAGACCAAACATTTGTTGTGCAAACTTTACATACTTCTTCTAAAATATGTGTTTCAAGCTATATTATCTTTTTATAGACTGGCATAAATACGCATCACGGCCAGACAATTATAGTTTATATAAAAACGAGCGCTTACCTCGATCATTTCACTGATCATTTTGCGGATCATATTGCATATTCGGTTAATTCTTCAGTAGCCTTGTAAATAATGTATTTTATTAATGGATTGTTTATAAGGACTAAGCTATGAATCTCCAAATGGAAAATGCTTGGGTGAGTTGACAATATATCATATCATTCAAAACTTTATCTATCATGTTTATGATCTGCCCCTCATCCTTCGATATTACAGATCGATTTATCAGATGATTTGTCATAAGAGAAATATTAACAAAAGAATTTTCTTTATGGACACCCATCTAAAAACAATCAACAATTAATAATTCATTTTGTATAAATACAACTTTTACTAGTAATAACATAAACCGAAACATACCTTTGTACATGAAAGAGCCAGGTTCTCGGTAGCTCGTTGCATCAGAAACGACTCTCGCTTATGACGTCTGCTTTGCGGGCATTTCATGTTGTATGCCTCACCGTTGCATTTGTACACATAATTTAAATGAATGCTTTTTGTCTCCTAATTCATATAATAAAGAGAACGATAACGTTATTAATCGGTTAACTGTAAACGTTTCTGTTCAAAATGATTAAAGTTGATCTTGTTTTCGTTTTTTTGTTTCTGTTCCTGCAAAATGTCATTTTTTTTTTTTAAATGTTCTTAAACAAACATGGTAAGAGTATATTTTTATATGGGGACATTAGTTTGGTTGTATTGTACCCTTGTAATTTGCAAAATAGTCTTAAAAAACCAACTTGAAAAAGAATCGGGATAAAAATCGTAAATCGTGATTTCCTCAGAAAAAAACGTGATATATTTTTTCCATATCGCCCACTCCTAATATATATATATATATATATATATATATATATATATATATATATATATATATATATATATATATATATATATATATATATATATATAATAACCATTATTAATGATTGAAAACCAAAAACAGGATCATAATCCAGTGGCAAGTTATATTAAAATTATTAGTTTAACATTTCAAAATAATCTTCAACATTTTTGAACATTATATTTGTTTATATTATAGATGTGTCAGCATGAAGCTACGATATTCATTGTCTTATATTGCCAAATGATTGTTTATATATTCAATATCACTTAATGACAGCATGATGATAAGATATTCCTTATCTTATATTGCCAAATAATTTTGGATATATTCAATGTCACTTAATGAAAACAACATTTTCCATATACTGTAGTTGTCATTAGTGTTGAAAACAGTTGTGCTGCTTTGTTTTTAATCACAATATTTCCATTTATCAGTGAAGCTAAACAAGTCAAATGTATTACATTTCCACATGTCATGAAGCTTTTTCACTACTAATGTATAAATCATGGGAACCATCATTTATGACTGAGCAGCATAACGCCCCATTCACACGGGGCTTTAGCGTCAACGCTTGACAGAGTCTGAAGTTGGGGCTGACGCGATCATCATAGCAGCGTCAGCCAATGAAATTAGTGAGCAATAGGCCACTGTCTGAGCTGGTGTATTTGCATGCCGCGATCTGATTTGCTGATGCTTCCGACGGATCCACAATGCAGTTCGGCAACGGCCTGACGTCACCCATTCAAAGTGAATGGGAAGCGTTGAAGCTGACGAAAGACAATTTCTTTTACAGATCACTCTATAAAATATTTAAATAGCATAAGAACAGCTAAGGCTTGATATAAAATATAATGCAGCCTTTGTTAAAAGAAGTGACTTGTATTAAAAAACCCTTACTAATGTTTCCAAACTTTTGAGCTGTTGTGAATAATGATTTTTCTAAGATTCCTTTTTCCCAGTTTAGTCCGTTAAACATATTTATAGTTATGTTGTGAGGCTTTGATCTCTAACTAAGTCTTATGCCGAGATCAGACTGGATGATTTTCAAAGTAGTCGTGTCACGGATGTTTTCACACTGCATGACTATCTGGGGTAGCGTTCCGTCGGTGCTTTGTTTACACTGCAAAATATATCAGCAACAGGGTGGTTCACACTGCATGACTTTAAAAATAGGAAGAATCGCTGACAACTTTGTCCAAACAACGTTTCACAACCAAACACACGTGAGAAGACATGGAAACAACGCAAGGTCACGTAATAAATATCTTGTTATTAACTACATAATGAGAAAGACAGCTTTAGTGGGGTAGACAATGTACTTATTTTGCTCACTTGGCTTCGAAGGGAGAAATTTCTCTTAAACTTTTTCTTATTTTTCAACCCGTTTGTGCGTATTGATCAAGTGACACGTCAAACAGACATGGTCCAAATAAACTGAAAAGGAGCGCTTTTAACTTCTCCACCAAGCTCCCGCTGGCCTGCAGGTACCCAGTATTAAATGCTTCTCTCTCATTGGCTGTAGGTGACTGTTGATGTTATTTTCAACCAGAACACATTTCACACGGCATGATTTTCGCCGACAGCTCCAGATATTTAGCATGCCAAATATCTCACGGGCATCGGCAACCCATCGGCGATTCTCTCAGATTGCATCTTTGATAGTTCACATTGTGTGATTGTTACTGGCGTAAACGAGCACTGATTTGCCTGTGATTTCAGGCATTTGTTGGCGATTTCTCAAAACCTGTCGCTGAGTCAAAATCGGCGCTAAAATCATGCAGTATGAACTCGGCATTACTGACATTCTAACTTACTAAGTCTCCTGGCATTCTGATAGAAAGCCCAAAAAGTTAAATTTGATTGACTGCTTTTGTAAAAGCCTGAATCTGATCACAACCTGAAATTATTTAAATGTGTGCACATACACAACTTAACACACGCTTAATACACCAGAAGTAGCGAAAATTTACATTTGATATAGATTTCGGAAGTGGGTGTGGCAAAATGCGCCACCTATGCACTATTGATGAAGTGGACTCAGAGCTATGTTTCACAGACAAATACAAAAATTGGCACACAAATTAAACATGCATTGCCTACAAAAAAGTCTCTTGTAGCGAAATCCAAAACCCAACAGAAAGTCTGATGTTTTTAGCTTGCTTTTCAAAAAAAAAAGTGTGGTTTTTGCCATTTCCAGGTCTTCTACATTACCATACTTTTTTCTATAGATTTTATTATATTAACACCAAGTTTGGGTAGTGTAATCTAAAGTCCTTTACGATGATAAATTTCGAAGATCTAGAGTTTTCGCTGAAGGACCTGTCCATGGCGGCCTAACAAATTTTGATTTTTCGCCAAGAAACAGGAAGTTGGAACTTAGGTATTCATTGTCGGATCTGCCTCAAAATCCACACCTTTGATAAGAGTCCTGAACCTGAACATGTTCACATGGCAATATTCAGGTACAGTCATAGTGGCACCTGCTGGCAACAGAAAGTGACATGTTTTACATTAAAACAAACTTCTCCTAGAAATTTTATTAGATCAAATCCAAGTTTTTGCAGTCTAATCCAAAGGCCTGTGCAGTTAAATTGTGAAGATCTAATGTTTTTGCTGTCGGTGGTGGACTGACAAAGTTCAGTGTTTCACCATGGAAGAGGATGTTCTTATAACTCAGCTACACAATGTCAGATCTGCCTGACAATTTACATGTTCGGTGAGATTTCTCTCCTGAGGATATCTACTTGCCAATACATAATTTTTTTTAAATGGTGTTTAGCAATCATGTGTCCACTCTTATTGCCCTCCAAGATTTTAAGTGTTGAGGAAGGAAACAGCCCCCCACTGACTGTGTACCTTCAGGTATGACGCTGAGCAGGTAGTTGGTATTGCTCTGGATGTGTAATTACATCTAGATGACGCATTGATTCGTGAGACTGGTCTGGGCTAATGTGGTGGGGATGCCACAACAGCTTGTTGCAAACCCCCCAATATAGTAGCCCCAGTAATCCTTATAACACTGATAATAGGCATGCATGATCTCAGTCTAGCAAAGTGAATGTGAGTCTGTGAGAGAGAAACTCACAGAAGCTTCTTGGAGAGCTGCGGTGTCTGAAACACACTGATACATTTGTGCCTGGTTGGAAAGAAAAGGGTACCCATATGCCTGAGATTTCTGCTATTCCAGTGGATCTGTCAGTGGTTTAAATGCCACCTGTGCATCTATGATATGTTTTTGATTTGCCATTATGGGAAGTGCCACCTGGAGGTAGCTTCATGTATGGCAGACAAAACGGTAAACAGCTGCAGTTTAATACTGATAAATTAACTTAGGTATTTTGTACATTTATATAAATGTCGATACTTGGCACCAAAGAATTGATAATCTATCTCAGCAGGAAATGTCACAGTAAATTAGCAAATAAATATTTTGTCCCGCCTCTAGTATTTGAAGTTGTGTTTTGTGGGTTTACCATATCTGAAAACAAAAGAAGTGATTAATATCAGCCTCTGCATAAGCAGATGATTTTACTGACAACGTTTTTAATCAAGAAAGATCACAGTAAAAAAGTGATATGACACAATGCATAAACGTACATTAAACAATTACAGGGCTCAACACTAAAGATTGTTTTTTACTGGCCCGGCCGGGCAAGTGCTAAAGATTTGTACTGCATTCATTAATTTTCCTTTGGCTTAGTCCCATTATGTATCAGGAGTCACCACAGCGGAATGAACTTATCCAGCATATGCTTTAAGCAGCATCAGCCCTTCATAGTTGCCTGATTGTGCGGTTTCGAATCCAATTGTGCAGGTAAAAAATGACATAGGCGGGTAGTGTATATTTGGGCGGTTTTGTAAAGGCACGCCCGCCTGCCTTGACACCGCAACACCAACTTCCAGCCGCAATTTATTCAAGCTTATTCAATTCAAAATCTTAATGTCAAATTCTTCATTTGTGTGATGATGATAAAATGATGGTATCATTTTAGCCATAAAAAAACATAATTAGACTTTTACTGGTGCCTAGGCCACATTATAAGGGACAGTTTTGCATTTAAATTTTGTATGTATTATTTATTCATGTGATTATAATACCACATTTGAAAAACAAATTGGGATTGAAAAATCTTTTTGTGCATTTTTAAAATAATCAACCAATATATGCATAGAGAGTTTTTTCTGTCTGATGATTTAATTTTAAGTTTTGCTGAACCTCAAGAAACATTAAAATGAATATGAAAAGTAAATTCATAACCAATTTTAATCGATTTTATTGTAAACTGGTCTGTAATATCAGTTTATTGTATTTAGTAGATAGAATAGACACCTAGGGACAAGTTATTGGCAGGTTTATTGCCAGTCAGAAGTAATGAGCTTATTGCAAATCAGACTTTACATAGTCTGACAGTAGTAAATAAATCTCTTTCCTATGTGTCTGTCTCAGAAATGATATCTGCTGCCTTGCAACTGAGTTAGGCACTCATTGGTTGGTTCATATACCTTTATCTCCAATTTAATAGTTTCTCTCTTTGTTCTTTTTCTGCAGCACCTTCCATATACGAATCTAAATCAGCTACAGCAGAAGATACCAATGCTGATGTCCATTGAAAAGACAAGTCCACAACAGAGGATAAACATCTATTATTGGTTTCCTGCCATTTCTTCACCAGAAGCACTCTTGACAGGATTAATGACAAAAGCATGGTTTTTTAATCAATGGAAAATGTAGGAGTAGAAATCGTTTGTATATTTTATTTTATTTTTCTTCAGAAAGATGACATTGAAAGGTGAGGCCTTTTGTGGGTCCCAGGACCCACACACATAGTCCTGGACAAAAATGAACACAGGCTTTTTTTTAAATATCCATAACAGACTGGACAGAATTTTGGCTCAAATAAATAATGGGACAGTTTTTGTTTTTTTCAGGAATGGAAAAACTAAATGGATAAGAATATGAGTGAGAGGGCTAAAAGCACATTTACTGGTATTAATGGCACTGGATCAGTGTTTTCCAAAGCTATGCAATCTGTTTCCATTAAATGCATGAAATAGAGTACATTCCCCACATTTTCCTATTCCCAAATGTCCCTACTGCTCTACCATTTCATAGTTTAATTGCTTATAGAACTGGAGCATGATGACAATCATATAAATGTTCTCCAGTTGAATGAAGGGCTCAGTCATTATATATTCTTCTATGGTCTTATTTCATTCACTCTCCATGTATCTGTTCCTTCTGTCCTAATTTGAGGTGTTAGTCTCTTACCTATGAATTTACTCAGACTTTGTTGTGATAGAGGGCATTTTACTTAACTTTTAATAAAGATTTTGTGCTGATTGTTGACTGACTACATGTTTATGATGCTTTGAGATAAATGCCCTTTTTTGACATTATTTAAAGGATAGTTTGCCCAGAAAGTACAATTTTGTCCTAACTCGCTTGCCCGTATGCGTCATGTTCTTTCTTAAGTGAAACACAAAAGAAGAATTTTTGAAGAATGTATAATTCTTATATGAATGTTCTTTCTATGTACTTTCTTTGCTGGACAAAAAAAATCGTTAACAGTGTTTTAAGACTAGTCCATGTGACTCATAATGTTCCAAGTGTTTTGAAGCAGATCATAATTTATGATGTTTTAATAACATTCTTGACATCAAGAGATTATTATTAACCTTTTTGCGGAACTTACTATTATTAAAATAATAATATTTTTTATGAATTACATAAATGTTATTTCTAAAACCTCATTACCTAATGAACAATCTAAGGCACAGGTGTCAAACTTAGTTTCTGGAGGGCCGCAGCTCTGCACAGTTTAGCTTTAACCCTAATTAAAAACACACCTGATCAAACTTATTGAGTTCTTCAGGCTTGTCTTAAAGGTGCTGTATGTAAGTTTTTGACTCTTCTAAAGCATAAAAATACAATAATATGTGTGCAGATGTTTAAGAAACATCACAAGTGAACATATTTGTTTAACTGACAAACAATGCTGAAGTCAGATATTCTGCTTTGAAAATGTTTTTTTCCGTGCTGGAACGCTGTCTTTGTTTAGGTAATTTTCACATGCACATGCCAGTTTAGCCAATTATAATTCAGCACCCCGGGTTGCCTTGTTGGAAAACAGCATATTTCATTCATTCATTCATTCAGAAAGACTCTGAAAGCATGCGTCCATGAGCGAAATGCTACAGTGTAGTGAAAAGTATCAGATGTCAAAATGAGACAGATTCAGTTCCACATGACGTTAAATAGCAAATGACATAAATATTAGGAACGTGAGCAGGTTACATCACATGTCCTAACAACACGCTGTGACGAGATTGTTATGAGTGATGAGCCATTTGGCTGTTTGCACCACAAAACACGGCAGAAATTTAAATACAGCCTTTCAGAAGCACAGAATATGCACTCACTCACAAAACGGTAAGGTTTAGAATCTATTTAATACATGTTAACCCTCTTTAACATCATTAAATGTACATGCTGAATCACTCATATGTGTTTAGTTCTAAGTTCAATTTCAAACGGTCTATTGTATTTTCCAGATCTGAGGTGAACTTTCTGCTTTCAGTATATGATAATACACGTAATGTAAAATGCATTCAAACAAGCATTGTTAGCATTTAGCACTGAATAAAGCACACAAGGCTTACCTGAGGTGATCTGTCATAGGTTTCTGTTGTTCAGCTGTGAGAAATAGAAGCCGCTTCTAATAAATCAATTCGAGGTGTTGGTTAGAACCAAAACTCCTTTTAATATGGAGAATATTCCCTCAATCGCGTGTCGTTGCTTTTATTTAGAACACAGTTTAAAATCACTCAAACTGGCAACCCAGCGTACCTTTATTATGATTCAGGACTGCAATACCTAGTTCAACCACTGGGTGTCAAACTTACATACTGCACCTTTAAACCTCCAGTTTAGTGTGTTGAAGCAGAGTTGGAATTAAACTGTACAGGGCTGTGGCCCTTCAGGAACTGAGTTTAACACCCCTGATCCAAGTTGTGCAAGATTTCAGGGAATTATTTGCAAGGAGATAACAGCAGTGAATATATATACTCGCTGGCCAGTTTTTTAGGTACACCTGTCCAACTGCTCATTAACGCAAATTTCTAATCAGCCAATCATGTAACAGCAACTCAATGCATTTAGGCATGTAGACATGGTCAAGACCAAGGGTGACCAAACTTTATCGTATGAAGGGCCAAAAACCAAATATTATTGATAGCCGTTGGCCGAATATAAATATACCAAACTATTTTACATTAAAGTTGCCATGGGTAATTTCCTAATTTATTTCCTAATATTTCAAAACAAATAGAAAACATTACTTTGAATCATTGCCGGGTGACCATATGTACATTTTAAATTTAATTTGATTATTTTACACCATTTAAATTGAAATGTTTAATTTCAGTTAGCTTTTTTGTAGCTTAACAATAGAGCAAATAAATAAAAGGTTACATTAAATTTAAAATAGCAATCTCTAAACCATCCCATCAATCTTACTCTCTTCTCAGTTGGGATGGCGGGCCAATTCAAAGGTTACCGCGGGCCCTAGTTTGGGCATCTCTGGTCAAGAAGATCTGCTTCAGTTCAAACCGAGCATCAGAATGGGGAAGAAAGGTGATTGAGGGTACTTTCACACTTGGTTTAATTGCCTGGACCATACCCAAGTTCGATTGTCCCCCCTTGTCACCTTCTCGGTTTTGGTTCACACTGTCTTTTTTCCCTACTGAACCCTCCTTGATTAAGCTGCTGTTTTGTGTACAGCTGTTATTAGGTGACGGACACGAAAGCAAAGCGCCAAAATCTAAGGACGTCTGCACATCGCGGTTCTTCTGCTTTTACTTAATTTTTTGGTTTTGGACATACAAAAAGCGACTTGCATCTATCTGCCACAAAAATATTGTAAACGTTCAGCAAGGTACAGTACATGATACACAGACACATACACACACGAATGAATGTTATGAAAAAGATAGTTTGTTGTACTGTTGGCGGTTGACTTCCGTTATTTGATACGATTGCATTTATACCAGAAGTGAACCGGATCAGAGTTTACGTGAACCGTACCCCAGACCACCTCTTTCAGGCAAACGCAGGTATGGTTTTTCGGTGCGCACCCAAGTTCAGAAGACACGTTCACACTAGCTAAACGTACTGTACTCTGACGTCAAACAAACCCGAGTGTGGACCAAAAGTGCTAGTGTGAAAGCACCCTTAAGTGACTTTGATTGTTGGTGCCAAATGGTCTAGTCTGAGTATTTCAGACACTGCTGACCTACTGGGATCTCTAGGGTTTACAGAATGGTTCAAAAAAGAGAAAACATCCAGTGAGCGGCAGTTCTGTGGGTGCAAATGCTTTGTTGATGCCAGAGGTCAGAGGAGAATGACCAGACTGGTTAGAGCTGATAGAAAGGTAACAGTAACTCAAATAACCACTTGATACAATCGAGGTATGCAGATGAGCCCCTCTGAACACACAACACGTCCAATCTTGAGGCGGATGGGCTACAGCAGCAGAATATCACACCAGGTGCAACTTCTGTCAGCTAAGATCAGGAAACTGAGGCTACAATTCATACAGGCTCATCAAAATTGGACAATAGAAGATTAGAAAAATGTTGCCTGGTCTGATGAGTCTCGATTTCTGCTACTGTCATCGTACCTTGTGTTCTCTCTCTCTCACCTCCTGTTCTGTGTTACAGATTACCTTCAGTTACCTGCTTTTATCCTCAGTCACGGAGGTACAGGTTATCTGAGCTAATTCGCTCCACCGGTCTCTCATTCCCTTTTTCCCTATATATAGCACGTCATTTCCCTTCGTGTTTGTCAGTATGTTGTCTATGGTGTGTGTGCATATCATTCTGTTACTCACCTCATATTTGTGTCCAGGGCTGCCAGTAAGCGAGTATCCCGTTGTTTTTGGATTGTTTTCCACGGCACTCCCCCGCACTCACCCGACGGGGTTTTTCCTTGTTTTGAGACTCACTCCTCAATAAATACTTTGTATTCTGCATTTGAGTTCACTCCTTCTTCTACCCGTGACAGGAACATACTGACCAACCATGGACTCAGCAGAGGATGTTGACATTCGCCGAGCGCTCGCCCAACAGGGCGATCTCGCCATCCGGGTCGACAACCGGATCACGCTCAGAGCGCGTCATCGCAGAGGCGGAGTCGATGAGTTTTCACCCAGGAACACCGGTGCGCTTGATGCACTCATGTCACAACAGTCGGGTCTCTCGGAGGAGGAGCCGATGCAAATCGGAAGAGCTCGCTTGTCGGCGACGGAGCGACGCTACCGCATCTCTAACCGCCTCTGCCTCTACTGCGGGGAGGCGGGGCATCAGGTGGCCTCTTGCCCTATCAGAGAGCGGCGTAAACCAGTTAAGGGCGGTTTGACGGTGAGCACCATGAATATACCTGCACTGTCTGGGGGCCGGGCGTCTCTTCAAGCCTGGATAAATGTTAAGGGGTCCATCAAACGGGTATCTGCCCTTATTGATTCAGGCACTGAAGGGGACTTTATGGACTTAGACTTAGCCAAGCGGCTGGGTGTTTCTATGATCGCTCTAGATAACCCCATTTCAGCCAAAACGCTTTGCGGCTCTTACCTCGCTGTGATAACCCACTGCACTATTCCCCTCACTCTCACACTTTCAGGAAATCACGTGGAGCAGTTACAGTTTCTCCTCATTCACTCACCCACTGCTCCCCTAGTTTTGGGCCACAAATGGCTAGTCAAGCACAACCCTCAGATTGATTGGGCTCTTAGTTATGTATCCTCTTGGAGCTCCTATTGTTTATCTCAGTGTCTTGGCTCTGCTTGTTCTCCCCTTTCTTCTCTTTCTTTGTTGCAGGAGGAGGTGAGCCTGACTGGCGTACCTGTCGTTTACCATGATCTGAGAGCGGTGTTCAGTAAGTCCCGGGCTTCATCTCTTCCTCCGCACCGCCCGTACGACTGTGCTATTGATTTGTTACCTGGCACCTCTCCACCTAGGGGGCATCTATACTCTCTGTCTAAACCTGAGAGGGAGGCCATGGAGAAGTACATCCACGATTCTCTAGCAGCAGGTATTATACGTCCTTCTTCCTCTCCGGCTGGGGCGGGGTTCTTTTTTGTGGAAAAGAAAGATGGTTCCTTGCGTCCCTGCATCGATTATCGGGGGCTGAATGACATCACTGTAAAGAATCGTTATCCTTTGCCACTGATGTCACCGGCCTTCGAACTCCTGCAGGGAGCAACCATCTTCACAAAATTAGACCTCCGCAATGCCAACCACCTAGTCCGGATTAGGCAGGGGGACGAATGGAAGACCGCTTTTAACACCCCTACTGGTCATTTCGAGTATCTCGTTATGCCTTTTGGTCTCTCCAATTCACCGGCGGTTTTTCAGGCACTCGTTAATGACGTGCTCCGGGACATGGTAAATCGTTTTGTGTTCGTTTATCTTGATGATATTCTGATTTTTTCCCAGAATGAACAGGAACATGTCCAGCACGTCAGGCGGGTGCTTCAGCGGCTGCTGGAGAATCGTCTTTTCGCCAGGGTGGAGAAGTGTGACTTCCATACACAGTCGGTTTCGTTCCTGGGGTTTGTTTTGTCGCCCGAGGGTGTGCGAATGGATCCTGCCAAAGTGAAAGCGGTTGCGGATTGGCCTAGCCCAGACAGTCGCAAGGCGGTCCAGCGATTTCTGGGGTTTGCCAATTTTTACAGGCGGTTCATTCGCAATTTTAGTCTGGTGGCTCTGCCTCTGACGAATCTCACCTCCATGCACAAGCGATTTGAGTGGTCATCTCAGGCTCAGGCGGCCTTTTCTGAATTAAAAAGACGTTTTATTTCAGCGCCCATTTTGATTAATCCAGACCCGTCTCGTCAGTTTGTAGTGGAGGTGGACGCATCAGAAGTAGGTGTGGGAGCCATTTTGTCCCAACGGTCATCATCGGACGACAGAATTCACCTGTGCGCCTTTTTTTTCCATCTATTGACACCTTCGGAACGAAATTACGACATCGGGAACAGGGAGTTACTGGCTGTTAGGCTGGCATTGGGTGAGTGGCGTCACTGGCTAGAAGGGTCGGGGGTTCCTTTCGTGGTCTGGACCGACCATAAAAACCTGGAATACATTAGGTCAGCCAAACGTCTTAACTCTCGTCAGGCTCGTTGGGCACTATTTTTTGGCCGGTTCGATTTCCATATCTCTTATCGCCCGGGGTCCAAGAATGGTAAAGCTGACGCCCTATCACGTATTAGCAAGGTTGAGGCCAGAACCACCCTTCCGGTTGCTGTCCTGCCACCTGAACGTGTGGTTGCAGGGGTAACCTGGGGGGTGGAGTCCATTGTCCGTAAGGCACTTCGCACCATCACCACGCCCACCAAATGCCCTAGCAACCTGTTATACGTGCCTGAGTCGGTCCGGACTAAGGTTTTACAGTGGGGTCACTCGTCTAAACTAGCCTGCCACCCAGGAGCAGATCGCAACACTGGGTTAATTAAGCAACGGTTCTGGTGGCCATCGATGGCGCGGGACACTCGTCAGTTTGTATTGGCTTGTCCAGTCTGTGCAGTAGCTAAAAGCTCTAATCGACCCCCAGCAGGGCTTCTCCGGCCACTGCCCGTCCCTTCGCGACCCTGGTCACACATAGCGATGGACTTTGTCACTGGGTTACCCCCATCTAGTGGCAACACCGTAGTCCTGACTGTGGTGGACAGATTTTCGAAGGCGGCACACTTTATTCCCCTCCCCAAATTACCTTCAGCTAGGGAGACAGCAGCCATTGTCTTGAACCACGTCTTCCGTATTCATGGCCTCCCGATTGACGTGGTTTCAGACAGGGGTCCCCAATTTGTGTCTAAGTTTTGGGCAGAATTCTGCCGACAGCTGGGGGCGACAGTTAGCCTTTCTTCGGGGTACCACCCACAGACTAATGGCCAGGCCGAGCGAGCTAATCAGGAACTGGAGAGGGTCCTGCATTGTGTTGCGTCCGGGGAACCGTCTTCTTGGTGTTCCAGATTGACCATGTTCGAGTATGCACATAACTCCCTTCCCGTCTCGTCTACGGGTTTGTCCCCCTTCCAGTGCTGTTTAGGCTACCAGCCCCCTCTATTCCCTTCCCAAGAACCAGATGCCATTGTACCCTCCGCTCAGGCATTTATTAAAAGATGCCTCCAAACATGGAGGATCACCAGAAAAGCCCTTATCCGGACTGGCGATAGGAACAAGGCGTCTGCGGACCGCCACCGTTCCGTGCCTTCTCTTTACGTGTGTGGTCAGAAGGTCTGGTTGTCTTCCAAGGACATTCCTCTAAGACTTCTCTCACGTAAATTGGGACCTAAATTCATCGGACATTTTACCATTGTCAAGGTGCTCAGTCCAGTGTCTGTACGACTTAAATTAAGTCCTCAGTTTAAGAACATTCACCCGGTTTTCCATGTGTCTAAAATCAAACCCGTTCTTCGCTCCCCCCTGCAGCCATTAACCTCTGCTCCTCCACCTCCCAGACTGGTTGAGGGTGCACTTACGTACACGGTGCGCCGGCTCCTGGACGTGAGGAGGAGAGGCAGAGGTTATCAATATCTGGTAGACTGGAAGGGGTATGGTCCGGAGGAGAGGTGCTGGATCCCAGCTCGGGACATTCTGGACCGCTCTCTCATTGATCAGTTTCATCAGATCCATGGTGAGTCTTCAGGGAACGCCAGGGGGCGTTCTTGAGGGAGGGGGTACTGTCATCATACCTTGTGTTCTCTCTCTCTCACCTCCTGTTCTGTGTTACAGATTACCTTCAGTTACCTGCTTTTATCCTCAGTCACGGAGGTACAGGTTATCTGAGCTAATTCGCTCCACCGGTCTCTCATTCCCTTTTTCCCTATATATAGCACGTCATTTCCCTTCGTGTTTGTCAGTATGTTGTCTATGGTGTGTGTACATATCATTCTGTTACTCACCTCATATTTGTGTCCAGGGCTGCCAGTGAGCGAGTATCCCGTTGTTTTTGGATTGTTTTCCACGGCACTCCCCCGCACTCACCCGACGGGATTTTTCCTTGTTTTGAGACTCACTCCTCAATAAATACTTTGTATTCTGCATTTGAGTTCACTCCTTCTTCTACCCGTGACAGCTACGACATTCGGATGGTAGGGTCAGAATTTGGCATCAAGTTACTCCAGTTTCACAGCACATAGACGCGCGTATTTTATCGGCGTGACTGTAAACAACTGGAATTCGCATCAGAAGCAGAGCAGGTGCTGACACCTCTGCATAAAATTTACACCAGTTACTCCAGTTTCACAGCACATAGATGCGCGTATTTTATCGGCTTGACTGTGAGCAACCGGAATTCACATCAGGAGCAGAGCAGCGTGTGAGGTGCGCGGGAATTGTTTTCTGCATGCATGCGTCCGTTTGATTTCACCAGCGTTGTTTCGGTTGCACAAAGAGAGTAACAAGCTTGCGCGTTCCTAACGTCTTTATTCTGGGATTAACACTCTAAATTAATATACTTGCATAAATTAAATGGTATCTCAAAGCTTTTACTGGGGCTTGTTTATTTCTCCCCATCACCTTCTCCCTGTTCCGCCCCCCAGCAAGATGCCGCCCTGGGCGATCGCGATATTGCCCATATTGCCCATGCCTAAATCTGCCACTGGATCCAACTTTGATGTAATGTCCTTAAAACAAGTCAAAATGAGGCTCAGTAGTGTGTGTAGCCTCCAGTTGCCTGTATGACCTCCCTACAATGCCTGGGCATGCTCCTGATGAGGTTGTGGATGGTCTCCTGAGGGATCTCCTCCCAGACCTGGACTAAAGCATCCGCCAACTATTGGACAGTCTGTGGTGCATCGTGGCATTGGTGGATGGAGGCATGATGTTTTAGATGTGCTCAATTAGATTTAGATCTGGGGAACGGGCGGGCCAGTCCATAGCATCAATGCCATCATCTAGCAGGAACAGCTGAAACACTCCAGCCATATGAGGTCTAACATTGACTTGCATTAGGAGGAACCTAGGGTTAAATGCACTGGCATATGGTCTCACAAGGAGTCTGAGGATCTGATCTCAGTACCTAATGGCAGTCAGGCTGCCTCTGATGAGCAGATGGAAGGCTTTGCGGCCCTTCAAAGAAATGCCACCCTACACGATTACTGATCTACTGCCAAACCGGTCATGCTGGAGGATGTTGCATGTGGCAGAACATTTTCCACAGCATCTCCAGACTCTGTCCGTCTGTCACATGTGCTTAGTGTGAACCTGCTTTAATCTGTGAAGAGCACAGGGCACCAGTGGTGAATTTGCCAGTCTTGTTGTTCTCTGACAAATGCCAAACGTCCTGCATGGTGTTGGGCTTTAAGCACAACCCCCACCTGTGGATGTCAGGCCCTCACACCACCCTCATGGAGTCTGTTTCTTACCATTTGAGCAGACACATGCACATTTGTGGCCTGCTGGAGGTCGATTTCCAGGGCTTTGGGAGTCCTCCTCCTGTTTCTCCTTGCACAAAGGCAGAGGTAGTGGTAGAGGTAGTCTGCCTAATTTCCAATCCTAATTGACCCTTTGTTAGACCCTTTTAACTGTCTGACAAGCTTTCACTATCAGCTATGGTGATCACCTAGGAAATAGTAAATAATTTCTTAAAAAATATATTTAATGATTTCAGACAAAGCAGACATAAAGGTCTGCATTATGCAAAAAGAAATTTTTTTTGAGATGTGAATATAAATAAAATGAAAAAGATTGAAGGAAAAAATGAAATTTGCCCTTATGGGTATCTACTGTCTGCATTGTACAGATGTCACCACTTCAAAACGGTCGGTCTGCCGCCACTGTTAACGCCGCTATGGAGGGTACCTTCGTGCGCCAGCAGCTTTTGGCCATTGGGTGGCGCTTTAACTAGATTTTGAGCTTTGCCTTTTCACAATAGGTCAGTACTGTATGTGCACTGTACCTTATGTCAGTGGTGGATTTAGGCATGGGCAATATGGGCGATCGCCCAGGGCGGCATCTTGCTGGGGGGCAGCACAGGGAGATGGTGATGGGGAGAAAAAAAAACAAGCCCCAGTAAAAGCTTTGAGATACCATATAATTTATGCAAGTATATTAATTTAGAGTGTTAATCCCAGAATAAAGATGCGCAAGCTTGTTACTCTCTATGTGCAACCGAAACAACGCTGGTACAATCAAACAGACGCATTCATTCATTCATTTTCTTTTAGGCTTAGTTCCTTTATTAATCCGGGGTTGCCACAGCGGAATAAACCGCCAACTTATCCAGCCCACGTTTTATGCCGCGGATGCCCTTCCAGCTGCAACTCATCTCTGGAAAACATCCATACACTCATTCACACTCATACACTACGGACAATTTAGCCAACCCAATTCACCTGTATCGCATGTCTTTGGACTGTGGGGGAAACCGGAGCACCCAAAGGAAACCCACGTGAATGCAGGGAGAAAATGCAAACTCCACACAGAAACGCCAACTGACCCAGCCAAGGCTCGAACCAGCGACCTTCTTGCTGTGAGGCGACAGCACTACCTGCTGCTCCACTGCATCGCTTCAAACGGACGCATGCACACAGAAAAAAATTCCCTTACACCTCACACGCTGCTCTGCTCCCGATGTGAATTCCGGTTGTTTACAGTCACGCCGATAAAATATGCACTATGTGCTGTGAAACCTGAGTAACTGGTGTAAATTTTATGCAGAGGTGTCGGCATGCAGCAAGTTTTGCAAGTCGACAAAACTAGTTTATATGATGATGATCTTATTTTGACTAAGCATGGCTATAAAGCAGAAAGGTGGGATAATGAGTCAGGGAGGTAAGACTTTCTCAGCCATGAGTCGGGTCAAAGACAACAGATAATTCTATAAAACATACATATTTTTTGTAATCTATAGAATTGTCATTAATATTCATGCAAAAAATTTCTTAAGTGATCTTAGCATATCACTCCAGTTGTGTCTTTCTTTACATTGTTTTCCAGTTACATTTAGGATTGATTTCTGTTATTTATTTAGATTAATAATTGTATAGTAATAATGATATTGCACGGTATATTGGCTAGTACTGGGTTGAGGCTGGAAGGGCATACGTATGGGGTGGTTTGCCCAAGATGCCATTTAAACTAGAACTGCCACTGCCTTATGTGATGTAATGTGTTCAATTAAAACATCATTTTGTTTGTTTGTTTTAGTTTTCTTAGTAATGAACATGCTTTTACACTACTGTATGTTTTAGAAAAAATAAAATACATAGTGAGAAGTATAGCCCTAGTCTGCAAAAATTAAGCAAATATAAGAATTAAGTTGTTTGGCCTTTATAGTGCCCTATTAAAGTTGGTGTGAAAAGAATGTTTCAATTTCTTTGACTATCATGGTGATGTTATTACCTCAAATTTTGAACGTGCACACTGCAAGATATGAAAACCGCGGCACAGCACACACTACAAAAAAATATTAAGATTATCGAGCTGGTGGAGCACTGTCACGGATTGGCCAGGCTCTTTCAGCACTCAATCACAGCGAGCACCATCACCTGAGTTCTAACCACGCACAGCTGCATCCAATCCCCTGACTCACTATAATAGCACACACCTCACTTCACTCAGTGTCCGGGCTTGTTGATACGAAGCGGACTCTGAGTGTTCACTCTCCTGGCTAACACTCACGTATTTGCATTCTCGTACTTACCGTGTCTCTGCTTATCCCTAGTTGTTCCTGTCTCCTGTCTATCCAGTCTGTGGTGTGTGCGATCCGTCTTCCATGTTGTGTCTCTCCCGTTCTGCCAGGGAAAAGGACTTTTACCCAACCAGCCCATTCATCATCCCTGTCTTCATCTTCATTTGTGTTCTATGTTGTCTGAATAAATCTGTAACATCTTGCACTTACCCCATTTGTCCGTCTGCTTCATAACAGAAGCCCGGACCATAAAACTGTGACAACATGAGCACTCCCGATCACTTCCAAGAGCTGGTGGATACGTTGAAGAGGATTCTGTTACCATCAGCACCACTTCCTAAAGCATCACCAGTCCAGAGCACTTCCGCATCGTCTTCTTCACCGTCCACCACCTCTTCCAGTCCCATGGCTCGACCAGCTCCCTACTCAGGCGGGGCGGAGGAGTGCAATGGCTTTCTGTTACAATGTTCTCTAGTATTCACCATGCAACCTGCTTTATATCCCACAGATCGATCCAAGATCGCTTATATCATATCCCTGTTATCTGGACCTGCTCTCCGATGGGCCGAAACCATTTGGCAGCAAGCCGGGCCGGTAACGAGTTCCATCCAGTCATTCACTACGTACTTTAAAGAGGTATTTGGTCGATCAGATGGTGAAATAGCGGCTGGAGAACAACTATATCATCTAAAACAAGGTTCGATGTCCACCCAAGACTATGCTCTACGATTTCGGGACTCTGGCGGCAGCTAGTGGACGGAATGAGCAATCTCTCCTCACCACGTACCGGCTCGGCTTAGAACCCAAACTTCGGGTACAGCTCGCAGCACTGGATGACAATATGGGCTTGGAAAAATTCATTCAACTTTCTCTCCGATGTTCTGAGCATCTGAAGAGCTATCAGCGTGACTCTGATCCTGTCTTCAAGCACTCCTCCATCCGTCTGAGCCAGTAACCCCTCCAGAACCTGAACCTATGATCATTGAGTCTGGTAGACACACGACCGCCGAGCGACAGAGGAGGCTGACCCGGGGTCTGTGCATGTACTGTGGTGCTAGTGGACATGTCAAGCTGGGCTGTCCACTCCGTCCCCCACATTCCTCGGTGAGTGTGTTCAGTTCAGAAATTGAAAAGATGCATCCACTCACTACAAATGTTCTGTTAACTACCCACTCTGTCTCTGTTACAGCCACAGCCCTTATCGACTCCAGGACAGCTGGGAACTTCATCTCACATGCCCTCTGTCGACACCTTCAACTCAACACCGAAGCCTCGCAGCACGTGTACCAGATCCAACCCATAACCCGCAATATTCACTCTCAGGCACGTATCCATCGTAGATGTGAATCCATTCAACTTCAAATAGGCCTGCTGCATAAGGAGGAAATTCAATTCTTGGTTCTGGAGGGTGCTACCATGGACATCATCTTAGGGCGCCCGTGGCTGGTGAAGCATGATCCCATCCTCTCTTGGGGCACAGGAGAGATCAAGAAATGGGGTGAAGGATGCACACCAGAATGCTTTACCGATCTTCCTCTTCAGCCTAATAAACCCGTCGGTCTATGACACGTCAGTCGAAAGTCCAGTCAAGTAACAGTCTGTTCATATTCGTGAAATTTACTCCTCTTACAAGGACGTTTTTTGCCCCAAGAGAGCTTCCCAGCTACCTCCACATCGACCATGGGACCGCGCCATCGACCTAGTTCCAGATGCTCCGTTGCCCAAAGGGAGAATCTACCCGTTGTCGCTTCCGGAAACTAAGGCCATGGAGGAGTATATTCAAGAGACTCTGAGTCAGGGGTACATTCGTCCTTCCACGTCACCCGCAGCATCCAGCTTCTTCTTTGTAGCCAAAAAGGATGGAGGGCTGCGACCATGTATCGACTACCGGGTCCTGAACCAGAGTACCATCAAGTTCCGGTATCCTCTTCCTCTCGTCCCTGCAGCCTTGGAGCAATTACGATCTGCCAAGCTCTTTACTAAGTTGGACCTCCGCAGCGCATACAATCAGGTGAGAATACGGGCTAATGATGAGTGGAAAACCGTGTTTGTGACCCCTACTGGCCACTATGAGTATTTGGTCATGCCCTATGGTCTGGTTAACGCCCCTTTCATATTCCAGAACTTCATTCATGAAGTCCTCCGGGAGTTCCTGCATCGCTTTGTCATAGTCTATATAGATGATATTCTCATCTACTCCCGGAATGAGGCCGAACATCGCCACCATGTTGCGGAGGTCCTACAGACACTTAGAAAACACCAGTTGTATCTCAAAGCTGAAAAATGCTACTTCCATGAAACATCTATCCCGTTCCTAGGATACATCATCGATCAATCAGGTGTTCGTATGGACGAGGGGAAGATCAAGTCTGTCGTGTCCTGGCCAGAACCCACAACCATAAAAGAGTTACAACGATTCCTTGGATTTGCAAACTTCTACCGACGCTTCATCCGGAACTACAGTCTTATCACCACTCCACTCACCAACCTTCTAAAAAATGAACCTAAAAAATTAGTCTGGTCCCCCGAAGCAGCCGCAGCCTTCTAAAACCTCAAAGAAGCCTTTACCCAAGCCCCACTCCTGGACTCATCCAGATCCAGACCTACCTTTTGTCCTCGAAGTAGATGCATCCACCACTGGGGTAGGAGCAGTCCTATACCAATACAACGGAACCCCTAAATTACTCCATCCATGTGCCTATTTCTCCCGGAAGCTTAGCCCGGCGGAGCAAAACTAGGACATCGGCAATCGGGAGCTCCTCGCCATCAAGCTCGCCCTGGAGGAGTGGCGACATTGGTTGGAGGGTGCAAAACACCCCTTTCAAGTCATTACAGACCATAAAAACTTACAATATCTCAAAGATGCCAAACGACTCTGTCCTCGTCAGGCCCGGTGGTCACTGTTCTTCTCCAGGTTTCAGTTTTCCATAATCTACCGACCAGGGTCAAAGAATATCCGAGCAGACACATTGTCCAGAATGCATGATCATCCGGAAACAGTCGAAATTTCTGTTAGGATCCTCCCTGACCATATCACCATTTGCCCCATTGAGTGGTCTACCCCTCCAGCCATCGTCACTCCGGAACCTCGACCTCCGCCGGGTTGCCCACCTCATCGGCAATTTGTTCCAGCTGAACAACGGGTAGATATGATTCACTCCATCCATTCCTCCCTGGGCACGGGGCATCCCGGGACCAACAACACCCTCTCGCTGCTATCCCAACGCTATTGGTGGCCGAACATGGCAAGGGATGTGAGAAGGTATGTCCAAGGATGTCCAGAATGTGCCATGTCCAAAAGCCCTCGTCATCTACCGGCCGGCAAACTCCATCCCTTGCCAATCCCGAATCGTCCCTGGTCACACCTAGGAGTGGATTTTATGACGGATCTTCCTCCTTCAGATGGTAACACTTGTATTTTGGTGATAGTAAACCGGTTCTCTAAATTCTGTCGTTTGATTCTCTTGAAGGGTCTTCCCACAGCCCTAGAGACGGCAGAAAGTCTGTTCAACCATGTCTTCCGATGTTTTGGGTTACCAGAAGATATCATATCAGATCGAGGTCCCCAGTTCATTTCCCGTCTGTGGAAAGCCTTTTTCAAACTCCTGGGTGTGACCGTCAGCCTCTCATCTGGATATCACCCACAGACCAACAGCCAGACAGAGAGGAAAAATCAAGAGGTGGGACGATTCCTTCGAACCTTCTGTCACGGCCACCAAGACTCCTGGAACCAGTTTCTGGGCTGGGCAGAATATGCCTTGAATTCACTGCGGTAATCCACCACCGGACTCACGCCATTCCAGTGCATCCTAGGGTTCCAACCTCCACTTTTCCCTGGGATGGCGAACCATCTGATGTCCCCGCAGTAGATCACTGGTTTCGGGAGAGCGAGAGGGTCTGGGACGAGGCTCATCACCATCTTCAGAGGGCAGTCCACAGAGCCAAGGAGGTGTCAGACAGGAGGAGGAGAATTGGCCCCACCTATAATCCAGGGCAGAAGGTTTGGCTCTCCACAAGAGACATCTGCCTACGACTGCCCTCCAGGAAGCTCAGTCCCCGGTTTGTTGGTCCCTTTACCATCTTGGAACAGGTAAATCCCGTCACCTACAAACTTCAACTCCCTCCACAGTACAGAATCCACCCCACGTTCCATGTTTCACTCCTAAAACCCTATCACGACCCTCTGATTCCCTCCACAGAGCCTGGCCACGAAGAGGAACCCCCTCCCCCACTGTTGTTAGAAGAAGGCTCCATCTATTCTGTCAAGGAAATTCTGCGGTCCCGGCGTCGTGGTGGTCAGCTAGAATACTTAGTGGACTGGGAGGGATATGGACCAGAAGAAAGATCGTGGGTTTCCAGATCCGACATTTTAGATCCCTCACTCATGGAAGAGTTCCACTCCAATCACCCAGAGTTCCCGGCACCTCGTGGCCGAGGTAGACCAACACGGCGTCGGAATATTAGGCCCTCAGGAACGGGCCCTGGGGAGGGGGGTAATGTCACGGATTGGCCAGGCTCTTTCGCCACTCAATCACAGCGAGCACCATCACCTGAGTTCTAACCACGCACAGCTGCATCCAATCCCCTGACTCACTATAATAGCACACACCTCACTTCACTCAGTGTCCAGGCTCGTTGATACAAAGCGGACTCTGAGTGTTCACTCTCCTGGCTAACACTCACGTATTTGCATTCTCGTACTTACCGTGTCTGTCTGTGGTGTGTGCGATCCGTCTTCCATGTTGTGTCTCTCCCGTTCTGCCAAGGAAAAGGACTTTTACCCAACCAGCCCATTCATCATCCCTGTCTTCATCTTCGTTTGTGTTCTATGTTGTCTGAATAAATCGGTAACATCTTGCACTTACCCTGTTTGTCCATCTGCTTCATAACAATCACATCACCTGATTGCAGTATAACTTGCTTTATCAATAATGATTATTAATCTAGGTTAAAAATATATATTTATATATTTGTTAAAACCGACGCGATTCTCCCCAATTCTCTTTTTTGCTTGCAGGATGTTTTCACAGCCATGAAGGGAATAACTCGCTTTATCTATAGCCTACTAATAATTACTTAAACTTTTGTTTTATAAGTGCGTACAATATATAATAATAATAACAATAGTAATAATAATAATATACATTTTGCATGTTTATCAGGGTAGGCTAGGACATGCAGGGTGTGGATAACGTCATATGCGCAATATGTCTATTTAAATCTCTCCATTTTGCTGTAATGGCTGTTCTGTGTTTGACTGGCAATAGCTTTTAGATTACTATATGTTTAAAAGGGAAATTGTTACCTGTTGCACACATAAGTATTGTGTAGAAAAATATAACTGAATGCACTGAAAGCAAGTAACCGCGGTCTGCAGTTATGGCCTACTTGTTCTCGGTTACGGGACTAAAGAATATAGACTAAGCCTAATATTTTTTATATTCAACAAATTATATCCCCATTACAGAAAAAAGTATAAAAACACAGTTTTAAATGTTTAATCACTTTGGTTTTTGGCTATAACTGGCTATGTTTACCTGCTATACACGTGTCATAAATATCTGCACACCAGTATACGAACTTTAAATTTGGCTAATACTAAAGGATAAATCAAGATTATTTAAAAAATGATATAGCCTATATTTATTTATTAAAACCAACGCAATTCTATCCAGTTATTTGCTTTGATAATGTGGAATGGGTGGAACAACTGTGATCAGCCCGATTTAAAATCCTGGATATCAAACATGTTTGACATGATTGTGGCACAGATTGTAATGGCATTCGTAATTAAAACAACACAGGACAAGACACGCTTAAAAAAAGCTAATCAAATGTCTCTCATTCCTTAATATTTTAGAAAAAGTACTTAACTTTTGCATAACCAATGTTAATCTTATCCACCTGCGACCCACCTATAAATACTATTTTTGATTACCTGACCCGCAGATTAACGGCAGCACCTGTGGATATAGCCTAACCGAGAAATGGGGTTTAAGTGAATAGTCATGTAGGCCTTTTGTGATGTTCATTTATAAAATTGCTTATCTGGGGTGCATTTTTGAAAACCATCGTTAGCCAACTAAGGTCGCAAGTTCCGTCATTACAAACATAGTTCATTGATTTGACGTTTCCCAAATCCGTTGTTCCAACGAACATTCGCAAACTGCATCGCAAACTTGTGCACTTGCAACTACACCTCTGGAGCTGTAGTTAGAAACATAGTTCATGGCTGTGTTCTATTCACAGTTATCCCCCCTATGCCCTATTCGATTAGAACATTCTAACATATAAACTTGGAATTATTAAAAAAAAAAAAGCTTTAAAGTCATCTCTCTTAGGTGTAATTTGCTTTCAAAGTATTTTTACAGTTCAGTTTTAGTGATCTTCATGTTTACAATTGCGCTCCCTTTCCAGTGCACTTTGAAAACATTGATGTCATTTTGAACACAGCAGAGCGGAATTTATGTTATGTCTCCAAAGCTGGAATATTTTTTACAGTCATTGCTCCAAAGCTTGTGAAAACAAAAAAAAACTGCATACATTAATGCTTTTATTTTATCGTAGGTTATTTATTAAGAAATGTAGCCTACTGTATATGACATGGGCCTTTTGCTTACAACATTTCTGCAGTGGTTTGCATGTGTCAAATTGTAAAAGTAGACTTTTCAAAAAATTAAAAATTAAACAATATCCTACTTATCATTATTATTAATAATAATAATCATCATCATCATTAATAATATTATTATTAAAGTAGGGGGGCAGCGGGTAGCACAATCGTCTCACAGCAAGAAGGTCGCTGGTTCGACCCTCGGCTGGGTCAGTTGGCGTTTCTGTGTGAAGTTTGCATGTTCTCCCAGTGTTCGCTTGGGTTTTCTCTCGGTGCTCCG
Source organism: Danio kyathit (assembly GCA_903798195.1). Lineage (NCBI taxonomy): Eukaryota > Metazoa > Chordata > Actinopteri > Cypriniformes > Danionidae > Danio > Danio kyathit. The sequence continues at coordinate 30,659,541 of LR812543.1, forward strand.
GTTTCCCCCACAATTCCAAAAACGTGGTATATGTGAATAGGGTAAGCTAAAATTGTCCGTAGTGTATGAGTGTGTATGGATGTTTCCCAGTGATTGGGTTGCAGCTGGAAGGGCATTCGCTGCGTAAAACATATGCTGGATAAGTTGGCGGTTCATTCTGCTGTGGCGACCCCTGATTAATAAAGAGACTAAGCCAAAAAGAAAATGAATGAATGATTTATTAAAGTAGAATTTCTTTCAAATCCTACTAAATAATAAATATTAAATTTCATTTCTTAATAAATAGCCTCATTATTTATTTATTTATGTGATTTTTATATGATATTAGAATACATGTTAGCTTTTGAAAGTGATTTTATGTTTTAGAATAGAGTATGTACTGTTCTCAATAATATCTGTAAAGGAAACATTGGCCCTATATGTGCCATTTACATATATTTCAATTAATTTGGAAAACGAGTGCATGTTTTTACCAAAACTAATATTGGATTTTTTTAAATGCGTGTGTGTGTAAAACAATATAATGTGCACAAAGAAATTATGGGGTTCTTCTCACCCCATTTAGAGCATCATTATGGGCTTTTTACGTTATGCGATCTGCGACAGAGAAACTACGGGTTTTGAGAAACACTCGTCACTACATTGTTCTTTTTCCAAACGATGCATCGTACTATGATAATTCAGCCACGAATTCATCTGTCATTGTTTTGGAAACGCACCCCTGTACATTTGTAAAACTACAGTTCTGTTTAGGCTATACTTGTCACAAATATACACAGGATGCAAGTGAATGCAAAGTGAATGCAAGTGAATGCAAGATGATTTATTAATAGAGATAACAAGAGTCACAACTGGTATTGATCTCACCAGATATAGAGGAATTGTGTAGAGCAAGGGTGCTCCTCACAAGGAATCAAACACGCTAAACAGCGGTAATAGTTAATCCGAGAAACAGATCCGAAGTGAAGTCTCTCACTGATATCTTACCAGATATCGAGGGAAGGGGAGGTTAGTGCTATGGAGCAACTCTCAAGGAAATCGACACACCAGCGGTAATAGTTAATCCGAGAAATGGATCCGGAGTGAAGTCTCACACTGATATCTTACCAGATATCGAGGGAAGGGGAGGTTAGTGCTATGGAGCAACTCTCAAGGAAATCGACACGCTTACCAGCTGTAATAGTTCATCAGAGCAGCGGATCTGGGGTGAAGTTTCTCACTGATATGGTTGTCATCAGTGCAGGCAGTTGCAACAACATCAATGAAACAGAGACATGCATAAGGTCCAAATATAAAAGACTTATGAGGATTCACCACCAGCGGATTTAGTGAGAGTGCCTAACAGGAAGCAGACACAGAGGTGAACAAACAACGGACTGAAAAATGCTATCTACAAACACTGAACATATAAAGGCGCGCGGTAATGCGCAACAGCTGTGGTTGAATGAAAACAGCTGAATGAGATGAGTGGTAACAAGACACGTGATAACCCAGCTGATGAATGTAAACACACACACCACGCGTGAAGATATACCCAAACAAACACACCCACTTCCCACACACACACACACAAACACATACAAGAAGAACAGATAGATCCACAACCGTGACAATACTGCTACTGTAGTACTTCTGAAATGAAGTTTTAAAGAATAAAGAATATAAAACACTGCAGACAAGTGCCCTCGTGATGTCTTCATTTACTTTCACTCAGTATGTATATATCACAGATCACTCAATACATTACATCATGAATAACCAAATGGTTTGCTACAGTAAATGTAATGAAACACACACTTATAATTAACCTGAAAACTTCAACTTGACCCTTTTTCATCACTGGAATATTATCACATTAATCAATCAATGAATTACTTAATAAACATTCTCACTCTGAAATTCACATACTTAGCCTTAACACTATAATCACTAATATAAACTTGTGAAAGTTTTAGAATACTTAAACATACATATTCACACAATTAATAAAACATACATTTACATATACTTTTGTACGCTCTTTCTACACACATTATTCAAGTGAAAATTAACATATGAATTAAAGATGCAACAAAGAATACTAAATAACACATTAATATATATACTCTGCTTACAAAGTTGCATTCAACATGCTCCACATGACGTTAATAAATATAATCTCAATGCATCACTTGCAGTTCACATAACTAGCAAAGAGGGGAAATCTATACAGATAAAGGTACTTATAATTTGATAATCACTAAGTGATTTGAAATAATACACTCAATTAACATTGGTATTGCCGATCTATTATGTGATAGCGGGCTATCGTGCTAACCGCGAGGCTATATGCTAAACATGTGCTCTAACATGCAAACTGATAGCATACACTCATTATTAAACTACTTATAATATAACTCTTATAATACTAAACTGTTTATCTTCTGAACGGAAATGTGCTTTGTGCATTTTTATGTGTGCAAGTACCTGAAATGAAGTTTTAAAGAATAAAGGATATAAAACATTGCAGACAAGCGCTCTCGTGATGTCTTCATTTACTTTCACTCAGTATGTATAAAGAGCATCACGGGCGCGCCCGCTACTGGCGCATGCAGTGACGTCATGATGCAGGTGCGGTGACAAAAATAACCTCTTAAAAACGCACATAACACTTATTTCTATACATTTAAAGTGCCGATAGACTTATAGATATTTTAACACTATTAAAAAAAATGACATTAATGTTTTTATATAAATCTGAAGAAATAAATGTACAACAATATCTTGCATAAAATACATGTATACAATCAGGTTATCACACTACTGCTTTTGAAAAGGAAAAATAGTCTGGACTATACTTTGAATTCATCAAAAACAGTTATTGGTTCAGTTTGAAATTTAACTTGATGAACAGATGAACGATTTAAAGTTTACATAAAGTTCATGTAAATCATTGACACTGACATAAAAAAAAACTCAGGTCAATTACCACGTAATCTGCACAGCACAATGACTCGACGTAAATCAAAAAACGTCATGGCAGAACATTAAACTGACCAATCGACTAGTCTGTGCAACCCCTAATAAGGACTTATTTTAACTGTAATTCTACAAATGAAAAACGTGCATTTGTTGGTTGAACACATCAAATCATACTAAATTTGTTGCATTATATGATGGAGCGCAACAGTGCATCTCTCGTGTCTTCATGGTTTTAAATTGCACTCTGAAAGCAGTCGATTCTTACACACTACTGTACATAATATCATTCCGTCTGGTGCAGGCATTGTATGGCAGGAGAGTTTCTTGATTGTCATGCCAGAATGAATGTAAATTTCATAAAAATGATGGCCAAAACTAGTTAATTTTAAAATAGGATAATTGTCTTAACTTTTTTGGAATAAAATGCCAATAGTCTTATTCGATTCAATTAATTATGCTAAGCTAAGTTCAAAATGACCCTGTCAGAACAAGCTATTTCTGAATTCACTTTGATTTGTAATTTGTCTAAATTGTTTCTGTCCCAACTTTTTTTTAAATGTGTTGCAAAAACTTTCTATATTATCCCAACTATATTATCCCAACTCTTTCTGATTTGGGGCTGTACAAGGCAGGTTGCATTTAGTAATTAATCTTCTAGTAATTAAACTGTCTCTTATATAACATTTTCAATGATATTTCAGCACTGACGCCTTTGTAGTCCCAGGACTTACATAACCATGGTTCTCAGACAAAAACAGGCTTGGGTGACGGACCATTTTAGTCATACGATAGTAGCTTGCAGTGATTTGGCATAAGGCTGCCTGCATTAATGTGCAGTTAATTTTCCATCCTGTTACCTCAAACTCCCTTTATGAGGACTGTATTAAAATGGCCAATGGGATAAGTGCTGATGATGCAATTCGGTTAATTACACCTCTCAACCTGTGCATCTGCTGATTTAGATATGCTTCTGTTGCAGTCTGATACAGCCATTCATGCTGCTGACGGTAATGTAGTCATTAGAGCATTGATTCTTCTGGATGCAGGGCATAAAATGGGACATCAACGATTCACACATGCATTGAGGTTTGTGCAGAAACTCAGTAGGCAGGCCTTGGCTGCCCTCTAATATTATTAGCCTAGCCATATTTGACAATATGTTATCCCAAGGGTTTCAAAACAATCCATTTTAGTGTTTTTAGACCTGGTTTGATAGCAAAGGCAGGATATTTGAGTATTATTGAATGTGTTCAAGTAATGATTTTTTTCTTGTTGCCACATAAACATGATACCTTAATCTAATCAATAATTATAAATGAGGAAACACAATACTTTTGAGTCCTCAAAAACAACATTCTAGCTTTCACACAATGCTTTTATGTGCCATTTCTCCCTGTTTATAATCTATTTTCATTCCAAATGTCTTTGTTGTATATGCAGACATATACTATGCCATTTAGTATGTGCTTCAGCATCAGTAGCATTTATTAGAAATGGTCTCAGACTATCCTCAGTACTTATTCCCTACATTAGATACTGTAAATCTTGCATTACATTAGTTCAGGTAGGATACATCAGTCAAGCTTGCATCAGTTGGTGGTCACAGTACCAATCAATGCATGACTGCTAGAAATGGCTATTGCCAAGAAATCCTCAAATTATAGTTAGTAGTGATGAAAAAATAAGACTTCCTGAACCACTGAGGATTTGCAACCTATTGGTTTACAAAAGGTTCACTACCTGAAGCTTCATTCAGCATTGGTCACTATTGACACCTAGCTACTGTGCAAAATATTAGCTGACAAATCAATTAATCCTGACTCCTATGAGGACTTGAAGAGATGGCAATCATTTGAGATCTTTGAGGACAACAATCATCAACATCATGATCATTGCACATGTATTATACACATAGATCTCTCCTTTTTGGAAGGACACTATATACTGTATAACTGCATGTTAACTATGTGTATATACTGCCCACCATATACACAGGGGTGTTTCTAGCTATTTAATTGACCAGGGACACTGGGCTTTTGTTTTCTTTGAAGGGAGATAGTCATCAGTTGGCTGGGGAGGTTTAATCTACGTATAAAATAATAAATAAAATAATACATTTAAAACGGTTCAGATGTGCGTTTCCCAAACAACGACGTAACTCACGGCTGAACTATCATAGTACGATGCATCGTTTGAGAAAAGAACAATGTAGTGACGAGTGCTTTCCAAAACGCGAAGCTTCTCTGTCGCAGATACATGAGTTGAACCACGTTAGTTATAATGTAAAACGCCCATAATAATGCTCTAAATGGGGTGGTAACAACTTCTTTAGAGAAGAACCCCATTATTTCTTTGTGCAAATTATATAGTTTTACACACACATGCATTTAAAAAAAAATCCAATATTACTTTTGGTAATGCACTTGCTTTACATATTAATTGAAATATATGTAAATGGCACATTTGGGGCCTATATTTCCTTTACAAATATTATTGAGAATATTCCATAGTCTATTCTAAGTTAACATAAAATCACTTCCAAAAGCTAACACGTATTCTAATATCATATAATAATCATATAAAAAAATAATGAGGCTATTTAATAAGAAATTAAATTTAATATTTATTATTTATTAGGAAATGAAAAAAATCATACTTTATTAATATATTAATGATGATGATGATAACGATTATTATTATTATTAAGTAGGATATTGTTTATATTGAATTTTTTTTAAAAGTCTACTATGACAATTCAACACATGCAAACCACTGCAGAAATATTCTAAACAACAAGCCCATGTCATATACAGTATAGATACTTAATAAATAACCTACTATATATTTAAACGACTAACGTATGCCATGTTTTTTGTTTTCTCAAGCTTTGGAGACGTAACATAAATTCCGCTTTTAAATAATAGGTCACCTATAGCTTATGCATGAGCCACGGCTGTGTTCAAAATGATATCAATGTTTTCAAAGTGCACTGCGAAGGGAGCGCAATTGTAAACATGAAGATTGCTAAAACTAAACTTTAAAAATGCTTTAAAAGCAAATTACACATAAGAGAGATGACTTTAATTCTTTTTTTTTTTAAAAAAGCATTTTAAGTTTAAATGTTAGAATGTTCTAAACCAGGGGTGTCCAAACTCGGCCCTGGAGGGCCGGTGTCCTGGAGAGTTTAGTTCCAACCCCAATCAAATACACCTGAACCAGCTAATTAAGGTCTTGATAGATATACTAGAAACTTCCTGGCAGGTGTGTTGAAGCAAGTTGGAGCTAAACTATGCAGGACACCGGCCATCCAGGGACACCCCTGTTCTAAACGAATAGGGCATAGGGGGGATAACTGGGAATAGAACACAGCCAGGAACTATGATTCTAACTACAGCTCCCGAGGTGTATGTATTTGCAAGCATAGAAGTTTGCGATGCAGTTTGCCGAATGTTTGTTGGAACAACGAATTTGTGAAATGCCAAATCAACAAACTATGTTTGTAACGACACAACTTGCGATCTTAGTTGGCTAACGATGGTTTTCGGAAATGCACCCCAGTTCGGTACAATAAGGTACAGGTCACTTTTTTCAGGTATGTGTCTCCATTGACTAACGGTACCCGTGGTGTTAGACAGTGGTGTAGTGGTGTAGACGTGGTGTTAAGACAGAAAGGTGCAGAAAGGTACAGTAAAGCTGTATGGGTTGTTCACATATCATGTAAGAACCACTTCTCACAAAACATATGCTTTAAAAAAAATGTATAAATGTTAACTACTAACCTTTATATGAAGAGTTCTTTATATGAATGAAATGAAAAAATATGATTATTTTTTGGTTAGGAATAATAATTTGATAATTGAATAAAAATGTAGTAAATTATTTGGGATGTTTAATAGACAACTACTTACCAGGAGGGAAGGCGTAGTGGTGCAGTGGGTATCGCTGTCGCCTCACAGCAAGAAGGTCGCTGGTTCGAGCCTTGGTTGGGTCTGTTGGCATTTCTGTGTGGAGTTTGCATGTTCTCCTTGTGTTCGTGTGGGTTTCCTCCAAGTGCTCCGGTTTCCCCCACAGTCCAAAGACATGTGGTACAGGTGAATTGGGTAACCTAAAGTCGTCTGTAGTGTATGAGTGTGAATAAGTGTGTATGGGTGTTACTCAGTGATGGGTTGCACCTGGAAGGGCATCCGCTGCATAAAACATATGCTGGATAGGTTGGCAGTTCATTCTGCTGTGACGACCCCTGATTATTAAAGGGACTAAGCCCAAAAGAAAATGAATGGATAAAAAAGACTAACTTGGACTCATCAATGTGCTAATTTATAATTGTTCTTTTCTTAGTTTTAAGAAAAGAATATCAACAAACTTATCAGGACATGCTATAGATCAGGGGGGTATTCCAGAAAGCAGGTTATGTGACATACCAGGGTAAGTTTTAGAGTAAGTAAGTGGATAACCTCAGATTTGGTTCCAAAATCAGAGGTAACTTCTGGGGTGTGGTAAGTAGCCATAGCAACTTACTCGCTGAAGATAACCTGCTCTGTAGCAGGTTATGTTCCAGAGTTTGTCTCTTTCAGAGAGTTTACTGAGCATTGCATGCTCTTTAGATGAAAATTTTGATGGACGTAGAAGCACAGATATACAGTTTTTTTCATCGTGAGAGGGTTATAAGTGCATAGTTCTTTTCATAACCAAATAAATATTTGAATGAGCGTTGTTGTTTATTGAAAGAATCATTAATGTATTTAACAAACCTTTTCAAATCAAACGTGACAAATCGCAACGCAGGTCTGCGCTTACCATGGTTAACATACCGCTTAGTGCAGCTCTTTGTTTTTTGCATCAGGGTATTTTACTGTACAATGTGGAAATAGCGTGTCCATCTGTACAGTATGCCTGGCACTGAACTATTTTATACACTTTTGTACAGTTCATCGGCCATAAACTACTGAGGATCATTACTCAAACATGTGAGAGCGGGCAATAGTGTAGTGGTCAGTGCGCCCCTAAAGTACAATGGTGCTCACAGCAGACTGGGTTCGAATCTCGCATAGAGATTTTTTTTTTCTCTTCCTCTCTCTCTCTGCACCCCTCACATTTTTTTTCTGTAGCCTATATATAATATCATAAGTGGTAGCTTTGTCTTTTCTATAAAAATATATCCATATTCAAAAGATGTAGTCGTTCATATGTATACATCTATTCACACTGCACACACACACCCTTGATACATTTTTTTTAATATCATTTTTTTCAGGGTTTCCAAATGTTATTGGGTGCATTAATTGCAGCCTCTTTCCATCAATAAATAAAGGACACTGATAATATGAAACATTTTTAAAATGTTTAATATTAACAACTTTATTTTCTGTCCTTAATCTGTTGGTGTTACAACTATTAAACTCTTTACTGCTTCCACTAACAATAGTTCATATGTGATGACCCCACCTCATCACCTGGTTGTGTCACGGTTGCAGGTTTGTGCGTTATTCGGAAGTCTGTTTTGTCACGTGGGTTTGTTTTGTTTTGATCGTCCTCGTGTGTTGTTATGCTTGATCACGTGTTTCTGGTACTCAGCTGCTTAATTAGGTAGACAGTTGAGACTCATTTTCGTGTCTATATCTGGGCAACGCTTCTATGTTTCAGTGTCAGTTTGTTTTGTTACAGTGAAATAAGATTCTGGGATAAGATCCAATAGCAAGTAAAAAGTTTATTTAGACGCAGTCAAAAATAAACTATATATAGAAGTGATAGCAAACAAAGAAAAACAGGCGAGGAAGGACGGGAAACAGACAGGCGAAAACCAGGGTCCAACAGAGCAGTCTCTCCTCACAGTCCTGAGAGCAGACAGAGACACATTAACGAACAAAACGAACTGACCTCATAATGGATCCAGCGAGTGTGTCCCAGCAGATATCCGAGTTTGTCATGCTCAGCAACTCCAGAATTGATCAACAGGATGAGGCACTGGCTACCACTGCCCAGGCCATTCAGACTTTGGTCGGCCAGGTTTCCTTGCTCACCAACCAGGTTCAACAGCTGGCTACTAGAGCGGTGCAAGGAGAGGACGCACCAGCTCCAGCAATGTTGCCTGCACCGGTGGTTGCTAGCCGCCCCGCTGAGCCTCGCCTTCCTCCACCGACCGGTTATGCCGGTGAACCTCACTTGTGTCGGGCCTTTTTATCCAAGTGTTCCCTGTACATGACGCTGCAACCATCATTGTTTCCCACAGAGCAGTCTAAGGTTGCCTTTGTAATCACACTCCTTTCCGGAAAAGCAGCTCTGTGGGGGACTACAGCTTGGGAACAAAAGTTGCCTTGCTGTTCTACGTTTGAACTGTTCTCCAAGGAACTCAAGAAAATTTTTGATCGGGGCGCTTCTGGGAGAGAGGCCGCTCGAGTCCTTGCAGAGCTCCGTCAATGGAATCGAAGCGTGGAAGACTACTCTATCGAGTTCCGCACCTTGGCGGCTGAATGTGGCTGGAACGCGGAGGCACAGTGGGACATGTTTCTGCATGGGTTGTAGGATCGTCTTCAGGATGAGGTTTATACATTGGACCTTCCTAAGACTCTGGACGAGTTGGTCGATCTGGCGATTCGAGTGGACGCCAGACTTCTTCGCAGAGCGAACCGCACACAGCAGAGAGGATATTCTGATCCAGTTCCCGACTTTCCTGCTTTGGCTATGGCGGCGGAAGTGGAGAACGTTGTCCCGGAACCGATGCAGGTGGGCAGATCCCGTCTGTCCGTGCAGGAGAAGCGTCGTCAGAGAAACGAGGGACTCTGCCTGTACTGCGGTGGCACGGGACATCGCGTAAATTCTTGCCAGGTAAAAGACAACACCCATCAGTAGGTAAGAGGTTACTGATGGGTGAAATCACTCAAGAGAAACCCTCTGTGGCGGCTACCTTACTGTCCGTTACTTTGACATGGGGCTCCGGAACCCAAAACACCCACGCCCTTATTGATTCCGGGGCAGAGGGGAACTTCATCGACTCTAGTTTCGCTTTCAGTTTTAAACTTCCGGTTATCGCTCTTTCTCAACCCATTGCAGTACGCGCCCTTAGCGGTCTTTCTCTTCCCACCATCACTCACTCCACTAAGCCCATAAAACTTATTACGTCCGGAAATCACATTGAACATATATCATTTTTTTTAACAGACTGTTCTAACACACCAGTGGTTTTAGGTCATCCTTGGTTGGTTCTCCACAAACCTCATATAAATTGGGGTCTCAGCACAATATTTTCGTGGAGTGAGAAATGTCATGAGTCTTGTCTTTTGTCTGCTCGTTCTGCTGTGTCTTGTTCTGTGTTTCAGGAGGAGCGCATGGACCTGTCAAACGTGCCCAGTGAGTACCTCGACCTGAAGAGAGTGTTCAGTAAGTCTCGAGCTGCTTCTCTTCCTCCTCATCGTCCCTATGACTGTGCTATAGATTTACTGCCAGGGACGTCTCCGCCTAAAGGCAAGTTATACTCTCTTTCCATTCCTGAGAGGGAGGCCATGGAGAAATATATTTCTGATTCTCTAGCGGCCAAGATCATCCGCCCTTCTTCTTCATTGGCGGGGGCGGGGTTCTTTTTCGTGAAAAAGAAAGATGGATCTCTTCGACCTTGCATAGATTATCGAGGGCTGAACAACATCACGGTGAAGAATACGTATCCCTTGCCGTTGATGTCTTCAGCGTTCGAGCGTCTGCAAGGGGCATCTTGTTTCACGAAATTAGATCTCCGCAACGCTTATCATTTGGTCCGCATAAGGGGGGGGGGGGACGGCGTTTAATACCCCCAGGGGGCATTTTGAATATTGTGTTCTTCCCTTTGGGCTTTCCAACGCCCCCGCAGTTTTCCAAGCACTCGTTAATGATGTGTTGCGAGATATGATAGATCAGTTTATTTATGTTTACCTGGATGAAATTCTGATTTTTTTCCCGTTCTCTCCAGGAACATGTGCAACACGTCAGACGAGTGCTTCAGCGGCTGCTAGAGAATGGGCTTTTTGTCAAGGCGGAGAAATGCGTGTTCCATGCACAGTCTGTTCCCTTTCTAGGACACATTGTGTCGGTCGAGGGGGTGCGCATGGATTCAGAGAAGATTAAGGCTGTGGTAGATTGGCCAATTCCGGAGTCTCGTAAGGCCCTGCAGAGATTTCTGGGTTTCGCCAATTTCTACCGGCGTTTTATTCGCAATTTCAGCCAGCTCGCCGCTCCTCTGACGTCATTAACCTCCTCCAAGACTCCCTTCAGGTGGTCGAGTGCTGCACAAGCAGCATTCACAAAATTAAAGGGCAGCTTTGTTTCAGCCCCCATTCTGGTGACTCCTGATCCATCCCGGCAGTTTGTGGTGGAGGTTGACGCGTCAGAGGTGGGGGTGGGCGCTATCCTGTCCCAGCGGGCGTCTTCGGACGACAGAATTCATCCTTGCGCGTTTTTCTCACACCGTTTATCTCCCGCAGAACGAAATTTTGACATTGGCAATAGGGAGTTGCTGGCTGTCAAACTTGCTTTGGAGGAGTGGCGTCATTGGTTGGAGGGTTCGGGGGTTCCCTTTATCGTTTGGACCGATCATAAGAACCTTGAATACATCAAGTCCGCCAAACGACTTAGCTCCAGGCAGGCTCGATGGGCATTATTTTTCGGACAGTTCGACTTTACCATCTCTTATTGACCGGGTTCCAAAAACATCAAACCCGATGCGTTATCCCGTCTTTTTGATTTTTCCGAGCGCAATACGTCTCTTGAACCCATTGTTCCTCAGAGGATTTGTGTTTCTGCTGTGACATGGGAGATCGAGAGCAAGGTTCGCACAGCCTTGGAAGGGGTAACGCCCCCGCCCGGTTGCCCACCCAGTCGTTTGTTTGTGCCGGAGGAGATTCGGTCTGACGTCATTCGATGGGGACACTCTTCCAAAGTGGCTTGTCATCCGGGGGTGAGTCGTACCTTATTTTTGGTTAAACAGCGATTCTGGTGGCCAGCTATGGCACGGGATATACGTGGGTTTGTTTTGGCCTGTTCTGTTTGTGCAGTTTCTAAGACTTCTAATCGCCCTCCCGCTGGGCTTCTTCAGCCTCTGTCAGTGCCTTCGAGACCCTGGTCGCACATTTCGCTAGATTTTGTCACAGGTCTCCCGCCATCTGGTGGCAATACGGCTGTTTTGACCGTGGTGGACCGGTTTTCGAAGGCTACTCATTTTATTCCTCTGCCCAAATTACCGTCAGCCAGAGAGACAGTGAATGCTGTCATTAATCACGCATTCATGGCCTCCCGACAGACGTGGTTTCTGACAGGGGGCCTCAGTTTATCTCTAAATTTTGGAGAGAATTCTGTCATTTATTGGGGGCGACTGTAAGTCTTTCTTCTGGTTTTCATCCTCAGAGTAACGGACAGACAGAGCGGGCCAATCAAGATCTCGAGTGTATGTTACGTTGTTTGGTTTCCCAGAATCCCGCCTCTTGGAGTCAGCAGCTCCCATGGGTGGAGTACGCACACAATTCCTTACCAGTGTCAGCCACGGGCCTCTCTCCATTTCAGTGTAGTCTAGGTTACCAGCCACCAGTTTTTCCCAGCCTGGAATCCGAAATCGCGGTCCCCTCTGCTCACGCCTTTGTCCAGAGGTGCCGACGCACTTGGAGACGGCCCAGACAGACCCTCCTCCAGGTGGGTGCGCGCACCAAGGCTAAAGCCGATCGCCACCGGTCTAAGCCTCCCGTTTACGTTGTCGGTCAAAAGGTGTGGCTTTCAACAAAGAACATTCCCTTGCGCTCCGTATGTAATAAACTTGCACCTAAATTTATCGGCCCATTCACTGTCATCAAAATCATTAGTCCGGTGGCAGTCCGCCTCAAACTTCCTCCAGCGTACAGGAGAATACATCCCGTTTTTCATGTTTCCAAATTAAAGCCCGATCTTCATGCGGCCATTAATCCGCCTATGCCGGTTCCCCCCCTTGCCGCGTCTCGTTGATGGGGAGACCGTTTATTCGGTTAAGCGCATTCTGGACTCGAGACGGAGGGGGCGAGGTTTTCAGTATTTGGTGGACTGGGAAGGTTACGGTCCAGAGGAGAGAAGTTGGGTTCCGGCTAAGGAAATATTGGATCACTCTCTTATCGATGATTACAATCGCCAGGTAAAATCTTCAGGGAGCACCAGAAGGTTCATCTGCATCCAAAACAAACAAAAAAAACATAAAAAGAATCTAAATTTACCTGACAGCAATCACAACTGTGACAGACTGTGGTTTGAGGTCAAATAAATTAACCACTTCTCCTCAGCCTCCTTTCTGTTAGCTACATGACAGAAAGAATATTCTAGAGTGTTTAATACAGCTCCAGTAATCAAATATTACCTTTTAAAAAAATGTGTCTGTGTTTAATTTTGACTTTGGACATAGTTCTTCTAGCTCCAGAAGAGTAACAATTTCTGTAAGACTAGTATAGTCAATACACATTATTATTGTGGCCTTAAGAAATTAATGGCAGGACAATTAAATGCATGAATGGTTACACAACATATTCAAAAACGATGTTAGAGTTAGCCTACATTTAATTTTTCATTACAATAAAGGGAGGGTGGCATGTGTAAATTATTAAACTAATGAATTTTCTCTTATCATTTTTTAAAATCTATTTATTATCTTATATTTATTTCCTTCGTTGATGCAGATGTGTATTGCTTTTTCTTTATAATCGGCCTTAATTCTTCATACGCCAGCATTAAAACCTCAGACGTGATATCAGAACGGCCGCTGCGTTAATCTGGTGTACGTACTTGGAACTTTGCACAGTTGGCAACTTGGCATAGCTGCAGCAGTTTCGTTTTGTTCCGAAATCGGCTAATCGTTGCATCACTATTGACGATATCAGTGCATAGTAGGCTACAAAAGGCCTTTTCTACAAACATATCCAAATATTTTTGGCTGCCCGAGCCACTCCCTGAATGGTGACTCACGCTCTGCGCAGCTTGCAGCTCATGCTGTATTGAACTTCATAACTATAGTGGCCGTTTTTCGTCTTAACAAAATTTATTTTTGATGTCTTGGTCACACTATTTGGTGGGCCGGAACAAATTGCCTCGGGGGCCGGGTTCGAACCGCGGGCTGCCAATTAAATAGCCCTGCTATAGACCAATTACCATGTTTGTAAACATTCAGGATGCGTGCGCAGGGAGGTGGCAGAAAAAAACCGGGAGCGCTAGCATTTACAGTGAGGGAATGACACCCGATGCGGTACAGAGTTTGTTGTATTAAAGAGATAAGTTATATTGATCACATAATATATATTGTTTACATAATGCTTTCAGCTTATCATAGCAGCTTGTCACCCAGTGATAAGCACAGTTATTCGGCTAAATTAATATTAGTGAGCGGCGTTCGTCTGACAGATCCATTTGCGATAGCATCCTCCCAATGGATATTGGATGAGACAAAATGGCCAAGCATCCAGTGGCCCAAAATATACAATTATCGCATTGAAACTCCAAGTGTTTTTACTAGAGAGAAGTTAAAGGCCTACAAGTCTTTGGATGCCTACAATTTTGTTCTGTGTGGTCATGTGCAAGAAATAATGTTCCATGATTACCAGATTCAAAACTATGTAGTGCTAAAGACAGAGGTTCTGCCTAGCTAAAGACAAGGGAAGAAGAAGGAGCTGTACAAAGCCTGGGTAATCATCAACAAGCAAAACAACTGCATTCTGACGGCGAAGTGCACCTGTATGGGAGGGTATGTGAACTTACATTTTTACATTTCATTCTAAGTATTCAGTGTTCGCAGTTTAATACAACATATTTAACTGTTTTTGCTGAAATCATACAACTGTTTTATGTATAGCCTAAAATACCACTTAATTCAAGTCAAGTTTATTTGTATAGCGCTTTTTACAATAATTATTGTTTCAAAGCATCTTTACAAAAGGTCCACATTAATGCATTGCAATCAAATTAGGGTTAAAGTTTCAATAAAATATAAGTTATTATATACAAAGTTATCCTGCAATTTTATAGCATATAGGTGATGTCTATGTGTACATTGTTTATTGAAGTACATTTCATCAATGTGTGATATACATTATACCATTTTATGCAGGTTAGGGTCATGCTGCAGCCATACAGCTGCACTCATGTTTAAAGTTGAGCTGTGGGTCAGAATAGGGAAGACGGAGAAGTGTTGTACTTCAGGGACAAATATGTGGATCAACCCATTCAAGAAAGAGGTGAAACCAGCAAGTCTGAGTGAGATCAGCTTCAGAAAGGCTAAGAGGACAGACACCCAACTGCAGCCAGTCAGAGAAACGTGTAGAAAGAACAATGCAAATGTGAGACACAATCTGAATTTAGACAAGATCAGGTCATGTAAATATAACAAGCAGGTAGTGTTGTGGAAAAAAGATTCTGGTCTGCAAAATATTTTCTAAGTTTCTAAGTCAAAGTCTTCAAAAAATGACAAAGTCTGAGATATCCAAAGTCTTTAGGCAAAGCAGTTTATTGTTACAGCATCAGTACCAACAGAGACAGGTCGTTCAAGTGTCTGATGGGTATAGGCTAGCACATAGTTTAAATACATTTGTTTGTCTTAACTCTCCACCCAAATTCACACATTAGCACACCTCCCTTAGCTTCTCCACTAATAGGATCTCAAATCTCTCAGGTGTACACCACCAATAGAATCTCAGGGTTTTTAGGGATCCTACCCATGTCCAGTTAAGGTCTTTGCTTCCTACTTCAAATGTGATGACTCAGCCAAAAAACAATGCTCAACAATATATCTTGTTCACTGTTCACTGAGCTGTCAACTGTAAGTTCAGCTGAAGTTCACGGGTACTCATATTTTTTTGGCAGTCATTACAAATGAGTGTGGGTGCATGTGCAGGTGTGCCTTATCATGAGTTACAGAACAAAATGCAAGTGCCCTTATGGCCTTGCTTCCATAAATCTACTCTCATTGTGACATATTATCCTGCTCTTCTAATTTCTCTTCTCATCCCTGACTGCATTTGCACAAGGTGACTTAATTTACCAAAGCACACATAAATCATAATAATGCCACAGGTATGGGTAATAATACAATAATAGATAGATACATAATAATAATAATACTGAAATCACTCAAATAAGCATATACATGAGAGTAATAAATTCATCAAAAATTCATTAAGACACAATGAATTCCCCATCAGTAGGTATTAAAGATGATAGTTCTTCCAAAATGTTAATTCTGTAATCGTTTGTTTACCCTGTACTTGTTTTAAACTCTAATGGGTTTGTTTCATTCTAATAAGCAGTGTGTAAACCTATGTTATGACAAGAAATCAGGCCCAGTCTCAAGCGTGGCACACACACAGAACTGGAAGGATCACAAGCACAATCCTACATCGTGTATGCACTGTAGTCTCTGAGAGTGCAAAAACAAATCTGGTCAAACAGATAATGCACTACAAAAAAGAAGACCTGACCCATGTACCAGCAGTACTTTGGGGGAAAGATATGGAATACACAGCAAGAAAACAGTACACAGCCATCATGAAATCAAAACATCAGAACTTTGCTGTGGAGCTCTGTGGCCTTGTTGTGTGGCCTGACAGTCCACACCTTGGGGCATCGCCAGATGGAATGGCAAAGTGTACCTACTGTGGGAAAGCAACTGTAGAGATTAAGAGCCCATACAAATACCAGAATGGTCTAACAGGGGGCAGCGAAGATTCACATTTCTGCTTAGACCATGCACTGCACCTCAAGAAGAATCATGAATATTACCATCAAGTTCAGCTACACATGTTCGTATGCAGTGTCCTGTACTGCGACTTTGTAGTTTGGACAAAACAAGCTGTTGTAATCAACCGCATCACCAAAGATGAAGAAATGCTGCAAGCACTCCTGCCTAAAGCTGAAATAATCTTCCAACAGAATGTTTTGCCTGTGTTGTTAACACGCAGCATGGATCCACAAATTCAAGCCCCTACAGTTTGCTCACAGTGTCAAAGGCCAGAGTTTGGGATGATAATTGACTGCAAAGTGCAAGAACCATTTCCACTACACATGTGCCAGATTGAGATAAAAGGTTACAGATTGGTGTTGTGAACCTTGCCAAAAAAATGTCAGAATGAAATGTTCTTTAAAGCAAATTATTTAATTCAGTACCACTTCTTACATTACAACAATTGAATGTTCAATAAACAGTTAAACGACAATTAATCTAGTCTTCTTATAACTCTATAAGCACTGAAACTTCTGTAATCGTTAGTTTACCCTGTACTTGTTTTAAACTCTAATGGGTTTCTTTCGTTCTAATAAGCAGTGTGTAAACCTTTGTTATGACAAGAAATCAGGCCCAGTCTCAAGCGTGGCACACACACAGAACTGGAAGGATCACAAGCACAATCCTACATCGTGTATGCACTGTAGTCTCTGAGAGTGCAAAAACAAATCTGGTCAAACAGATAATGCACTACAAAAAAGAAGACCTGACCCATGTACCAGCAGTACTTTGGGGGAAAGATATGGAATACACAGCAAGAAAACAGTACACAGCCATCATGAAATCAAAACATCAGAACTTTGCTGTGGAGCTCTGTGGCCTTGTTGTGTGGCCTGATAGTCCACACCTTGGGGCATCGCCAGATGGAATGGCAAACTGTACCTACTGTGGGAAAGCAACTGTAGAGATTAAGAGCCCATACAAATACCAGAATGGTCTAACAGGGGGCAGCGAAGATTCACATTTCTGCTTAGACCATGCACTGCACCTCAAGAAGAATCATGAATATTACCATCAAGTTCAGCTACACATGTTCGTATGCAGTGTCCTGTACTGCGACTTTGTAGTTTGGACAAAACAAGCTGTTGTAATCAACCGCATCACCAAAGATGAAGAAATGCTGCAAGCACTCCTGCCTAAAGCTGAAATATTCTTCCAACAGAATGTTTTGCCTGTGTTGTTAACACGCAGCATGGATCCACAAATTCAAGCCCGTACAGTTTGCTCACAGTGTCAAAGGCCATAGTTTGGGATGATGATTGACTGCAAAGTGCAAAAACCATTTCCACTACACATGTGCCAGATTGAGAAGAAAGGTTACAGATTGGTGTTGTGAACTTTGCCAAAAAAATGTCAGAATGAAATGTTCTTTAAAGCAAATTATTTAATTCAGTACCACTTCTTACATTACAACAATTGAATGTTCAATAAACAGTTAAACGACAATTAATCTAGTCTTCTTATAACTCTATAAGCACTGAAATTTCTGTAATCGTTTGTTTACCCTGTACTTGTTTTAAACTCTAATGGGTTTCTTTCGTTCTAATAAACAGTGTGTAAACCTATGTTATGACAAGAAATCAGGCCCAGTCTCAAGCGTGGCACACACACAGAACTGGAAGGATCACAAGCACAATCCTACATCGTGTATGCACTGTAGTCTCTGAGAGTGCAAAAACAAATCTGGTCAAACAGATAATGCACTACAAAAAAGAAGACCTGACCCATGTACCAGCAGTACTTTGGGGGAAAGATATGGAATACACAGCAAGAAAACAGTACACATCCATCATGAAATCAAAACATCAGAACTTTGCTGTGGAGCTCTGTGGTCTTGTTGTGTGGCCTGACAGTCCACACCTTGGGGCATCGCCAGATGGAATGGCAAACTGTACCTACTGTGGGAAAGCAACTGTAGAGATTAAGAGCCCATACAAATACCAGAATGGTCTAACAGGGGGCAGCGAAGATTCACATTTCTGCTTAGACCATGCACTGCACCTCAAGAAGAATCATGAATATTACCATCAAGTTCAGCTACACATGTTCGTATGCAGTGTCCTGTACTGCGACTTTGTAGTTTGGACAAAACAAGCTGTTGTAATCAACCGCATCACCAAAGATGAAGAAATGCTGCAAGCACTCCTGCCTAAAGCTGAAATATTCTTCCAACAGAATGTTTTGCCTGTGTTGTTAACACGCAGCATGGATCCACAAATTCAAGCCCCTACAGTTTGCTCACAGTGTCAAAGGCCAGAGTTTGGGATGATGATTGACTGCAAAGTGCAAGAACCATTTCCACTACACATGTGCCAGATTGAGAAGAAAGGTTACAGATTGGTGTTGTGAACTTTGCTAAAAAAATGTCAGAATGAAATGTTCTTTAAAGCAAATTATTTAATTCAGTACCACTTCTTACATTACAACAATTGAATGTTCAATAAACTGTTAAACGACAATTAATCTAGTCTTCTTATAACTCTATAAGCACTGAAACTTTGAAAAAAGAGGCACAAAATATGTAAAGGTGCAAAAAAACAGTGCAGAAAAAAAAATTTGCATATTAATACAAAAATTTACATATAAAAATACAAATATTATACAAAAAATATATAGTTAAAATAATTTAGTATTTAGAAATGTTACAAAATATATGAAAAATAATTAATGAAATATACTCTATGCATCAAAAGTATGAAAACAGTAAGATTTGTCAATGATTTAAAAAAAAAGCCAAATCTGCTCACTAAGGCTGTATATTTGACCCAAAATAATGCTCTATTATGATCAGTTATTATTGGTAATAAAAAAGGACAAAGAATGATTCTTACAATTATTAGTGCTGAAAATATTTTTTTTTTGCTCCATGGTATCTTGGAAACTGATATATTTTACTTTTTTCAAAGATTCCAAAAAATTAAATGTGTCGCCATTTCCAAGACACTATGAAGCAAGATTAAAAAAAAAGTTCAGCACTGATGATTGTAAGAATCACCATCTGTGATTTTTGTGCCAATATAAAATGATCATAATAAAACAGCAAATTATAATTTCTGAAAGATCATGTGACATTGCAACCTGTAGAAATGATAATAAATTCAGCTTTGAATCACAGGAATGCGTTAAATGTGAAACTACACTCAGTCACAAAAGTTATTTAAAATTGTAATAACATTTGACCATTTTTTACTTTATTTGATCAAATAAATGAATAATTATTTTAACACATTAACAAATATTACTATTTCCAAAGTTTTCAAAGTGTCAAAAATATTTATTCTAATATAGAATGATCAAATATATACATACGTAAAACTCCACAACTACATCAAACAGCATAATGTGATATTATTATTAATATTATTATAATATAAAAAGTAAATTATTTTACACTTTGTTTGCACTGTCATCGCTAAACCATGAATCACCATCACGTGTTTGTGTGTGTGTTTCGTGGGACTATCTCCTTGGGACTATGGTTTTACAAAGGTTTGTCAATGCTCCGCATACAATAACAATATCGTCTAAAAGGTCAATCTGTGTGAGTGGAATAACAGTTGTCAGATTTCTGAAATTTTTCCATCTGCCAATTACTCGTTCGATGTGTATACATACATTAGACAAACGCCTTGATACGTCCACTTCGTGAGCAGAGAGCTGCTTCTTTACTTTGGTGAAGTGAGGACTCCTGAGGGTGGCACCGCGATCTGCTAGTATCTCATCACTGTGCTCTAGGAGGTTATAAAATCCAGATTCCACTGTAATTTGTTTATTTGAAACACGCCCAACCCCCGACAAAAAAGTAATGGCTCCTGCAGGTGACATGCCAACCAAATATTTTAGTGTTGTGGTTTTTGTAAGTTGAGTATGTTTGGGCTCTGGAGGTTAAATTTGTTGGTCTGTTGATCAGAATTTCTGTACAGTCAATAATGCACCTGCAATGTTTATATTTAGGTTTAAAACATTTTGGCATGTTCTTCAATATTGCATGTCTACTTGGCCACTTGATCAGAGGCTTTAAAGTCACGGACATAAACGGGAGCCAACTACTCAAAATTTTAGAGATGTCACATTCTCTGACATTGAATCTGAAAGCAAGATCCTTGTTGTTGAGCCCTAATCTTAGTTTAATTAGGATGGCTAATAGATAATCCTCCAGGTTCATAGAGCCACGCACAACCAGTGTTGTACAAGTTACTTCCAAACTGTAATACATTACAGATTACTTGTTACTGTTATTTAAAAGTAATCCCTTACATTACAATATTACTGTCTCAAAATTGTAATGTTACATTACTCTTATATTACTTTTTAGTTACTTTCACCAAAATAACTACAGAATTAGAACTTAATCTAAAATGACCAAATGTACTGCAGAGCATTTTACATCCAGTAGAAAGCGATATGATGTAGCAGAATGACTGTGACCTATCCAGGCTACTAACAATATAGTATATAATTGCAACGTGAAGGCTCAAGACAATGCAAGAAAGGATGGCAGTCAGATCCAGAAATGATCTGTTTAAAGTATGGTAGAGGTAAAGTAGTTATCTGGCAATATAGCTTGGCTATATTCATATTAGACACAACAGGCATACAGAATATGTAAATTTCAATGCCATAACAAAATGCAGATTTCTTTTCTCTTCTTATTGTTGCCATTATTGTATTCACTTTAAATTCAAGTGGCTCACAACACAAAACTGTCATGCACAAAGTGAGGATGATGAACATAGCTTTCTCAATATAATGCTCAAGCACCGATTTCCTCTGTTTGTGGACAAAACTGCTTGCGAGCTCTCAAATATACGCTGCTCGCGTGCAAATTTTCTCACGCTCTCTCAAATATGCACTGACCACAAACCATAACATTTTTGGCTGTATGTTATATGATGAGATATTTCCAGTTTTAAACACTTAAAGACACAGAGAACAGACGTTGGATGTAAAGAATATGTTTTATTAAAAAAAATTATTAAACATCTAAAAGGTGCACCATATTAATCAAATAAAAACATTTAAACAAAAATTTTACGAACGCAAGCAGAAATGTAACTGTGATAAAAATAGGGAAAAACTTGATATGGTATTATAGCCTACTGTACTATTCACTCTTCAAATAAATCTCACTATCAATCTCATTTTATCATGGCAACTAAATAAAGTGCAAGTTTCTGTTGTCTTCCACATTGTTGATGAGATTGTGGAGGACATTTTCCCTGTCATCCTCTTCATTTTGAGGAGAAGCTGGTCCACAAGGCCCCTAAACACACATATTGGCATGTATTGTGTTTTGAAAAGTACTATAGTAAAGTACTTCAACTAATCTGTTGTGGTAATACTATAGTTGCTATGGTAACACAACAAGTGTAATAAATAAACAAATGACCCAATGCTGTAGTTTTTTTTTTTTTTTTACAATATAGAGTATATTATACTACAATTCACCACACTTTACTGTAGTAAAACTACACTTTGTATTTCATTTTATCAGTTCACTATTCTTAATACTACAGTATGCTGAAGCATTCATTAATAAGTTGTAAATAATACTAAAACATAGGCAGTATACCTAACACTCAAAAACACTAGTATTTATTATAGAATTTACCATAACCTGTAGGTAAATAGTATAGCAATATATAAACCCTATCAACATTCTTGGGTTAACAATTTAACAGGAGGATCTCTGGAGAGCAAAAGCACAAAAAGAGGAGGAAACACAAGGCACAAATTGTGAGTCTGCATCATCTGACAGAGCGAGCAGCCCAGCCAATGCTTTGAGTGCACGCGAGGAGTTTTGTCCACGGACAGAGACCGGCGTGTTCGTCTCCACTTTCTATATTGCATCGGATGTGGCCTGACTGACAGTTACTTTTGCCCGGTTGAAAATGCTTTCCCAGTCCGCCCGTATTACATGAATGCGCTCTTGACTTGTGATACTGTGCTTATGACATTTGTCAGTAAAATAACGCCATATGTACGTACGTCCATCTCACGATTGTACTGTTTTCTGCCATTTTCATCTATTTGCCGCTTTTCCGCTGCACGTTAGGGCTTAATGTTACTGCGAATCGGGCTGAGCCAATAGCCCCGAACCTCGAGCTCAGAGGCTGAAATCATTCCACGTTCAAAGTAAAAAGTTCCAAAAGCCAGAGGGAGATTAATGACAGCACACACGTATGTTCACTCACCACGAACAGGAAATAGTGTCATGAGTCAGGTTTGATCTAACCAGTTTCTGTTCACTTCAGCTGTTCCCTCTTACAATCAGCATTAGCGCACATGCATTGATCACCTGTTTCTATTTTGGATCTGATTCGCCTCTCTACTTATACTTGTCTTATCTTATCACATGTTGTCAGATGATTGTGTTCATTAAAGTTACGGACGCTCTCTCAATGCATGAACAACCCTTTCTAGTCTAGTCCAGTTATTTGTGCTCTTAATCTTTATTTTTGCCTACCTGTGATCTGCGCAGTCATCTCGCTGTTGAAACCCAGCTCCTCACCTGCGCTCGCCAGCTCCAGCCCTCGCTCCGCGCCGAGGGAGCTGAGGTGGATTTTCCACACCCATTTGCCAGTCTGCGTTCTCCCACGGGTGGTCGAGGAACGGCAGCTGTCTTTGTTATCCTTATACTAAATAAACTCCTGATTTGAACTGCAAACCTCTCTGTTTTCTGTCCGAGCCTGACAGAATCATCTGACCAAACCTCCCGGTATGGAACCGCCAACGGAGTCCCCCTTACTCTCCATCGCGAAGATGCATGGTATTATGCTGGGTCGGCATGAGCAAGAGCTGGTAGCCGCAAAGCACGCCTTTGGGAGTTTATCTGCTCGGGTCATCAAGCTCACCGCCCAGCTGCGGGGTCTAAGTAGCGGTACCACCCCGGCATCTGCTTTTCACCATCCTCCAGAACCGCGGATCAACAACCCCCCGCACTACTCAGGTCAGTCCACTGAGTGTCGGGCCTTCTTGATTCAGTGCGAGGTGGTTTTATCCCTCCAGCCCAACACCTACTCTAATGATCGCGCCAGAGTGGCGTTTGTAATTTCCCTGCTAACCGGGCGAGCCAGAGACTGGGGAGCGGCTCTATGGGAGGCCAATTCTGATTGTTGTAATCACTTCCCCAGTTTCAAGCAGGAGATGATAAAGGTGTTCGACCGCTCAGTTTATGGACGCGAGGCTTCGCGTCGCCTCTCCACTCTTCGCCAGGGAGGAAGATCTGCAGCGGACTATGCTATTGAGTTCCGCACTCTGGCTGCCACCTGCGACTGGAACGAGCCCGCTCTCACAGCCCGTTTTCTGGAAGGCCTCAACGCTGAAGTTAAGGACGAGTTGCTGGTTCATGATCTTCCCACTCTGTTCGATCCTCTGGTCGAACTGGCTCACAGAGTGGACAGACGCCTCGATCGACGCAACCGTGTCCGCAGTTCTGCTCCAACGCCCACTCTTCCTCATCCGGGTCCTGCATCACTGACGTCCTTCTCCGTCGCTGAGCCCATGCAACTGGGTGCCAAACATCTCTCACCCGCGGAGCGACAGCGCCGCCTCGCGGCGAGACTATGTATGTACTGTGGAGGCGCTGGACATTTCGCACAAGTTTGCCCAGTAAAGAGACCTCGCTCGTCAGTAGATAAGGGATTACTGGCGAGCGCATCAACTTTCTCCCCATCACTCCTGTCCCGTTCGTCCATGGACGTCACGATACACACGAAGGATTCATCCATTTCCTGTACGGCGTTCGTCGATTCGGGAGCAGAGGGTAACTTTATGGATGAGATATGGGCTAAAGACAATAAGATACCTTTTCAGACTCTAGACCCTCCCCTCACCATGTACTCCCTCGACGGACGTCCTCTCACCAGGATCGACTTCGTTACACTTCCTGTGAGCCTCACCGTCTCTGGCAATCACAGGGAGACAATCACCTTTAAGTTATTTCGCTCTCCTTTCACTCCCATAGTACTGGGTCATCCCTGGCTCATTCAACATAACCCACACATAGACTGGTCCAAAGGGACAATATTATCATGGAGTGTACCTTGTCATGTTAAATGCCTTGTTTCTGCTGTGCCGGTTGTTTCTTCTGTTCCTGTGTTACAGGAGGAGCCCGGTGATTTATCCGGTGTTCCAGAGGAGTATCACGATCTGCGATCGGTGTTTAGCCGTTCCCGGGCCGCCTCTCTCCCGCCGCACCGCCCGTATGACTGCAGCATTGATCTCATTCCGGGGAGCACCCCGCCCCGCGGTAAGCTCTATTCCTTATCCGCTCCCGAACGCAGGGCACTTGAAATTTATCTTACCGAATCACTCGCAGCGG
This sequence comes from Danio kyathit, assembly GCA_903798195.1. Classification (NCBI taxonomy): domain Eukaryota; kingdom Metazoa; phylum Chordata; class Actinopteri; order Cypriniformes; family Danionidae; genus Danio; species Danio kyathit. Next base: position 30,684,569 of record LR812543.1, read on the forward strand.
GAACCATAGTCCCGTCCACCTCTCCGGCTGGAGCAGGGTTTTTCTTCGTAAAGAAGAAGGACGGATCTTTGCGCCCCTGCATAGATTATAGAGGGTTAAATAACATTACTGTCAAGAACCGCTATCCTTTACCTCTTATGGCTTCAGCCTTCGATGTTCTGCAGGGCGCAAAGATTTTCACCAAATTGGATTTACGAAACGCGTATCACTTAGTGCGGATAAAACAGGGACACGAGTGGAAGACGGGGTTCAATACCCCGCTCGGCCACTTTGAATATCGGGTTCTTCCCTTCGGCCTAGTTAACGCTCCGTCCGTTTTCCAAGCTCTGGTTAACGATGTTCTTCGGGACATGCTCAATATCTTTGTATTCGTTTACCTAGACGATATCCTAATCTTCTCCCCCAATCTCTCCGTTCATGTCCAGCACGTCCGTCGCGTCCTACAGCGCCTGCTCGAGAACCGCCTTTTTGTTAAGGCCGAGAAATGTGAATTTCACGCCAAATCTGTCACCTTCTTGGGTTCCGTAATCTCTGCTGAAGGGGTCAGTATGGACCCCGCTAAGGTTCGAGCAATAATAGAATGGCCTAAGCCCGACTCTCGCACCGCGTTACAGAGGTTCCTCGGCTTCGCTAATTTCTATCGCCGTTTTATCCGGAATTTTAGCCAGGTTGCCTCTCCGCTAACCGCGTTAACTTCCACTAAGACCCCATTCACGTGGAACCCGGCGGCCCAAGCTGCCTTTGATCGCCTTAAGGAGTTATTCTCCTCCGCTCCCATCCTTGTTAACCCCGACCCCACACGCCAATTTATCCTCGAAGTAGACGCGTCTAGCGTGGGCGTTGGAGCGGTCCTCTCGCAAAGGGCTGAGGATGATCTGGTACATCCGTGTGCCTTTTTCTCTCATCGCCTTTCTCCCGCTGAGCGAAATTATGACGTAGGAGATCGCGAACTCCTTGCGGTTCGTCTGGCCATCGGAGAATGGCGTCAATGGTTAGAGGGTTCATCCGTACCATTCATAGTGTGGACCGACCACCGAAATTTGACCTACATTCGATCTGCCAAACGACTCAATGCCAGACAAGCGCGATGGGCTCTTTTCTTTAGCCGTTTTGATTTCACCATCTCCTATAGACCCGGTAGTAAGAACGTTAAACCGGACGCGCTATCTCGTCAATTTATTACCACCGAAGACGAGCAACCTACCGAGACCATTTTCCCCGAAGGGAGAGTAATAGGCGCGGTTATTTGGAACATAGAACGCCAGGTAAAAAAGGCATTGACTCGCGCTGTTATTCCTCACGGCTGTCCGAAGGGAAAATTATTCGTTCCCAGATCCGTACGCCCAGCGGTTCTGCGTTGGACTCATTCATCCAAACTCGTTGCCCATCCCGGCATTAAAGGCACACTCGCCGCCGCTTCGCAACACTTTTGGTGGCCATCCATGGCCCACGACATTCGCCGATTTGTCTTGTCCTGTCCAGTATGCGCTCAAGCTAAATCTAGCAACTCTCCTCCTGCCGGTCTTTTGCGACCTCTCCCCATTCCTTCACGTCCGTGGTCTAATATCGCTTTAGACTTCGTCACAGGGTTACCCCCTTCGGCCGGTAATACTGTCGTTCTCACGGTAGTTGATCGTTTCTCCAAAGCCGCACACTTTATCCCTCTACCCAAACTCCCGTCGGCGAAAGAGACCGCTCGAATTGTATTCGATAATGTCTTCAAGATCCACGGTTTACCCTCTGACGTTGTTTCCGATCGCGGTCCGCAGTTCGCTTCTCAATTCTGGAAGGAATTCTGCCGGCAGATTGGGGCTACGGTTAGTTTATCGTCTGGGTTTCACCCCCAAACCAACGGGCAGGCCGAACGCGTTAACCAGATTCTTGGCCGTCTTCTCCGCACATTAGTCGCCCACAATCCAGCCTCATGGTGCGAGCAGTTGGGATGGGCGGAATATGCCTATAACTCACTGCCCACATCATCCACTGGTCTCTCCCCCTTCCACTGTTGCTTGGGATATCAACCTCCCCTATTTTCTTCTCAAGAATCCGAAGCGTCTGTACCCTCGGTACAAGCTTTCATCAGACGCTGCCAACGCACTTGGCAGAGAACGCGCAAGTCATTACTCAAGTCTCGCGAACGAACACGTCGCAATGCTAATCGGCATCGCGTCAAAGCTCCGCGCTATGTCTACGGCCAGAAAGTCTGGCTTTCTACTCGTAATCTTCCGTTACAGTCTTCTCGTAAACTCACTCAAAGATTCATAGGTCCCTTTTCTATATCCAAGATAATCAATCCAACGGCTGTTCGCCTCCGATTACCCCGCTCTTTGCAGCGCGTTCACCCCGTTTTCCACGCTCGTGTATCAAACCCGTTATTCGCGCTCCCTCCAAACCTTCCCCCTCCTCCCATCCCGCTCTTGTCGAAGATGCCCCCATCTTCACTGTCAAAAAGATTCTTGCCGCACGTCCCCGTGGCAGGGGTTTTCAGTATCTAGTCGATTGGGAGGGATACGGTCCGGAGGAGAGGAGCTGGGTGGCGGCCCGGGACATCTTGGACCGCTCGCTGATCGAGGACTTCTCTCGATCTACACAGCCTCTCTCTCTGGGAGCGCCAGGGGGCGCTCCTCGGGGGAGGGGTACTGTCATGAGTCAGGTTTGATCTAACCAGTTTCTGTTCACTTCAGCTGTTCCCTCTTACAATCAGCATTAGCGCACATGCATTGATCACCTGTTTCTATTTTGGATCTGATTCGCCTCTCTACTTATACTTGTCTTATCTTATCACATGTTGTCAGATGATTGTGTTCATTAAAGTTACGGACGCTCTCTCAATGCATGAACAACCCTTTCTAGTCTAGTCCAGTTATTTGTGCTCTTAATCTTTATTTTTGCCTACCTGTGATCTGCGCAGTCATCTCGCTGTTGAAACCCAGCTCCTCACCTGCGCTCGCCAGCTCCAGCCCTCGCTCCGCGCCGAGGGAGCTGAGGTGGATTTTCCACACCCATTTGCCAGTCTGCGTTCTCCCACGGGTGGTCGAGGAACGGCAGCTGTCTTTGTTATCCTTATACTAAATAAACTCCTGATTTGAACTGCAAACCTCTCTGTTTTCTGTCCGAGCCTGACAAATAGAACAGCTGTATTTTTTATTTGTTAATGTCTTGCAGACGAAAAGTTTGTTGTAATGCACGCGTTACTGAACATGTACCGAGTAAAAGATTACTGAAAATGTATTGGTAATGCCTTACACTACTGCATTACAGGAAAATGAAATACATTACTGTAATGCATTACTTTTGTAACACATTACTCCCGACACTGCGCACAACCTCTACACTACCCTTCAGTTTGTCGATCAACCACTAAAAAATGACAGTGGTTAAACCTGTAAATAACAGAACATGCTCTGCTTTGTTCTTGATAGCACTAAAGGAAAATTGTGTTGTTTTTAGTGTTTCCTTTAGTTCCTCATTTTCAGATTTCAGTTTGTGAATTTCCAAACGCAGACTGAAACACTCTGCAGAAAGTTGGCTGTATTTGTCTTTCAGATCGTCATGGACAGCTTTTAAGACCGTGGCTTCTGAAATAGAGATTTATATATATATATATATATATATATATATATATATATATATATATATATATATATATATAGAGAGAGAGAGAGAGAGAGAGAGAGAGAGAGAGAGAGAGAGAGAGAGAGAGTGGTGTTCAAGATGTAGCATGCACTGCACTTTTACAAATCCATACTTAAAACAATACTGCCTACGTATCGCTGTCAACATTGCCAATTTTACATTGTCTTGTTTTTTGTGAGTATGTTGTTGTATACTGCACTGTCTGTATTTTGCACTGTCTGTATCCTGCACTGTCTGTATTCTGCACTGTCTGTATTTTGCACTGTCATTGTATTTGCACTGTCTGTATTTTGCACTGTTGTTGTATTTGCACTGTCTGTATTTTGCACTGTCGTTGTATTTACACTGTCTGTATTTTGCACTGTCTGGAGCCAGCACCTAAGCTTTTCACTCATCATAGCACACGTGCTGCTGATGATGTGATAATAAAAGTGATTTGATTTGATATATATATATATATATATATATATATATATATATATATATATATATATATATATATATATATATATTACCATTTTTACTACATGATATTATTTATATTATCACTATATACGTGTGTATGTATATATATATATATATATATATATATATATATATATATATATATAGTGATAAACTGAGTGGTGTTCAACTTCATTCATTCATTATCCTTCGGATTAGTGCCTTATTTATTAAGGGTTGCCAAAGCGGTTGTATTGAACAATAAACAGGAATAAAACAGGATAAGCTGATTCATCCAAATACTGACTAGCCTACATTAGTTGAGATATTAGAAAGTCTCACCAGTGCAAAGACAAGCACCTGACTCCATTCTACCGTCATCTGTAGACAGGCAAGCACCTCATCAATGTGGCCATCAACTTCACTGGAGGGCTGTAAATCAGGTGGTATGTGTGTGGTTTCATCTTGTTTTATTTTCCTCTTAAATCTAATATTCAGAAAGGAGAGCAAGCGGTCAGTTTAGTTTAGTTGCTTTAGTTTTAGTTGCCTTTGAATTAAGTCAAAATTTAATTATACAGCATGGCTTCACAAATCAATGCAAACAAACGTGATCTTACTCATTATCAATACGATGCAACATTACATTTTTATGCAAGCATTGTGATCTCATTTAACAACTAAATAAGGATAAAGTGACAATATTTACCTCTCAAGTTGTGCATCACCTTTGTTTATTTCACACTGGGTTGTATATGAAAACACAGATGGGACAAAGTCGAGACTATTGTAGTACATGGATGCCTCTCCTGTACACAAAAAATGTATTTGTTTGACAGTATGATGGAATGTAAAAAAAATAACTAGACTGTGTTAGATTACAACAAGCTTATAACAATAGCTAACCGTTGGCACCAGGCTAACTAGCAAAACAACAAGTTAGCTAGGTAGTTAACGTTAGCTCGCCTCAAGCTTTTATATTGTTCAGTGTTCTTTTGTTAGATAAGCATATGACTCATTATTTACATAAATTTTTGTCGTTGTTATGAAGCAGATGGACAAACAAGGTAAGTGCAAGATGTTACAGATTTATTCAGACAACATAGAACACAAACGAAGATGAAGACAGGGATGATGAATGGGCTGGTTGGGTAAAAGTCCTTTTCCTTGGCAGAACGGGAGAGACACAACATGGAATACGGATCGCACACACCACAGACTGGATAGACAGGAGACAGGAACAACTAGGGATAAGCAGAGACACGGTAAGTACGAGAATGCAAATACATGAGTGTTAGCCAGGAGAGTGAACACTCAGAGTCCGCTTCGTATCAACGAGCCCGGACACTGAGTGAAGTGAGGTGAGTGCTATTATAGTGAGTCAGGGGATTGGATGCAGCTGTGCGTGGTTAGAACTCAGGTGTGACAATTCCGTGACATTACCCCCCTCCCCAGGGCCCGTTCCTGAGGGCCTAATATTCCGACGCCGTGGTGGTCTACCTCGTCCACGAGGTGCCGGAAACTCTGGGTGATTGGAGTGGAACTCTTCCATGAGTGAGGGATCTAAGATGTCGGATCTGGAAACCCACGATCTTTATTCTGGTCCATATCCCTCCCAGTCCACTAAGTATTCTAGCTGACCACCACAACGCCGGGACCGGGGACTGAACTTCCTGTAGGGCAGTCGTAGGCGGATGTCTCTTGTGGAGAGCCAAACCTTCTGCCCTGGATGATAGGTGGGGCCAATACTCCTCCTCCTGTCTGACACCTCCTTGGCTCTGTGGACTGCCCTCTGAAGATGGTGATGAGCCTCGTCCCAGACCCTCTCGCTCTCCCGAAACCAGTGATCTACTGCGGGGACATCAGATGGTTCGCCATCCCAGGGAAAGAGTGGAGGTTGGAACCCTAGGACGCACTGGAATGGCGAGAGTCCGGTGGTGGATTGCCGCAGTGAATTCTGGGCATATTCTGCCCAGCCCAGAAACTAGTTCCAGGAGTCTTGGTGGCCGTGACAGAAGGTTCGAAGGAATCGTCCCACCTCTTGATTTTTCCTCTCTGTCTGGCCGTTGGTCTGTGGGTGATATCCAGATGAGAGGCTGACGGTCACACCCAGGAGTTTGAAAAAGGCTTTCCACAGACGGGAAATGAACTGTGGACCTCGATCTGATATGATATCTTCTGGTAACCCAAAACATCGGAAGACATGGTTGAACAGACTTTCTGCCGTCTCTAGGGCTGTGGGAAGACCCTTCAAGAGAATCAAACGACAGAATTTAGAGAACCGGTCTACTATCACCAAAATACAAGTGTTACCATCTGAAGGAGGAAGATCCGTCATAAAATCCACTCCTAGGTGTGACCAGGGACGATTCGGGATTGGCAAGGGATGGAGTTTGCCGGCCGGTAGATGACGAGGGCTTTTGGACATGGCACATTCTGGACATCCTTGGACATACCTTCTCACATCCCTTGCCATGTTCGGCCATCAATAGCATTGGGATAGCAGCAAGAGGGTGTTGTTGGTCCCGGGATGCCCCGTGCCCAGGGAGGAATGGATGGAGTGAATCATATCTACCCATTGTTCAGCTGGAACAAATTGCCGATGAGGTGGGCAACCCGGCGGAGGTCGAGGTTCCGGAGTGACGACGGCTGGAGGGGTAGACCACTCAATGGGGCAAATGGTGATATGGTCAGGGAGGATCCTAACAGGAATTTCGACTGTTTCCGGATACTCATGCATTCTGGACAATGCGTCTGCTCGGATATTCTTTGACCCGGGTCGGTAGATTATGGAAAACTGGAACCTGGAGAAGAACAGTGACCACCGGGCCTGACGAGGACAGAGTCGTTTGGCATCTTTGAGATATTGTAAGTTTTTATTGTCTGTAATGACTTGAAAGGGGTGTTTCAAGTAATCCAGGGCGAGCTTGATAGCGAGGAGCTCCCGATTGCCGATGTCGTAGTTTTGCTCCGCCGGGCTAAGCTTCCGGGAGAAATAGGCACATGGATGGAGTAATTTAGGGGTTATGTTGTATTGGAATAGGACTGCTCCTACCCCAGTGGTGGATGCATCTACTTCGAGGACGAAAGGTAGGTCTGGATCTGGATGAGTCAGGAGTGGGGCTTGGGTAAAGGCTTCTTTGAGGTTTTGGAAGGCTGCTTCGGGGGACCAGACTAATTTTTTGGGTTTATTTTTTAGAAGGTTGGTGAGTGGAGTGGTGATAAGACTGTAGTTCCGGATGAAGCGTCAGTAGAAGTTTGCAAATCCAAGGAATCATTGTAACTCTTTTATGGTTGTGGGTTCTGGCCAGGACACGACAGACTTGATCTTCCCCTCGTCCATACGAACACCTGATTGATCGATGATGTATCCTAGGAATGGGACAGATGTTTCATGGAAGGAGTATTTTTCAGCTTTGAGATACAACTGGTGTTTTCTAAGTGTCTGTAGGACCTCCGCAACATGGTGGCGATGTTCGGCCTCATTCCGGGAGTAGATGAGAATATCATATATATAGACTATGACAAAGCGATGCAGGAACTCCCAGAGGACTTCATGAATGAAGTTCTGGAATACGGAAGGGGCGTTAACCAGACCATAGGGCATGACCAAGTACTCATAGTGGCCAGTAGGGGTCACAAACGCGGTTTTCCACTCATCATTAGCCCGTATTCTCACCAGATTGTATGCGCTGCGGAGGTCCAACTTAGTAAAGAGCTTGGCAGATCTTAATTGCTCCAAGGCTGCAGGGACGAGAGGAAGAGGATACCGGAACTTGATGGTACTCTGGTTCAGGACCCGGTAGTCGATACATGGTCGCAGCCCTCCATCCTTCTTGGCTACAAAGAAGAAGCTGGATGCTGCGGGTGACGTGGACTCAGAGCCTCCTGAACATACTCCTCCATGGCCTTAGTTTCCGGAAGCGACAACGGGTAGATTCTCCCTTTGGACAACGGAGCATCTGGAACTAGGCCGATGGCGCAGTCCCATGGTCGATGTGGAGATAGCTGGGAAGCTCTCTAGGGGCAAAAAACGTCCTTGTAAGAGGAGTAAATTTCAGGAATATGAACAGACAGTTGCTTGACTGGACTTTCGACTGACGTGACATAGACAGACAGGGGTTTATTAGGCTGAAGAGGAAGATCGGGAAAGCATTCTGGTGTGCATCCTTCACCCCATTTCTTGATCTCTCCTGTGCCCCAAGAGAGGATGGGATCATGCTTCACCAGCCACAGGCGCCCTAAGATGATGTCCATGGTAGCACCCTCCAGAACCAAGAATTGAATTTCCTCCTTATGCAGCAGGCCTATTTGAAGTTGAATGGATTCACATCTACGATGGATACATGCCTGAGAGTGAATATTGCGGGTTATGGGTTGGATCTGGTACACGTGCTGCGAGGCTTCGGTGTTGAGTTGAAGGTGGCGACAGAGGGCATGTGAGATGAAGTTCCCAGCTGACCCGGAGTCGATAAGTGCTGTGCCTGTAACAGAGACAGAGTGGGTGGGTTAACAGAACATTTGTAGTGAGTGGATGCATCTTTTCGATTTCTGAACTGAACACACTCACCCAGAAACGTGGGGGACGGAGTGGACAGCCCAGCTTGACATGTCCACTAGCACCACAGTACATGCACAGACCCCGGGTCAGCCTCCTCTGTCGCTCGGCGGTCGTGAGTCTACCAGACTCAATGATCATAGGTTCAGGTTCTGGAGGGGTTACTGGCTCAGACGGATGAAGGAGTGCTTGAGGGACAGGATCAGGGTCACGCTGGTAGCTTTTCAGACGCTCAGAACATCGGAGAGAAAGTTGAATGAATTTTTCTAAGCCCATATTATCATCCAGTGCTGCGAGCTGTACCCAAAGTTTGGGTTCTAAGCCGAGCTGGTACGTGGTGAGGAGAAATCGCTCATTCCATCTACTAGCTGCCGCCAGAGTCCGAAATCATAGAGCATAGTCTTGGGTGGACATCGTACCTTGTTTTAGATGATATAGTTGTTCTCCAGCCGCTATTTCACCATCTGATCAACCAAATACCTCTTTAAAGTACGTGGTGAATGACTGGATGGAACTCGTTACCGGCCCGGATTGCTGCCAAATGGTTTCGGCTAATCGGAGAGCAGGTCCAGATAACAGGGATATAATATAAGCGATCTTGGATCGATCTGTGGGATATAAAGCAGGTTGCATGGTGAATACTAGAGAACATTGTAACAGAAAGCCATTGCACTCCTCCGCCCCGCCTGAGTAGGGCGCTGGTCGAGCCATGGGACTGGAAGAGGTGGTGGACAGTGAAGAAGACGATGCGGAAGTGCTCGGGACTGGTGATGCCTCAGGAAGTGGCGCTGATGGTAACAGAATCCTCTTCAACGTATCCACCAGCTCTTGGAAGTGATCGGGAGTGCTCATGTTGTCACAGTTTTATGGTCCGGGCTTCTGTTATGAAGCAGACGGACAAACGGGGTAAGTGCAAGATGTTACAGATTTATTCATCAGAATGGGAGAGACACAACATGGAAGACGGATCGCACACACCACAGACTGGATAGACAGGAGACAGGAACAACTAGGGATAAGCAGAGACACGGTAAGTACGAGAATGCAAATACGTGAGTGTTAGCCAGGAGAGTGAACACTCAGAGTCCGCTTCGTATCAACGAGCCCGGACACTGAGTGAAGTGCGGTGTGTGCTATTATAGTGAGTTAGGGGATTGGATGCAGCTGTGCTTGGTTATAACTCAGGTGATGGTGCTCGCTGTGATTGAGTGCCGAAAGAGCCTGGCCAATCCGTGACAGTCGTTATAAGTCAAAAACGAGTAACGTGTAATGTGTCAGCATAGCGTGAATTTACCTGATATAAAATGAGAACTGCAGAGTCAAGCATTTTTAATCAAGTCCTCACCCCAGTTTGCCCTTTTAATAGCTGTTAGCCAAAGACGTCTGCGGTTGGCATTAAAAGCAGTGTGGGTAGATGGTATGCGATAAAATTTAAGTTTTCCATTTTTGGATTTTCAATTTTGGCATCCTACCGCACAACACTACATGTTTGCTATTGCAGCCGGTGTTTTTTTTTTGCAACCGGAGACCCGTGTGACGTCATGTGTGACGAAGGTTGGTAATTCGTCTATATTAAGAAAGGTTTTTTACAAAGATACGTGGAAAAATTAGGTTATTAGCAAGGCAAGCTGATCTGTTGGATATTTATTTTTTACTAACTATTGGCAGGTGCTTTTATTAAACCCCACTTTGATTATGCAATTTAATTTTGGCATAGTAGCTGCACACAGAGTTCGAAGGAAAAATTACAAAAGGTACAAAATAAATACGAATAGTACGAATAATTTTTTAATTTTGTCCTAGAGCACATTTGTACAAAGAGTTTTTTTTTGAAAGAATTAGGCATATTAACTGTTATCAAAAGAGTCAGTTTTTTATTTGGAATGATACGTAAAATGTTTAATAACCATGTCAACCATGGCTTATTATTATATGCATTATTACACTGTAAAAAAAATGGCACTTCCATTGTTTTCATTCTCCTGGCTTGTTGTACATGCTAGTGACTATTTTCTAAAACCAATAACGTTCAGCTGTGTGTTTAACTCCACATATTTGGTACTTATCTGTTGTGCTGGTACCCTTTGGAAATGGTACTTAAAAGTGGTACAGTACGCTTATTGGTGTCAGTTGATGGTGAAAACAGACAAAAAATCGAACTGTACCATACCCCGGTGAGAGTCACCTTTACCAAGTATATGCATACAATGACAATTGTGAGGCTCTAATTAACAGTTGTCACATTCGGTTGGGTGGGGAAAGGAGTAGGGACCCAAGTGCAGGGAAAATTATGGGTTTTTATTTGTAATAAAATAAAATAAACAGCAAAATAAACTACCCCGAGGGGCAAAACATTAACAAAAAGGCAAAAACAAACTTGACTGGGCTGGCAACGAAGAGCAGGACTGGACAAGGCTGGACATGATAGGACAAGATGATTAACAACAACAAACTGGCACAGAACATCAGACAAGTGGGAGCTATAATTAGAAAGAATTAACAAACAAACAGGTGAACTGAATAAACTAATAACGGGATAACAATGTGGAATTAATAAATTAAAGAAAATAAAGACCAAAGTGGCAGAATCCTGACTACAGTTCTTTGTGTCTTTCTAATAAAGCCTTGTTTATCCTTGCCCCTGCAGACAAAGTATGATAACTTAAATATACAGTGATAGTGGTAAAGTTCACACTCTTTTGCTCTGCTGTAAGGGTCTAAATTATCATATGCATTTGTTTATATGGCAAAACATGTCTTTTTCACCAAAAAAGGTCCATGCTGACTCCAAAGGCAGATACTGATAAGATCAGGGCCTGGTGTGTGGACTTTGGGGGTTTTACGATGTGGTCACATGTTGATTGGTCAGTTTGAATGTCTCAGCATTTGGGCTTTGGTCACATGGTCAAGAAAGGTACAAAATAGCTGGTAAACTTGGCTCTGGCTCTCTTTTCTTCTCTGTGCTTTCCTGAGCTCTGCTCCTCTTCTTCTCTGGAGGTTACCTTCTCTGGCTCTCTCCCTCTTTGTCTCTCCCTCCCCCTGTCTCTCCCTCTCTCTCTGGTAACTTTAAATTTAAATTTACATTTAAGCTGGGTACAATTTATATCATATGTTTTTATCATTTCATGTTTTATCATTATATACAGTTATTTCTAATTAATTCAATTGTAACCATAGATAATTATTGTCATTAAATCATTTCATTTTCAAGTATTTGTGAATTACTTTTGATTTAACATCAACACTTAATTGCTCCATATTGCAATACAATACAATCACATAATATCAACGCTCTCCCACATTTATAGCTATTAATACTGCCCTTATTTCCGTTTTTGGTATAAGATTGCAGAAGAATGGTTTGACTAGAAATGTACAGTTTTTTACCATCATGCTGATAACTTTTTAGTCGCTCGGCAGAACTACAGTACGAACCGCTGTGGTCCAAATACCATTCTTACAGATGGTGCCGAAACCCGGGATCCTTTGCAGTGAGTTTTCTGAAATTTACTTTAGCCGGTCTTAGCTGGATTTTTCACAGCTGACCTGGTGAATGGATTAATACGGGCCTTCTAACCACAAGAGTGGGTAAGTCTGCTTTTATTGCTCCTCTATTTGCTTAAATTGCATGAAACAGAAATTACAAGACTGTAATTTGTTTCAATAGTTCAATTTGGTAAATTTCAGATTACCTCCTCAAGGATGGAAGGGTTAATTTCTAAAGAAAGTGATATATTGTTTGCTTTATGGACCAAAAAAGTTGAACCTACATTGTGTAAACTTAACAAAGAAGGACTTGAGTTAACAGACTCAGACTCTACATTGTTTGCATGGTGGGATGTAATTGGCAAAAATGGAAAGAAATCAAAACGTGGCGATGTAATTGAAGCACTAAATTACATGTGTTACTCAGGACTGCGTAACATTATGTCGGAAATACCTTCATTTGTAAAGGCTAAATGTGAAGAATTTGCTGTTCACAAAACAGAGGCAGAAAAGTCAGAGGCGAAGATTCTAGATCTCCAGTTACAGCTTGATAATTTACTCGCTGAACAGTTAGCCCTGGCTGAAAAATGCAGAAGTCAAAAAGACACTATTGCAGATTTAAAAGCTATGCTGAAAGCACAGAAGTTTGTGTCTCCAAAAATGCTTAACAGCGCTGGGATCGAAAAGCATGTTCACTTTTCAGACGAAGTTACTTGTAATAAATCTGAAATGATTTGTTCAGAAGCTGTAGCTCAAAAGAGTTTGCCTGTTTCAGTACTTAAGGTGATGCCACACCATAGCGCAGCAAGGACGCATGGTGTAGAAGCATTAGAGTCTTAAAAACCCTCAAACCTCAGATGATCACAGCAATCAACCCTCAGACAAACAAAACAGGCTTTGTATGACCTGTAAAAAGTTTGGTCACAGAGAGGAACAATGTTGGACATCAGGACAGGGAAGACCTCCACCATATTTTCTGAGAAAACAGAAATTACTTAAGAGCAAAAATCAGTGGTCTTCACGTAACAAAAACTCATCCGCTAATAACACTCTTAGTGAACTAACTGCATTGTTAATACAAAGCCTGCAACTGTTAACTTCCTTTGCTGGCGGCTTAGCAGCCTAATAGCAATACAAGTTAATAATTGCTGATCCTTTTTGCATTTCCAAATTTGTTATATTTGTGTTTTACACATTTTCATTGCCATTGAACCCAATAGTATTTTGTGATACTACACGTACGCATAGACTGAGTAATTCCTTAAAACATGATTTTCTTACTGTAGGTGTAAAAACACTCAGGTTTGAGGTTTAAGAAGCCACAGATGCATTCTAGACCGCATATCATGTAAAAAAAGGAATTAACTGTATGCTAAGTGTAGCAAATACGGTTTAGTATGTCACACTACTGTATTTTTTTAATGTGGGCCAATTGATCAGAAGAGCAGGAACGGCTACTGGAGAGAGAGAAGCAGCACAGCAGGTGAGTGAATAACCAAACACAGTCAGTTTCTTTCTTCAATATAGTTTATATAATTAGGAAAATGTTATGTTTAAAGATTTCTGTTCAATATGTATAAGTTTATATGTATATATAGGTTCAATTCTAAATATAATAATGAAAAGTAAATGATTTTGTTTCTTTTTCTCTACACAGATGAACGTGAAGAAGTCAATATACAGTTTAAACAAAGTTATAATCAAGACAATCAGGAAGTTTCAACACTTGTACAGAATGAAAATAAATAAATATCTTGGGAAACTACAACACTGTGTGACTTTGTATAACAAGTTAAAGAAAGCAATGAATTGTGATAAAAAGAGTACTCTGTATTCTCAAATATAATCAATAAAAGAAAATAAAGAAATAAATAATAACAAATAAACCAACTCAACTCAAAATGCAGATTATAATTCAATATTCACACTTTTAAACTCAATAAATCGTTAGTGTTCAATTGAGTCGTCTCACTGTTCAAGGAATCGTTACTCTGTTCAAATGAATCACCGCACTCTTCAAAGGATCATTAGACTGTTCAAATGAATCACCACACTGTTCAAAGAATCGTTTCGCTGTTCAAAAGAATCGTATCACTGCTCAAATGAATCGTTTTGCTGTTCAAAGGATTTGTTTCGCTTTTCAGATGATCTGTTTCACCGTTTGCCGTGCACAGTTCAATATCAAGGATTCCGTGCAAGAGAACTGTTGATTCTCTTTGTTCTGTTCCACAGTAAGCGTTTTCCGTTGATGATTAAAGGAAAAGAAAGAAGAAACACAGGAGGGTCGCGGTGAGTCCGAAACTCGTTTCTCCAAACAAATAAAAAGGACTCTCCTACCAGTCCGATGGCTCAAACACACTGTCTAGTAGGTGAATCGGTTCCGTGGGTGGCTCGCCATACATAAGTTTCTCCTCCGAGTCCAGTGTAACCCAGGGACTCGTCACAGTTGCTTCAAATCACACAAAAAAACCCAGCCAAAGTGAAAAGGTGTATTTTTATCAATAAATTTCTCTTCAGATCCGCGTCAGTAACTGCTTACAGCTCCGCCACATCCGCTTCTCACTCAGATGTCTGCCGACAACAGTTACTCGCTCCAACTCTCACTTCGACGATGAATTCTCTATTCGATGATGATTTCTCAATCCGACGACAGTTTTTGATGCTGTTGTCTCTTCTCAATAACTTTATCTTTGTTAAATCTGTCTGAAATCGCTGACTGAATGTGGAGGGGCTCTGGATCTCTCTCTGTTTCTGTCTCGTCTCTCTCTCGATCATCTCTCTGCATCATTTAATATTCTCAACTGTAACTTTTCAACTGTAACTTTCTCAACCGTAACTTTTCCAATCATAACTTCCTCTCTTGACCAAATATGGTGCGTCGGTGGAGTTCCGCTCGCTCTCCAGTTGTTTCTTAAAGGGCCCATGACTTTAATACATAGAGTCATTAAATGGCTCATTTTCCTTGGTTTCTTTCTCTTTTTTCATATCACTTTCACTTTTTATTAGTAACCTAGGTTATCTGGGTTACATTCTCCCCGCCTGGAATCTATGCAGGTCCCTCTGCATCTCTTAGGCTGCGTAACGGCAGCAGAAGGGAATATTTTCTGCATTAAAAGAGAGGCTTCTCCGGGGCAATCAGACTCCTCCAAAGATGCAGTGAATGCTGTACTGAGACTTTGTAGTAAGGATTGTATAACCAGAGAAAGGGGATTTCCCAATCGAGAGTACTGTAGCCTTTGTGGCGGCTCATGGTGTCTTTGCGAACGTCTCAGTGTATTTCCTCCAACCTGGTCGATCACTGCCTGGCCACTGTGAAGATTTCTCTGATCAGCTTCAACATTTATTTCACTCGGTATTTCCAGTTCATCTCTCTGTTCCAATAGTTCTGGATCATTTACTACAGGTAATTTTCTCAATATATCTGTTCCAACAGAATCCATTACAGGTGCGTTCTCGCTTTCAGACTCACTCATTGGACAGTTTTCATCTTCAGGTAAGTAAGGTAAGTTTTCTTCTGGTATCTCTATTGCAGGACAGTCAGTGATAGTACTTTTCACAACTCTTGTTCTATGAGAATGTTCTGCCATCGGCCGGTCTCTTGAAGGCTCCACATGCCTAGGATTGAAGAGGATTCTGCTGTCGACTTTTGGTAAGTGTCTATGCAAGTAGTGATCCATTGAATCATCCTCAGAGTCAGAATTCTCAGTGGTACTTTCAGGTTCTCTTGCACCAGTGTTTGCTCGAGTTCTAGGTCTGCGAGGAGGTTTTGATTTTATTGGCTCAGGCATGCTTTCTTCTAAGAATCCACAGGGCAGCAGCAAGTCTCGATGCAGTGTGCGAAGTGGACCATCCCTGCCTTCTGGACGAACAGTATAAACAGGTAAGTCTCCCGCCTTCTTTAGCACAACATAGATTTCTTTCTCCCACTTATCAGCCAATTTATGCTTTCCTCTCAGCTTGACATTCCGTACTAGAACACGATCTCCAACCTCAAGGAATGAGGTGACCACTCGCTCGTCAAATCGTTTCTTGTTCCTTCTTGCTAATTTTGAGGCATTCTCAGTAGCTATCCTATAGCTTTCCTCCAAGCGATCTTTCAGATTCCTCACATAAATGAAATGAGATGGGGATGACTCTGCAGCAGGTAAACCAAAGGCTATGTCTACTGGTAACCGAGGCTGTCTTCCAAACATCAGCTCATAAGGTGAGAACCCTGTCGTGTCATTACGAGTGCAATTGTATGCATGGACTAATGGTTTCACAAAGTCTTTCCAACAGGTCTTTTCTTTCTCCTCCAGGGTCCCTAACATTTGAAGCAATGTTCTGTTGAAACGTTCTACAGGGTTGCTTCTGGGATGGTAAGGTGTAGTTCTTACTTTTTGTATTCCTGCTATGCCACACAGTTCTTTGATTAATCTTGACTCAAAGTCGGGCCCCTGATCACTGAGGACTCTTTCAGGAAACCCGTAATGGATGAAAAAGTTGTCCCACAAGCATTTGGCCACTGTTTCAGCTTTCTGGTTCCTGGTGGGCACTGCAACAGCATACTTGGTGAAATGATCAGTAATCACAAGGATATCTTTAGTGTTGCTTCGATCAGGCTCCAGTGACAAGTAATCTATGCAGACTAGTTCAAGGGGTCTGCTGGTTGTGATGTTCACTAAGGGTGCAGCTCTCTCAGGAGGGGTCTTTCGTTTTACACATCGCTCACAGGTCTTTACTTTTTCTTCTACCGATATTGCCATTTTTGGCCAGTAAAAGCGGGCTCTAGCCAGGTCCAAGGTCCTTTCAATTCCGAGATGCCCCATGTCATTGTGCAGATTTTTCAATACATCTCCTCTGAGTTTTTTGGGTAAGGCCAACTGATACAGGGTGCCTCTTGGGTCCTGTCTCTTTCTAAACAAGATTCCATTCTTGAACTCAAAGCGGTCCCACTCTCTTAACCGTAAAGCTATCTCTGCAGGCTCTACTTTCCCATGAGGTTTCTTGCCAGATTCAAGGTGCCTAATTACTTCTTCAAGCACTGGATCAGTTCTTTGACATTCTTTTAACTCTTCCTCCGACATTAGGGGAAGTACTGGGAGGCCTCCTGCCTCCTGCTGGAACTCTTGAGGTACTGCATCAACACTTAGGGATAGTGATTCTACCACAGAAAGTTGAGAATATGGTAGGTTAGAATCACCACAGCTCTGATATACTTGGTGTCGTTCACAGAGGGCTTTTACTGCATCAGGCAAGATTACTCCTTGCTCTGTCTCAGCTAAATGATGTAGAGTGAATTGTTTAATTCTTTCACGTTCTTTCTGAGAGGCGAAATCATCAATCTGTTCATCATGAGGCCGTCTTGAGAGTCCGTCAGCATCTAAATTTCTTTTGCCTGCACGATACTGGATTTTAAAATTGAATGTTGACAGGCTGGACAGCCACCTGTAACTGGTCGCATCAAGTTTTGCAGATGTTAATATGTAGGTGAGTGGGTTGCTGTCTGTAATCACAGTGAACTCTCCTCCATATAGATAGTCGCTGAATTTGGCTGTGACTGCCCACTTGAGTGCAAGGAACTCTAATTTGTGAGCAGGGTACTTTGCTTCACTTTTAGTTAGTCCCCTACTTGCAAAGGCAATCACCCTCATTCGACCTTCCTGCTCTTGATAAAGAGCTGCTCCAAGTCCAACAGTGCTGGCATCAGTGGTCAACACATAGGGCAGTCTAGGATCTGCATATCCGAGGACTGGAGCAGAGGTCAGCTTCTCTATAATTGTGTTAAATGCCCGTTGACAATCCTGGTTCCATCGCTCTCCAAACTGTTCTTTAGGATCCCGGTAAGATGTACTTTTTAGGGGGGTTCTTTTCTGATTTTTTTGCAGTGGGGGATATCCAATAGTAAGGTCGTTAAGGGGTCTTGTAATTTTTGAGAAGTCTTGAACGAACCTTCTGTAATATCCTGCAAATCCAAGAAAAGATTTCAATTCTTTGAGGTTTTTTGGTCTTGGCCAGGTTTTGAGGGCTTCAATTTTGGTTGGATCTGTTTTAACACCATCCTGAGAGACTATGTGGCCTAAATACTGGACTGATGTTTGGAAAAACTTGCACTTCTTGGGAGAAAGCTTCAATCCATATTCTTTTAGCCGTGTCAGAACTTGCAAGAGTCTGGCTTTGTGCTCTTCTAATGTCTTGGAGAAGACAATGAGGTCATCTATGAAGACTAAGACGTCTTTTCTGTTAAGATCGCCCATGCATCGCTCCATCAGCCTTTGAAATGTACTCGGTGCATTAGTGACTCCTTGAGGCATTCTGTTGAATTCATAGAACCCCAAGGGACAGACGAATGCAGTTTTTGATTTATCAGCCTCTTCCATCTCAATTTGATAAAAGCCTGATTTTAAGTCGAGAACTGAAAACCATTTGGAGCCAGATAGAACAGAAAAGGCTTCCTCCAAATTAGGCAGGGCATATGCGTCTTTTACAGTTTGTGAGTTTAACTTTCTGAAGTCAATGCAGAGGCGTACATCATTGTTTTTCTTTCTTACTACTACAATTGGAGAAGCAAAAGAGGATTCAGATTCTCTTATAATGTTTGCGTCAAGTAGTTCTTTAAGATGTCGTCTTACTGCATCGACATCCTGGGGATGGATAGGCCTAGCACGCTGCTTGAATGGGGAGCTGTCACTGAGATGGATATGGTGTTTTACTTTGTTTGTGTGGCCATAATCCAAGTCATGAAGTGCAAATACATCCTGCATGGAGTTCACTAGATCAGTTATCTTTTCCTTCCAGTCATTTGATAACGGAGAGTCACCGAAGTCAGGGATGATTCTAGTTTGCGCAGGACTCGTGACTTTGCTCACAGAAGCATTTACAGGTTTTCTACCTTCAATCACACTTTGTACAGCATGCACTTCAGCCAGTACTGCTCTCGGGGGAATTGTTAAATCAATTTGTGTCTCATTTCTCAGCACTACTGGTACTTCAACATTGCGTTTTGCAGGTAGAGAATGCAAACTGCTGGCCACAAGCAGTCCACCAGGCAAAGATGACGATACTGAAGGTTCAATTGTTACACAAGTCTCTGAGAGTGGCCCAATGATTTTGACACATCCGTTAAGAACTACAGTGCTTCCGGCTGCTATCACTTCAGGCACGTCTCC
Source organism: Danio kyathit (assembly GCA_903798195.1). Taxonomy (NCBI): domain Eukaryota; kingdom Metazoa; phylum Chordata; class Actinopteri; order Cypriniformes; family Danionidae; genus Danio; species Danio kyathit. The sequence continues at coordinate 30,703,838 of LR812543.1, forward strand.
CTTTACTTTCACTTGACCCAAGACATTCACACCAGCCTGCTGCAGTCTTGCTTCTAGAACTCTTATCACAGCTTGATACCCTTGATAACGTGACATAACTCTGGGCTTGACTGTTTGAACATGACCAGCATATAAGACATCTAGGGTGTTAGTGCCAATGAGGATTTGGGGTGTTTGTGTCAAGTCTGGGACGACTAGGGCCAATGTTGGAACTTCGGCTTCAGTTCCTAAAAATTCTTGTGGAAACTGTAGAGTCAGTTCAACATATCCAAGGTAAGGAACAGCTTGGCCATTTGCCCCTTCAACCTCCAACAGTTGATTCAACGGCTGCATAGGATGCCGTGACAGGTAGCAGTTGTAGAAAGACATAGGGACTGTTGTGACTTGTGACCCTGTGTCTAGCAAGCAGTTCACTTCCTTCCCTTCAATTTTGACTCGAGCTGTGCATTTCATTCCCACCAGTCCAGCTGGTAACATCAAGGAGTTTCTGGTATCTGCATGCTTATTAAATGCCAGTTGATTCTTTGGGCTTTGTTTTCTATCAGTCCCCATCCGCCCTGTGATGGAGACTGACTTTAGTTTAAAGGTACTGTGGCCACTCCATTTTGAAGATCCCACTCAGCTTGTCTCTCTTTTAAATTTTTTCTCTTTTCTTCAACTCTAGATGGGTTTGGTGCATTCTCACAGTGAATGGCAAGATGACCATCATCTCCACAGCGAAAGCAATACCATGGTCTCGGGCGATAGGTTCTCAATTCACTGTTTCTTTGCCATCCATTTCTCTTTTGACTGACACAAGGGTCACTAGGATTATCACTTTGTCGTGGGGAGCTCTCAAACTGCTTTCTTTGTGCTCCAGAAGTGGCAATTTGGACCTTAAGCTCGGCTATCTGTCCTTTTAGTAGCTGAAGCTCACTTGTCTCAGTTATCTTCTTTACTTCCTGGTCAGCTGCTGTTTTGATGGCTGTGATTTGGCTTTGGAGAGCCATAATCTCCTTTTTCAAAGCATCAGCTTCAGATGTTTCAGGGCACTGGGTTTTACTTTTCTGTTTAGAGACTTTCTGTCTTGGATTGTCAAATGCTGGAATATTAGTAGCATCCATTTCCTGTGAGCTATTAAAGTGAGCAGACTGTTGGTGAGTTATTGTTCGCAATTTCAGTGGGGTTGGTGGGTGTCGGCTCAAACCCATATGCTTTCTCATTCTCTCCTCTTTTGAAGTTTTCTTCTCCTCAGCTGTTCGTAGTAGTACTGCTAATTCAGCAAAGGGAAGTGCATCAGCTTTTCTTCTTTCAAGCTGCAATTCAATTATCAAGGCATTGTCCCAACAGCCACGGCAAAACTGTTTCAGCAGACAACGATCTCGTTCACTCTCAGCAATCCCTCCTCGTCTAATGGCAGTACACAGGAGTACATGCAGTCGGTGAAGGTAGGTAGATGATTTTTCACCAGGATCCTGCAGGGTGTTTATAAACTTGGCTAATAAGTCATCTCCATCCTCCACTGAACCGTAAACACACTCTAGTAATCTCAGACACTCTGACGGTGGAGCATTAGGACTCACATGCTTAATGACATCTGAAGCAGGTGGTAACAGGCTGTCTAGAATTTTTCGCATTTTATGCGACTCAGAAAGCGACAGGTCATTCAACAAATAGTCAACACTTGTCCGCCATGTGTCGAAGTCAGGCTCATTACCTGGACGAGGAATCCTTCCAGAAAAGGCTTTTAGGCGGAAAGAAGCACTGTGTTGGGGCACTGGTTCACTCATCTTCACAACGTGTTCCATAATTACTCTCTGGATGTCTGGGGGGTGCATAGAGGACATAGGAATTCTCACAGATACAGAATCGGCTTCTGTTAAACTATGGGGTGATGTGGTACTCATGTTCACCTTGGCTGGGTTGTTAGTATCAAATCTTAGAGCAGATGGCTTGAAACTTCCAGTTCGCTGAGGGGCGTTAGTTACACTTGTCAAGTATTTTGTCCTGGAGTTTAAATTTTCAAGTTCACAATCTCCTCTGTGTAATCTATCATCCAGATATGTCACTCCATTCATCTTCATTGAATCTTGTTTAATGACATCTTGTGGGGATTCTCCACTCTCATCCGCTTGTGACTTCACTTGCTTTGCAGTGTCGCTAGATGTGGCGGTGCTGTAAGCAGTACTCAATTTGTGTATGCGAAATATAACGGTCATATCAGTAGGGCTTACGATAGTCAAAGGCAACTGAGGCTCAAGGTTGCAAATGGCAGAGTTGTGTGAAAACTCAATAACTGCATTATGATGAAATGCAGACTGCGGATCATCAATCAGAAAGTTTTGCCGTATAGAACCGAATCTCAAAAGGTAGGATTCTACGACTTCATCTGTTTCAGTTAGGGTTAAACCACTAATAATCACTGCGTTTTCTATCTTAACGTCTTCTCGTTCTATGACATCCATTGTAATGTTATATTTTCACTCTATATGCGTATTTCAATTATTATTCGCCTCAAAAGCTGCTGCTTTCTCGCTCCTGGCTGGCTCGCCAAGATTGTAGCAAATACGGTTTAGTATGTCACACTACTGTATTTTTTTAATGTGGGCCAATTGATCAGAAGAGCAGGAACGGCTACTGGAGAGAGAGAAGCAGCACAGCAGGTGAGTGAATAATCAAACACAGTCAGTTTCTTTCTTCAATATAGTTTATATAATTAGGAAAATGTTATGTTTAAAGATTTCTGTTCAATATGTATAAGTTTATATGTATATATAGGTTCAATTCTAAATATAATAATGAAAAGTAAATGATTTTGTTTCTTTTTCTCTACACAGATGAACGTGAAGAAGTCAATATACAGTTTAAACAAAGTTATAATCAAGACAATCAGGAAGTTTCAACACTTGTACAGAATGAAAATAAATAAATATCTTGGGAAACTACAACACTGTGTGACTTTGTATAACAAGTTAAAGAAAGCAATGAATTGTGATAAAAAGTACTCTGTATTCTCAAATATAATCAATAAAAGAAAATAAAGAAATAAATAATAACAAATAAACCAACTCAACTCAAAATGCAGATTATAATTCAATATTCACACTTTTAAACTCAATAAATCGTTAGTGTTCAATTGAGTCGTCTCACTGTTCAAGGAATCGTTACTCTGTTCAAATGAATCACCGCACTCTTCAAAGGATCATTAGACTGTTCAAATGAATCACCACACTGTTCAAAGAATCGTTTCGCTGTTCAAAAGAATCGTATCACTGCTCAAATGAATCGTTTTGCTGTTCAAAGGATTTGTTTCGCTTTTCAGATGATCTGTTTCACCGTTTGCCGTGCACAGTTCAATATCAAGGATTCCGTGCAAGAGAACTGTTGATTCTCTTTGTTCTGTTCCACAGTAAGCGTTTTCCGTTGATGATTAAAGGAAAAGAAAGAAGAAACACAGGAGGGTCGCGGTGAGTCCGAAACTCGTTTCTCCAAACAAATAAAAAGGACTCTCCTACCAGTCCGATGGCTCAAACACACTGTCTAGTAGGTGAATCGGTTCCGTGGGTGGCTCGCCATACATAAGTTTCTCCTCCGAGTCCAGCGTAACCCAGGGACTCGTCACAGTTGCTTCAAATCACACAAAAAAACCCAGCCAAAGTGAAAAGGTGTATTTTTATCAATAAATTTCTCTTCAGATCCGCGTCAGTAACTGCTTACAGCTCCGCCACATCCGCTTCTCACTCAGATGTCTGCCGACAACAGTTACTCGCTCCAACTCTCACTTCGACGATGAATTCTCTATTCGATGATGATTTCTCAATCCAACGACAGTTTTTGATGCTATTGTCTCTTCTCAATAACTTTATCTTTGTTAAATCTGTCTGAAATCGCTGACTGAATGTGGAGGGGCTCTGGATCTCTCTCTGTTTCTGTCTCGTCTCTCTCTCGATCATCTCTCTGCATCATTTAATATTCTCAACTGTAACTTTTCAACTGTAACTTTCTCAACCGTAACTTTTCCAATCATAACTTCCTCTCTTGACCAAATATGGTGCGTCGGTGGAGTTCCGCTCGCTCTCCAGTTGTTTCTTAAAGGGCCCATGACTTTAATACATAGAGTCATTAAATGGCTCATTTTCCTTGGTTTCTTTCTCTTTTTTCATATCACTTTCACTTTTTATTAGTAACCTAGGTTATCTGGGTTACATTAGATTAATTAATTTTAAGGTACTTGTGTTTATATGTTGGATGAATCTCATCTCCTAAAAGTGGAAAACTGTGCTATCCTCAATATAGCTGCAGTTTAAACTACAAACAGGAGTATAGAATTCCCTTGTGGCTCCAGTGTGATAATTGCAGTAACAATGAAAATGTTTTCTTACAGGATTCAGCCTTGAACATTGCACTTTATCATGCTCCTTAAAAAACATTGATTTGGAAGTATTTTGAGCCAGATCACACACATCTCATACTCAAATTCCGTTCTGGCTCCCTGTTACAACAGGACCAAATTTACACACTGTCGTAAAACTTCCACCCTTTGTTAGGAGCATGTTTACACAAACACATAGCCTCAGCTGGAACACTGCCACACAGAGAACAACATTTCAAATCTTCACACACATAGTCAAATTCACATTTGTCTGACACTGCTTCATATAGATTTTACATGTCATTTAAGTCTTTTTAATCAGATTTTATCATAACTATAGATTTTTTATCTTGTTTTGGTTATTTTGGTTTCTTTTAATTATTTAACCAGTTACTTATTATTTGTTTCAACAAGATATATCAAAGTGTAAATTGGGATTCTAAATCCAAAATGCTGAAATATTGTTGCTTTTGTAACATTATTGATTTCTCTACAACAAATTTTATTTGTGTTCACTTTGTATTTAATCTATTTGAATGCAATTGATATTGTCTTTGAACATTGATTAATTTAATTCACTGTGTTTGGTTACACTGAATATTTTGCTGATACTCTTAACCAGCTATTGTTGATTTTGTTGTAAAGCAATTTAATTTTGATGTTTCCAGATATTGTGTAAAGAGCTTGTTTGCTTTTATTTTGTCTTGATCTTGACCATATTTTAATTCCATTAATTTAAGGGCATTTTGCTTGAGAAGAATTTAAACTGACCACATCAATCCTTTGATCAATGACAAATGCCATGTGTTTGCTTTTGCTGTTTGTTGTGCCGTTTGCTCTTTTCAAATACAGGATCTATGCAGAGATGGCAAAAGTACACACATCCTTTACTTAAGTAGAAGTACAGATACTCATGTTTAAAACGACTCTGGTATAAGTAGAAGTACTGACTACACTTTTGTACTTAAGTAAAAGTAAAGAAGTACCGCCTGAAAAATGTACAAAAGTAAAAAGTACTAATTTCAACCACAGTCCCAAAGACATGCGGTATAGGCGAATAATAATTCAACTACATTTGCAGTAGTTTATAAGTGTGTGTGTGTGTGTGTGTGTGAATGTGTGAATGTGAGTGTGTATGGGTGTTTCCCAGTACTGGGATGCAGCTAGAAGGGTATCCGCTGCGTAAAACAAATGCTGGAATAATTGGCGGTTCATTCTGCTGTGGGGACCCCCTGATAATTCAGGGACGAAGCTGAAGGATAACAAGTGAGATACTGTAGGTAGGTAATCATCCTGACACAAACTCGGTGTTCAGCATGTAGTTTTGCCGCTGTTAGATCAAAAATAACAGCTGCCATTCATGTTGATTTTGTCTTTTGCTTAAATAAATACTTATCAGATATGACTGTAAACAATTTTTTTGCATTAGGCTAAAGCTTCTTATTCTCTTCAGAGAGTAGCTCTCATATATAACCTGCTATTTCAGTGTTTTTTTTTTTTTTTTCAGGTATTGTGGTTATTTAATTTAATGAATAAACATTAATTCTGTTAAAGTTTTTCTTAGTCACTTTTGTCCATTTCTCAGATCAGAATTGAAATTCTCTAAACCCCTGTTCAATCTTCAGATCATCATTGTGTCACTTGTGCACATCAGAAAGCAGTTTCTCATTATGAACAAGTTGCAAATGCTTTTGTTCATCCATCCAAATGATTATGTGCAATTCTCTGATGTTTCCTATATTATCAGTTGCTGATGTCATGTTGATCAACATGTATTATTTTATCTCTGTTGAATAGACTCACCCCCACAACATTTAATCGTTCAAATGCCTGAACAAGTTGTCTTAATATTTAGTCATAATGCATTTTTTACATTTCTCCCAGGTGAATCTTGACTTTTTCTAATAAAGGTCTAAAAGGAGGTTGTCCTATGTTCACATTTTTACTTTTGTTTTTTCTTTGTGCTATGCCGTGCTCTCTTTTCCTTTCTGTATCAGAATGACATGATCTGGCAACAAATTACAGTACAAACAGCAAAAATATTGCCATAGTTTACACCAGAACAGCCCTCCAGAGTGCACCGTTATTGACAACATGACTACTAAGTCATTTGAGTCTTATTCTTATACAACGACACAAGGACATGTCATTCTGAAGCCACTGACATGTTGACTGTCACAGAAATTTAGTTTTGAGGGATGAACTGAAGGATTTTGAGCAGGAGACTGGCTTTTGCAGGTAATCCATGGTGTTTTGCTATTTATACGTGTTTTTTTGAGAAATGCACTTTGTCCTACTATTTTACAAATTTCAGTTCTGATCTGAGAAATGTGCCAAAGTGACTGAGAAAAACTGCAATACATTTATTCTATGCTAAAAGCAACATACACAGGTAAGACAGGTAACATACACATAAACTGCCCAGGCGTGCGTTTCCCAAACAACGACGTAACTTGCTGCTGAACTATCATAGTGCGATGCATCGTTTGGGAAAAGAACGATGTGGTGACGAGTGTTTGCCAAAACCCTTAGTTTCTCTGTCGCATATCCATGGTTTGAACCACGTTAGTTATAACGTAAAACGCCCATAATGATGCTCTAAACGGGGTGGAGTAACTTCTTTAGAGAACAACCCCATCATTTCTTTGTGCAAATTATATTGTTTTACACAAACAAACATTTAAAATAAAATCCAATATTAGTTTTGTCATATATAATATCATATAAATCATATAAATAATCAAATAATGAGGCTATTATGAGGCTCCTATTTTAATAATAATATTAATGATGATGATTATTATTATTAAGTAGGATATTGTTTATTTATTTTTTGAAAAGTCTGAAAAGTCTTGAAAAGTTTTAATTTGAGCACGTGCAAACCACTGCAGATATGCTCTAACCAGCAGGCCCATGTCATATACAGTACAGATACTTAATAAACAACCTACTATAAATTAAAAGAATTAACGTATGCTATGTTTTTTTTGTTTTCACAAGCTTTGGAGATGTAACATAAATTCCGCTTTTAAAAAATAGTCACCTATAGCTTTTGTCATGAGGCTGTGTTCAAAATGACATCAAAGTTTTCAAAGTGCACTGCAAAGGGAGCGCAATTGTAAACATGAAGATCGCTAAAACTGAACTGTAAAAATACTCTGAAAGCAAATTACACCTAAGAGAGATGACCTTAATGCTTTTTTATTTTTAATAATTCAAACTTTGAATGTTAGAATGTTCTAAATGAATAGGGCATAGGGGGATAAGTGGGAATAGAAAACAGCCATTACAAATTCTGTATTAGAAAATATAAACTCATCAGAAATAAAGGAAATAAACCGCAATGCATACATTTTTTATAAAGTATTTGATTGTTTTAGTCCTAAATGTACAAATCTTTACAAAAAGCACTACTTTCGCTGTATTAGAATGAAAGACCAGAGAAAGCCCGTGCAGTATGATCGGAAGTGGACAAAAGGCTTAAGCATTTAAACAGCATGTTTTTGACTGGAATGTGTCTCGTTTACCTGTGATCCGAACGAGCAAAAGTTGTCTTATTACCGTGTAAACAGGGCAGCATCAGTCATGTTAAATTCGCCGACTCCCTCTGTCACTGCGCAGTAATCCTAGCCTTTCTCATAGTAATCTTCATGAAGGGCAAGGCCATGTACGATGCGCGATAGGCTTGAAGAAGCCGCGCGCTGCAGCACGCAGGCGCGCAATGAGGAAAAAGAGACTGACTGCATCAAAAATGCGCTCATATTAATGCGCAATGATAAGAAATAATATAGATCGCGCCACCAAACACATAAAAACGAAAGTAACGACTGTGGTTTAAAAAATGTAAGAAGTAGAAAGTACAGATATTTGTGTAAAAATGTAAGAAGTAAAAGTAAAAAGTAGTCAAAAAAAATAGTAGTGGAGTAAAGTACTGATACCCGAAAAAACTACTTAAGTACAGTAACGAAGTATTTGTACTTCGTTACTTCCCATCTCTGGATCTATGGAGAAAAGGTTCACGTCTTGTGATCTACTTCAAGAGAAGAGCAGGGGTTCCCTGCATTCCTCAGCACCTATTCTTGTGGGGGTATGAAAGACAATTTGCATATAAGCAGTGCAACACCATTCGACTAAACCTCTCACACAGGGCTGAAAGGACAACAAAGACTGATTAACCTTGTTCCCGCAACAAGCCTGGACAGGAAGTCAGAAGATGACAGCAGCACACAACACAAAGCAGATTTTCATCATTAATGTCACCTTTTTGCCTCTTTATGTGTCACAACGGTGCCAGGGGAGGATTGTAAGGGTCTAAATTATCATATGCATTTGTTTATATGGCAAAACATGTCTTTTTCACCAAAAAAGGTCCATGCTGACTCCAAAGGCAGATACTGATAAGATCAGGGCCTGGTGTGTGGACTTTGGGGGTTTTACGATGTGGTCACATGTTGATTGGTCAGTTTGAATGTCTCAGCATTTGGGCTTTGGTCACATGGTCAAGAAAGGTACAAAATAGCTGGTAAACTTGGCTCTGGCTCTCTTTTCTTCTCTGTGCTTTCCTGAGCTCTGCTCCTCTCCTTCTCTGGAGGTTACCTTCTCTCTCCCTCTCCCTCTTTGTCTCTCCCTCCCCCTGTCTCTCCCTCTCTCTCTGGTAACTTTAAATTTAAATTTACATTTAAGCTGGGTACAATTTGTATCATATGTTTTTATCATTTCATGTTTTATCATTATATACAGTTATTTCTAATTAATTCAGTTGTAACCATAGATAATTATTGTCATTAAATCATTTCATTTTCAAGTATTTGTGAATTACTTTTGATTTAACATCAACACTTAATTGCTCCATATTGCAATACAATACAATCACATAATATCAACGCTCTCCCACATTTATAGCTATTAATACTGCCCTTATTTCCGTTTTTGGTATAAGATTGCAGAAGAATGGTTTGACTAGAAATGTAGTTTTTTACCATCATGCTGATAACTTTTTAGTCGCTCGGCAGAACTACAGTACGAACCGCTGTGGTCCAAATACCATTCTTACACTGCTGAATTGTACAGATAAAGCTTCTAGAATTGGCATGAGAATGCAAACTGAGTCATCAGCCTGGATGTCCTGAACTGTTTCATCACAGAAATAGCATCAAAATGGCCATAATCAAGTGGGACAATATTAATCTGTACAATTAATAGCCTGTATGCACAAGATATTATAAACATAATCCAATACATGATGTTTCTGAACATGAAGTTAACCTATAATCATTATCAATAGTACAAATGTGTGGGCAGCTTTTGCCTGTCACCACAGTAACAAAACTATGCGATGAGACAAAACAAACAACTTGATCACACCGAACATGCTTCTTGCGTGTTTGCCATTGCGTGCTATGTGCCTGCAGTTGAAAAAAGTAAATTGCATCTTTTTTATTCTCCAATCAAATTAAAGCAGAGGCAGGGTTTCCATTGGGGTTGACAGCAGTGTATGTGTTGTCAAGATGATGTTGTGAACTTCTAAGGCGAGCCAAAAACCAGGGAGAGACTTTGGGTATTTTCAAAGCAGAATTTTTTAATAAGGAACTCGGCGTTGCTGTGGCGGCATTGAAAGAACTCTCTTCTAGTACAGCAGACACTCAGTTTAAATACATTTTTTCCAGAAACCAAGTATGCAAATGAAGTGTTACTAGTGTGACCTGCCATTCTGGCTCCAATCTCATCAGTTTATAACGGGTTCTGGAGACAGAACCCGTTCGGCTAGTTGACCAGTACTTAGCCATTTGTTAGACAATAGACACAGCTGTGCGGTGAAACTAACAATTTGTATTACTTTGGAGACAGTCAGGGCTCAGGAAACTAATACATTTTAAGGTCTGTCACACCCTGAAAAACCAAAGAATATAACATTTTAGATATATATAGATTATTGCTAATTTGGAACTAGATTATATAAATTTATTCCCACAGTTCCCCCTTTGAGAGTTATTTAAAAAACTCTCACACAATATAAATTTAAACACTGGAGAAAAAAAAGTTCATTCTTGTAACGTACTATGGTTACAGGCTCATAGTACTTGCTCTGTGTTTTTACTGTCAATATTTACACACGGCATATTGACACAGGAACAAACATGCCGCTGAAGTCCATAGATTTCTTATAGGTAATATTTTGTTCGGTTTGCAACTGTAATTTCCTTGTCATGGGCGTGGGTCAAATGTTGAGTAAAACATTTGATACTGTGGATGCATAGAGAGTACAACAGTAGGAAAAGCAATAGAAGAATAGCTATTTCCTTAATCCACAGCCAGGGTTTACCTAACAGGTTTCCAAACCATGAAGAATTATCTTCAGTCATCTGGTGCAATTTTATTGAAAGATCAAGTATGTCTTGTTGAATTATGTTCAAGTTCTTGGTTGGGTCCATCAATCCGGTGCAGCACTCTGGGCCAATGATAGTGCAAGCTCCCCCTTGCTTTGCTAGAAGGTAATCCAAGGCCACTCTGTTCTGTAAGATCATTATTTTGTGTGAAGCAAGAGTGTCTATGATATTACCCAGGGTCAAAGCTGTATCATTGGCTAGTTTCTGAACAGAATTTGATAAGATTCTGACTTGATCAAGGGCTTGCATCACACCATAAGATGGAATTAATGCTCCAACCACCATGTTTGTGCCCAGGTGAGTCCCGGAATGCAGCCATCTTCTTCCTTTGTGGTAGGAGCTGAGTTATGCAGATGTGGAGAGCTTGGGGTGGAGTGCGTATTTTCTCTGATAGCCGGTAGAACATAAACCGATGTGCACCTGCCATCGAATTGGCTGGGAAGGATGTCATAGGCTGACGTTCCACATAACCAAAAAGTTCCTGTTGGTGGAGGAATCATACACCACTGATTTACTGCGAAGAGTTTTGGAAGGGATCGTGTCTTGTGGAGACATGCTTCTAGATTCTTTTCCTTTATCTCTGCTGATGGAGTAATGTCCACATGGGATCCTGTTCTCATTTCAATTATAAAGTTGCAACGTTCGCGAGGAATTTTGCCCAGTAGAGTTGAGGATGGAGCATAATTTTCCACGCACCATGAAAAAGTCATTGGCAGTAGTAGATCTGTCATGATGGGAGTTGCTGAAGTTAGGTTGCAGGATGGTAATCCAGGAATGCAACACGGAGAAGCTGGAGGAGTTGTGATGTTGTTACATGTGCTCTTGTTGTATATTCCACTGGTGTAAACTGCAAATGAGGTACACGTGTCACAGTTGAAAATGGGGTGTGCCACCCAGGGGATTCCTGCTGCTACTGAAGGTGGGTGTGGCATGCAGATGTTCTTTCCAGCAAACAAGGCATTTCTTTACATATTAATCAGCTCTAAGAATATGTTGCTTCATGAGTCTATGGCTTGTGCGATGTTCATGATGATCACTAGTACGGCAATCTTGATCATATTGATGGATGACTGAAGTTCTTGTAGGTAGTTCTCTGCATTGTGTGTTCTTCTGTGACTGTTGGTTTAGCATTGGCTCTAGTTGTCTCTTGAAGGTTGTGACTGGACTTGTAGGTGAGAAGGTTGGTGTCTATGGGTCTCACGACAACAAGTTGTATCTGTACAGAATAAGAAAGAAAACAGAAGGCAACGAAACAGTATTTGTTGCAAAAAGAAAAAAAGTAGAAAAAAATAAATAAATAAAATTAGCAAAACACTAGTTTTGTATCCTCTGTTCAATCTAATTCTGCTATAGTTGTTCCTTCTTTGCCTAGTTCTTAAGTCCCATGACACCTAAGGAACAGCGAGGTAAGGGTGGACTAATAAGTGGGGGAAAATCCTATGAGGTATGTCTTCACCCAGGGGTGGCCCCCAATCCCTATTGGATCAGTTCTTCCCTGGGCACCCCACTGTTCCGTGTGTCCTATCCTATCCCTGTAGGTGGTGGAACAACCTTGCAATGTGAGACATGTGTCCAAGTTTTTCTTCCCTGACACAACACTGCAGCTGCTGTAATCAACATCACTTGATGTGGTCCATGCCATTTAGGCTCTAATGGCTTGTTTCTGAATGACTTTATCATGTCCCACTGACCTGGGATGATTGTGTGTCTACCTTCTGGTGGATTTTGCCAACACAACTCAACTCTCTCTCTGACATTCTGTACAGACTTGGTGAGGTTTTCACAGTAAGCTATCAGGGCATCTGAGACAATGTGCACATCAGCGTCTCTAAGATCACTTACACCTGGCATCTGCATTGGGCGTCCAGTAATAATCTCATGAGGGCTCAGTCCTACTGATCTGTTAGGTGATGCTCTCATACTACACAGTACCGCTGGAAGTGCTTCGACTCATGAAACTCCTTCCTGATGCATTTTGCTTAGCCTGGTTTTAATTGACCTATTAGCTCATTCAACCTGTCCTGATGCTTGTGGCCTGTAGGGGCAGTGAGGATTGCACTTAATCTTCAACATTTTAGACACTTCCTTGACTACCTGTCCTGTGAAGTGTGTACCCTGATCTGAGTCAATGGAATCTGGTAATCCCCATCTGGGAATAAAATCGGTGATTAGACATTTAGGCGTATGTGCAGCTGTAGCACGTCCTGTTGGATAAGCTTCAACCCATCTCGAGAACTTATTTATTACTATCAAAACATCAGTTTTTCCTTTACAGGGAGGTAATGATATGTAATCGACCTGCAGGTGAAAAAATGGCCCCGGTGGAGCTGGGGTATGTGTTGCTGCTGGCACGTCATTATTTTTCTGACATGTAACACATCTTTTCACTGTTTCGGTGGCTACATTTTTGAATTTTGGATTCCACCATTGATTTGAGAACCTGTGATTCATGGTTGCTGGATCACTGTGACCAAAATTGTGTATTTGTTGAGCCAAATATGGTAACAGTGATTCGGGAGCAACGTATTTTCCCTCTTTAGTCCAGCAGCCAGATGAATCCACTTTGGCTCCTTTGTCTAACCAGGTCCATGCTTCATATAAAGGAACATTTTTGTACAGATCAATAATTGATTCAGGAGGCATTAGCATAATAACAAGTCTGTTTAGCAGCTACATCAGCAAGATCATTACCTTTAGCTTCCATGGTATTAGCTGTGAGATGTGCTTTCACTTTAATCGCTGCCAATTTCTTAGGAAGTTTCATAGCAAACATCAGGTCTTTCACTAATCCAGCATGCTTAATAGGGGATCCGGCAGAAGTTAGAAACTGTCTACCTTGCCAAATGACACCAAAATCATGAATTACCCCAAAAGCATATCTGGAATCAGTGTAGATATTTGCAACTGATCCTGAAGCTAGCGTGCATGCTCTAGTTAAAGCTACTAGTTTTGAAGCTTGAGCTGACAAGTGATCTGGAAGACGACCTGAAGCTATCACTTCTGTGGTGGAAGTTACTGCATAACCTGCTCGTCTGTTCTTTTCAATGACTTGTGCTGAACCATCAACAAACATTTCCCATTCTGCGTTCTCTATGGGCATTTCTGCTACTTCACTTGTAGGTGTATAAGTAAGCGAAACACAATCATGAGTCATTTCTCCCTCATCCTCTAACAGAACTTCAGTCAATGCAGACATCATACATGAGGATGGGTTTGTGATTGGTGCACGCTGTAAAACAACATTCGGGCCTGTGAGGGTCGTTAATCAATTTTCTCAACGAGAGGAGGTGACAGAAGTGATTTTTGCTTGATTCATTAGTGCAGACACTGCGTGAGGGCATCTTACATTTACAGTCTGCCCTAACACCATTACTGCTGAAGCCTGAAGAGCTAGATGAACTGCCTGTACTGCTCTAAGACATGAACCCATACCTTGAGCGACTATGTCAAGTTTACCAGAATAATAATGGATTGGGCGTAAACAGTCCCCATGATCTTGCATCAAACATGCTGTCATAAAGCCTGAGTGTTCATGAACATAAAGCACAAAAGGCCTATCTGATTGTGCAATCCCTAAGGCTGGTGCTTTACATAGTTCGGTCTTTAAATTATTGAAAGCGTTAAGCTGAGTTTCCTCCATACTAACTGTATCAGAATCCTTAACCTGATCTTTCAATATGTCATAGAGTGGCTGGGCCATTGAGGCATAATTAACAATCCAAGGTCGACAGTAACCTGCTGTTCCTAAGAATGATCTGAGTGCTTTAATGGTGGTAGGTGGAGGTATTATTTTGACTGAAGCTGCTCGATCCTGTGTAATGGATCTATTTCCTGTACCAATTGTTTGACCCAGAAAAGTAACTTGGTTTTTAGCAATTTGAGCTTTGTGAAAGCTGCATTTATGTCATTTTTTGTGCAAATAGTCTAACAATGCTGCCAATTCAGTTTTATGTACCTCATGATCTGTCGAGGCAATCAAAATATCATCGACATACTGAATCATGGTAGACTTTTTGACTGGACATTCTGGGTCACACAAATCACGTCTGACAGCTTGATGATAAATAATTGGGGAATTTTGAAATCCCTGTGGTAAACGTGTCCACTGGTATTGTTCATAGTCAACTGTGAAAGCTAACCATGTCTGGCTGTCAGAGTGCAAGGGTACAGAAAATAATCCATTAGACATATCAATTACTGTAAAAATTTTTACAATCTAATGGTAGACCATTACAAATTGTAGATGGATCTGCTACTAATGGGGTGATTTTATCAATATGTTTATTGGCTACTCTGTAATCTATGGTGAGTCTCCATGTTCCATTAGCTTTCTTTATAGGCCAAATGGGTGAGTTACAGGCATTGTTGGTTTTAACTAGCACTCCTTGCTTCAGTAATTTTTCTATAATAGGTTTCACTCCCTGTATGGCTTCCTTACTGATTGGATATTGTTTTGTAACTGGAAATGGAGTTCCTGTCAATTTGATGGGTTCTACACCTGTCAGAAATCCACAATCATCCTTGTCATTTGCCCAGATTGGATGATTCTGTAAGAAAGCATACTCAGGAGCGATTGCATTATCAGTAGAAACTTGTGCTGAGGAAATTTTTATGCTAGCTGTTTCTGAAGACATGTCTAAGTTTAGATGTAATTGTCTTAGTATATCCATGCCAAGAATTGCACCTGTATTTAATGGAGCACATAGCAATTTTGTTGTCAGATTTTTTGGGCCGAATTGTACCTCTATGGACGGGGTTTCAAACAAAACAGAGTCTTCACCTATTACACCTGTTAAGGAAAGTTTAGTTTTGTTGTACGGAATGTTAAAATTTTTAGCAAATTTCATAGGAATTACTGTAATTTCTGCACCTGTATCATGCAAAAAATCAATCTCTTTATCTTGTATGCTACCTTTCACAAAAATTATTTTGTCATTGTGTTGGATTACAGGGGAAAGGTAGCTACTCACAGCCCCAACAATTAGTTTTTTTTTTCCTGTTCTTGTTGTGCTCTTAGAAGAGCCTGACAAGCTGTCCTAAAGCTGCCATAGACAATGGTGGAACTACTTCAGGGTTATAGGCAGGAGCAGAATTATGCATAGCATGTCTTTTACTATCTTTTAGCTTCTTCCTACATTCTTTCTCCCAGTGTCTTAATTTCCCACAGTAGTTGCATTTGCCTTCTCTTTTAGGCCACCAAGTGTCTTGGTTTGTTGTACTAAATGTAGTTGCTGCTATTCTGACTTTTGCTTTAACATCAGCATCTTTTTCCCATGCAGCTAACTTGCCTAGATTATTTCTGATGGTATTGTCATACCACGTAAGATCTAGAAAAGGCAATGCTTTCCTGTACTCTGTTACAAGGCCATCGGACCAAATGTGAACTAGTGGCCTTTTTTCATGTAATACATTTTCAGGGTTGTCAACAATTTCACTGTAAGCTATGGCTGTCTGGCAAAACCTCTCAGTGAATTCATTCACAGATTCATCCTTCTTTTGAGCACAGTTAGTCACTCTAGACCAATCTATTTTGGGTCCCATAATATTTTTTAGAGTTTTCAAAACACCCTCTCAAATCATCTTTACTGGCATGTTGCAGATCAGAAACAGCAGATTCAAAACTGTTGAATTCAGATTCTGTTAGAATTTGAGACATTAGCTGTGTAATTTCTGTCAACGACATGTCATAAAGACGCATTTTGCTGATTAGTGCTCTCCTAAACTCAGAAAAATTTGTGCGGGCTGAAGGTAAACTCTGAGAGGTCCTAGGGCTTTGGCAACAGTTTGAACTCGGACAACGGAAGCATTGGTAGAAACACTTTCAATTTCCTCAATTCTCTGTGATTTTCTCATAGCACCACAAACATTTACTGAGTCTACAGGTACCTCTGTTTCAAAGAAAGTTTGTAAGTCTGGATAAATATTATCAGACTCACTGATTTCTTCTACATCAGCTTTATCTGAAGCTTTGTTGCGGTTCAGTTTCTTTGTCAGAGATGCTACTCTAGCACGGAGCTGTTTGTTCTGTTCCTCTAGCTCTGAGTTGCGCTTAGCTTGTTGTGTGGCTAAGGATAAAGCAAATTCTCTGTGACAGCAGATAATGCCTTTTACATTGTTTATACGGACACTGGCACCTAGCACTTTTTTACAATCATCTACAGACCAAGTCTTGTCTGGATGGATCTCATATTTCTGAGTTAGCTCTTGCCTCACTTTCTCAGTGACTATTAGGTCCATCTGTACTCCTAACAATGATTTAAATTCTTCATCTGACCACAAAGGAGTCGCAAGATCACCTTTTTTATTTGTGGGGATCAGTTTAGCGTTCTTCTTAAACATTTTGTGAGTTTCTCAGTTACCACACAGGCAAAACAATAAACTTCTCTGATCAACAGACTGTATCCCAGATAGCAAAATGACATAATTTCAACCGAAAATCAACGTTTCTTTTGACATCGATTCAACATCGTTTTGCTCATCGGGGTAATGTTGAAACGACGTCAGGCACTCCATTCAAATCTAACCTGAAATCGACACAATTGATTACTTACCCAACGTTGAATCGATGTTGATATTCAGTCGATCGAAACGACGTTATATAATCCACACATTTTCAACATGTAATCAACCTAATTGGTTTGTCCACCTGACGTTGAAATGATGTTGATTTATAGTTGATTGGAACAACGTGCAATCCACACATTTTCAACATATAATCGACCTAATTAGTTTGTCTATCTAATGTTGAAATGATGTTGATTTATAGTCGATTGGAAAAGCGTAGAATCCACACATTTTCAACATATAATCGACCTAATTAGTTTGTCTATCTAATGTTGAAACGATGTTGATTTTAAGTCGATTGGAACAACGTAGAATGCACACATATTCAACATAAAATCTATCTAAATTATTTAACGTTTAAAATGAATACTTAAACAACATTTTCAACATTAAACCAATCCATATGACCTAATCACCATTTTTTTTACAAGAATACATAATATAATTTATTCTGTATATATGACAAAACACACCACAATCTGTCATCATTTTTTATTGATAAAAATACACAGTTGTGAATATCCATTAAGAGCATGAATTCATTCAAACCTTCTATACTTAAACAAACAGAGAGAACATTTAAATTACGGACTAAAATAGTCAAAACCATTTACTCAAAAAGTAAAACTGTAGAATATTAAATACATTTGTCTATTTGTGTTCTATTTCAACATGTATTTTTCATTAGAGTAAAAAATGCATTTTATTTCAGATGTGCATAATAACAAAATTAACTGTTAGGGTCAAAACACAGGTTTAAATCACAATGTTTAAGCTGTTTAAAGAACAACATTTATTTATTTAATTTAGAAAGATACAATCACAGAAACTAAAATTCAGATGCAACCATAGAAAAAATATTCTTGCTGGATTAGCAAGGTCAATAAATAAATAAATAAATAAAAACAAATTATTTTAGGTGGTGTGAAACTATCGGGAAGCTATTCGTCTACAGTGCCACCATTTACTAGAATTCCATCCCGGATTTTCCAGAAATACGAAGTATTAGTGACCCAGACACTTGTCTGAGAACAAGCTTCAAATATTACAACAACCGGGAAGAATTGCAAGCTTGTTTATTAATTACAATTATTTTTTTTTCAAAATATCATTGTTTAATGACTAAATGCAATAAATAAAATACAGCGCTGCGACCAAAGAATGTAACGTATACTGCATAATCATATGCAATGCACATGATCCTATTATAACGATCACTGCGAACAATAAGCTAAGCGTTCATTTTATATATAAACTGTAAATATAAAAATATTAAAATAATTTAAAGCAATGAAAATCTATATGTAAAAAAACAAAACTACTTTAAAGTGCATCTCGTCAGAGCTGAGCATATGTTTTATTTCAGTAGAAAACGGTCCTCTTCATAATATTTCTATTTATTTCTTTTTAGTAATATTGTATGAATTTAAAAAATACGGACTTTCCTTTAAGTCTCCTATTCAGTTTTTTTACTTCCTGCTCTCCATCTTAATTTCAATTTTAAATTCCACACCAGGCCAGTAAAAAAATCCTTAGTGTTGAGCCCTGTTGAGTAATTCTCCTTCTCGTTAAAACTTAAATGTGCATCGTGTTGTGACAATTACTTAAGATTTTTGTAACAATAAAATGTATTTAATACAACCATAAAAACGCTAAAAGATTGTCAGTACACTGTACTATAGGCACAACCAGTCGTTTGGTGTGTTTGTGTGAGAGAGGAAAAAAAACCATTTGCAACTCGTAAAAAAAAAAAAAAAAAAAAAAAAAAACTCTTAGACTTCAAATATACTGGTCACTAACAGAAACTTCAGTCATGGGTGCTGTTGTTTTGCTCCAGTAATACCTTCATAATAGTCAGTGATCCATACATAGGCAGAGAGATTAGTGTGGTGTAGGCAGAACTGGAATAGACGTCTGTCCAGGCACAGGTTACAGATCTTGATGTCTTCAACTGTAGATTCCAGAGAAACTGCCATTAAAAAAAAAGTGTAAGAAAAAAAAAAAAAACATGTAACTCAGTAGGAAAATCTCACCAGGTACAGTATCTACTATTACAAAGTACAATTCCAACGTAAATTTTCAGTTCAACCCACAGTATCGGTACCATAAAATTGCCACATATTTTGACTCCTCACACAGAATATTAAGTTAACATGGTATTTTGTGAGAAATTAAATGATCTTGGATTTCATTTTCTTGTGAAATTCTAAAAAGCTTAATGATATAAAATATTTTTAAAATAAATGCGTTTACAAACATTTGTTTAGATAATTGAACAAGTAAACTGCAGTAACCTCAAGAGAAAAGCTTGTTGACAAAATAAATTTTAATAAACAGGAAAATAAAAAAAATGCACACCAGAACATAGCACTACAATCAGAAAAAAAACAGACAAGTATTGTCATGATTGCCATCGATCTATGTTGGGAAAGATCGTTGGTGAACTACAGACCTGTAAAGAACTACAATTCCCTACATTATGCTTTGCACACACCAGACTCCATTTCCATTAATCACACACACACAGCTGAAACCCGTTATCATGGATTGTTTGGACTATAAATACATCTTGCTATCTGAGTTCATTACGGAATCTTTGTATGTCATGTGGATGTTTTGTTATGGTGATGTTCCTCAGTCTTGTTTGAGTTTCATTTGTTTTTTCTGTTTGTTTATTTGATACTTTGTGAGACTTCACGAAGACTGTATCATTAAAATTGCACTTGAATCCTACCTTTTGTCCTCATCTCTGCTCCGTGACAGAAAGACTCCGTCAATATGGATTCAGCAAATGGAGAGATTATGCGCTTGAAGCAAGGTAATCGCTCTATTGAGCATTATGTGAAGAAGTTTTTGCAACTGGCTCCAAGATGCAGTATGGACGATTTGTGTTTGATGATGTTCTTCCAAGGTGGACTGTCAGATCCAGTTCGTTCTAATATGCCAGAATTTGATCCAGACTGGGGTCTATATTTGTATATTGAGTTTGCACTCTTACTGTCGGGCTCTCCCTTCTCGGTCACTTATGTGGAGGAGGAACACTCTCAGGAATGCAGAGTGAGAAGTGATCAGCATGATCTTGTGGTGAAAGGACCTGCTGTTCAATCCACAAGCAAGAGGAGGAAAGCTAGACTTAAACTCCGTGCTTACCCCCGACGGTTTAGTCCACAGTCTGTAATAGATCCTTCTGTGCTGCTTGATTCTCCCTTTCAGCCAGAAAGGCCGGAGCCACCATCTGAGTCAAATGAAAAGCCGGAGCCACCATCTGAGTCCCACGAAAGGCCAGTGCCACCATCTGAGTCCCACGAAAGGCCGGAGCCACCATTTGAGTCCCATGAAAAGCTGTCAGAGCCGTGTGAGTACTTGGTGCCTCTTGATCCTGAACCTCCTGACCCAATGTGTTTTTCTGAACCATTAGTGCTTCCTGAGTCCCACGAAGAGCTGTCAGAGCCGTGTGACTTCTTAGTGCTGCCAGAGTCAATGTCTGAGTCCCACGAAAGGCCGGAGCAGCCACCTGAGTCCCACGAAAGGCTGCCAGGGCCGTGTGACTTCCCAGTGTCGCCACAGCCGTCACCTGAGTCCCATGAAAGGCTGTCAGAGCCGTGTGAGTACTTGGTGCCTCTTGATCCTGAACCTCCTGACCCAATGTGTTTTTCTGAACCATTAGTGCTTCCTGAGTCTCACGAAGAGCTGTCAGAGCCGTGTGACTTCTTAGTGCTGCCAGAGTCAATGTCTGAGTCCCACGAAAGGCCAGAGCCGCCACCTAAATCTCACGAAAGGCTGTCAGATCCCTGTGGCTTCCCAGTGCTGCCAGAGCTGTGTGACTCTCCAGTGTCACCAGAGCCACCGTCTATGTCCCACAAAAGGCTGTCAGAGCTGTGTGACTTCACAGCGCTGCCAGAGCCATGTGAGTACTTGGCGTCTCTTGACCCTGAACTTCCTGACCCAATGTGTTTTTCTGAACCACTAGTGCCTCCTGAGTCCCACGAAGGTCTGTCAGAGCCGTGTGACTTCTCAGTGCTGCCAGAGTTGCTGTTTGAGTCCCACGAAAGGCCGGAGCCGCCGTCTGAGTCCTACGAAAAGCTGTCAGAGCTGTGTGACTTCCCAGCGGTGCCAGAGCCGTGTGAGTACTTGATGCTTCTTGAACCTGAACCTCCTGATCCAATGGGTTTGTCTGAACCACTAGTGCTCCCTGATCCAGAGCCTCCGGACCCACTGGAGGGATTTGTACTGCCAGTGCTTACTGATCCACTGAGGTTGTCTGAAGTTTCAATTGTTTTTGAACCTGAACTTCCTGACCCAGTGTGGTTTTCTGAGCCGCTAGTGCCTCTTGATCCAGAGCCTCCTGACCCACTGGGGCTGTCTGAAGCATCAGTGCTGTTTGAACTTGAACTTTTTAACCCTATGTGTTCTGAACCACTAGTATCTCCTGATCCGGAGCCTCCTGACCCACTAGGACTTTCTGAACTGCCAGTGATTCCTGAACCTAAGCCCCCTGACCCAATGGGGTTCGATGAACTGTCAGTACCTTCTGATCTGGAGCCTCCTGACCCATTGGGGCTTTCTGAATTGCCAGTGATTCCTGAACCTAAGCCCCCTGACCCAGTGGGGTTAGATGAACTGTCAGTACCTTCTGATCTGGAGCCTCCTGACCCACTGGGGCCTTCTGAACTGCCAGTGATTCCTGAACCTAAGCCCCCTGACCCAGTGGAGTTAGATGAACTGTTAGTACCTTCTGATCTGGAGCCTCCTGACCCACTGGGGCTTTCTGAACTGCCAGTGATTCCTGAACCTAAGCCCCCTGACCCAGTGGGGTTAGATGAACTGTCAGTACCTCCTGAATCAAAGCCTCCAGATCCATTGAGCCTATTTGAGCTGTCATTGCTTGCTGAACCTAAGCCTCCTGACCCATTGGGGTTATCTGAGCTGTTAATGTCTGCTGAACCGCAGTTTTACACTCCAGATCTTCCGCAGCTCTATGCCCCAGGTCCTCCGCAGCACCATGTTCCAGATCCGTTGGAGTTCCATGCTCCAGGTCCTCCACAGATTCATGCTCCAGATCCGCCTGAGTTCCATGCTCCAGGTCCTCCATGGCACCATGCTCCAGATCCACCGCAGCTCCATGCTCCAGGTCCTCCGCAGCTCCATGCTCCAGATCTGCCGGAGTTCAATGCTCCAGGTTCTCTGCAGCTCTGTGCTCCAGATTCATTGGATTTCCATGTTCCTGTTTTTCTGCAGTTACTGGTTTCAGGCCCTCCATTCCTCCCCCTGTTCCGCCTCTGCTCCACCTCCCTCCGGGACTGTTTTTAGGAGCGTCTGGAATCTGCTCTTTAAAGGGGGGCTACTGTCATGATTGCCATCGATCTATGTTGGGAAAGATCGTTGGTGAACTACAGACCTGTAAAGAACTACATTTCCCTACATTATGCTTTGCACACACCAGACTCCATTTCCATTAATCACACACACACAGCTGAAACCCGTTATCATGGATTGTTTGGACTATAAATACATCTTGCTATCTGAGTTCATTACGGAATCTTTGTATGTCATGTGGATGTTTTGTTATGGTGATGTTCCTCAGTCTTGTTTGAGTTTCATTTGTTTTTTCTGTTTGTTTATTTGATACTTTGTGAGACTTCACGAAGACTGTATCATTAAAATTGCACTTGAATCCTACCTTTTGTCCTCATCTCATCTCTGCTCCGTGACAAGTATGGTTTGTGAACAAAGGAAATCAGGAACATGACCAACGAAACCACAAAGAACTAACGTAACAGATTGAGTGGGCAACTTACGAAATGACAAAGCTTTTCCCATTCAATGCTGTGGAGCGTCTCTGGCGAGGAGTTCCTCACTAAATGTAGAAAAAAATAGAACAACAAAACAGTAAACTGACAGCGATTCACTTCGCTAGCGTAATAAGTGTTTAAAAATCTTGTTTAACGTTAGCTCGATGATGTGTAATGTTATTTGCGAACTGTTTCTCATAACTTAGCCTATATGTTAGCTAGAGCAACATTAACTTACATATGTGTTTTATGCTCATTCCAAATCGATTTGACAGATCATCTTATATTTTTACACAGGTTAAAAAGCATTGAAGTAATAAAGTGAAGTTAATCGTGTTGAAATCGAAAATTAAATAACCAAAACAGCTTTTCATTTACGTTAACGTTACCTTTATAGATTAGCTGGAGTTAATGGCCTGGGTACACACAGGGAGACATGTAGGCTTACTAAAAATGTATAGGAAATGGTAAAGTGTTAATTTACACATCTAAAAAGTTACATTTTAACATAAATTCTTGGGAAACGACAAATAAAACATGTGAAACGTCAAATACAACGTACTTCCCTTCAGATTACAGTTCCGTCCGCTGCCTTCTGTTTGTTAGTTGATTGATTCAAATGATGAGCAGCACGTGCGCCTCACGCTGACTCGCGCAGAAGAACCGACTCCGAGTTCACCATTCAAGTTTCAACATCGAACCAATGTTATGATTTCGACCAGATTCCTCGGGTAGCCTATATGTTGAAGAGTCAACTTAATATCGACATTGAATCAATGTTTTATTTTCGATGTAATAACCTTCCGACGTACCGACCAAATAAAGAACGTTGATTCAATGTCGAAATTTGATCGACGACTGATACTGACGCTTATAACCAATAATCGACATTGATTCAATGTCGGCTTGCTATCTGGGATGTTAACAAAAGTTAACCTTCCCTGGTAATGCAGAGGACAAAACACAAACTATTGGCACTTCACGATAAGCAAAAACAAAACAAATATTAACACGTAATGTTAATCTTCTCTGCTTTACAGAGGATAACAGATTTTTTTTTTTTTTTTGCACAAAGGCTTACTTCCCTGCCTGAAAAACAGAGGATTACAATATTTTAGCACCGAAGGCTAAACTTCCCTGCCTGAAAACAGAGGATACAGAATTTTAGCACAAAAAAGGCTAAACTTCCCTGCCTGAAAACAGAGGATACAGAATTTTAGCACAAAAAAGGCTAAACTTCCCTGCCTGAAAGCAACAGAGGATTACTTATTTTAGCACAAAAACGCTAACTTCCCTGCCTGAAAACAACAGAGGATTACTTATTCATCTCTAAAATAAAATTTAGAGGATAACTTAGCTAAATAAACCCACAGCTGTTTGTTAACTCTTCTCTGACGGCGCAGAGGGTAACTAGATGTACTGGTTTTTGTGGTTCTTTTTTATAGAGTTAAAAAACTCACCAATTTGTGGTTGAATTGAAAAGATTCAGTCTGGAGAGAAGTATGATCTTTCTTGAGCTTGATGTCTCAGTCAGATTTCAGGTAAATTCAACTTCCATCATGGTTGCAGTCTCCAAGTTGTTGAGAATATGTGACCTCAGCTGTTCAACTTTAAGTTGCTGGAACTGGAACGATTCCGTCTTGTGTGAAGACAGATATTTGCTAAAAATGAAGAGTCAAGCTTGATTTAGGTGAATTCTTCTTCTATCGGGTCAACTTGATTTAGGTGAATTCTTCTATCAGGGTCATGGCACCAAGTTGTTGTAAACAAATAAATGATGGATAGAAGAGAACCCAGTCCAGGAGACTCGAAACAAGCAGAATTCCTTTATTGAGACGTGTTGGTTAATCTGCAGTCGAACAGCATCTTCAAGAAGTCTATGTGTCTGCAGGAGCCTATTGGAGGTCTGCAGTCTGCTAGTTTTATCACAAGTCTGCATTGAAACAAAGATGTCCTGTCTATGTTGTCTTCTTAGGAGGAGGGGAGATGGCTAAACAAAGCATGCATATTAGGTATTGGATTAACCAGCATATAGGTGTTAGAAAACCTGCCACACAAGTTAATCAACAAAGGGGGTTTCTTTGGCCTGAAAGTATCACCCCAAGACAAAGGCTGAGTGGTTAAGAACCTGCCCATAGCATTTGCATCACTGGCTCAGCCAGTAGTCAGAAAGACAAAGGTTAATGTCTCTCATAGCTGGGCTGTTAATGAAATGATGTAATTAAAACCAAAGAATATAACTTATCAGTTAAATGTATATTATTGTTCATTTGAAACTAGATTATATAAATGTATTATTTCCACAGTGACTATGGAGACTTTTAAAGATGGAGGAGAGAGTGGTGGTTGCTTTTTTGAGTTATCCAGACCTGTATGACTTTACAAATCTTGAATATTACAATATTATTAAATATTACCTTTATAACAATATCAACAGCAACTTTTGCGCACAATAAGCAGCTGATTCAGTTGTTGCCTAGCAACATAAAGAACAAAAAAAGGTAAGTCAGTGTCCCTCGCATTCTCAGAATGGCAATGCGTGTTCAGTGTGATCGGCCACTAATACACAAGTACGCTTTGTTTCATACATCACTTGTGTTTACTATGCAGTCGTACTTATTTTACATTTATTTTTCTTGAATGATTCAAGAAAGCTAAACTTGGTGTTCCCCTGCCGGAACATTTCATGTTTTAAAACTTTCATGCCATCTACTGTGCTGGAATGTGGATATGAGTTAACTTCCTCCCGCTTCCTCCTGCATGTACGTTGCTAAATGACTATTCCTTCTCTGTAATGCTGCTATTTGTTCTACTCTTCTCCAAAATCATTCCATGCATAGACAGAATGACCAAATATATTCTGCGCTAGGCTCACAACACTCAGGGCTGATGTCTAACAAGTCTTTTAGATTGTTATGCAATGATGTGCACCATTTGTAATGCTTTGTAATGATAATGATTGTAAAAAGCAATATTTAAGTAAACTTTAATTGAATTGAATACTTGATGACCCAAACGGACATTGGTAAATAGCCTGAATAAAAAAAAATTCTCTCAATTTAACTTAATTCAAGTTTATTTGTATAACAATTTTCACAATAATTATTGTTACAAAGCAGCTTTACAAAAGTTGCACATTATTACACAAAATTAAGAACTTGATGTAGCTATTAAAAAATGGCTTTAGGTAAATCACCAGGTACCCACATACTGCAAACCAATCACAAGGCTGGGCCTAAACGTCATGTCAATGTGCTGTTAGTTGTAGTGCTCTATAATTCATCATTCTCTGAACCTAGCACTCTTGGTTACATAATCGAGCTAACATAATCAATATGTTATATACATAATCAAGCTAGCCTCTGCTATTAGGTAGCCTTCGCTACAATTTTGGTCCTTCGAGCAGGATTAGCAACTGTGCTGGGAGTATGGAACAGAGGGTTGAAGGATTCTGGGCCCCACATACTCGGCCCAAAAGGCAAATAAGACAGCCATCATATTTGAGAGACTATGAAGGTGGTGCAGTGCGACCAAAGATGTGTGAACCCATATATACCAGACTGACACACAACACAATTAAAGAGGAACATTGGAGCCCACAGCCTCATGTTAGATGGAGTAGTGAACATAATGAGCATGACGATTACTCCTCTCCCCCGTATGAGAGCCCTGGAGCTATGAGCCTATTATGTCCATGCACCCCTATGCCCTATTCTGAAGAGGTTATTGAACAGAGTGTGACATAGAAAGAGCATGCCAAAACAAATGGCTGATGAGAGTTTACAGCACAGTTATACATTACTTCATGATATTAGAAGGGTAGGACATCCAGAGAAATCCTCAGACAGGGTGCACACAGTAGCACAGCAGAAAACGAATCACAGAACACTGGCCAGTAGTGTTGAGGTACTCGAACTTGGACTCGGACTCGAGTCCGGACTCGAGTCCAGTTTTGATTGGACTCGGACTTGTCACGGACTTGGGTAACCTTGTACTCGGACTTGGACATTTTGGACTCCGAAAATATCATATCAAGTCCAGTCGAGTCCACATCATTCAGAACATAAATAAAGATATTAAAAATTAATAAATAACAGCATGAAACTAACAATAATTTAGCGAACTCTCTGGCTGGCTGCCGGCATTTATTTCGGCCGCGTCGCACCGGCAGGCAGCAGCACGGATTTACCTTAAATGTTAAGTTAACCAGAAATAGCTATATCACACAATGCGTGGCTAGGTCTAGGACAAAATCAGCAATCATTTGTCTTCTACCAACGTGTTATAAGAAAACAAAGAAAGGTAAGAACTTATTTTTTTGAATTTTATATTCATATCATAGGGACGATGCTTATACTGAAGATATTGTTTTGTTCTTTATACTGGTGTCAATATATCCGCAAATAACTGCCACATTCAACGTTTTGCGCTTTGGCTCTGAGCCAGATAAAGATGCGTTCAGCGCTTGATTTAGGCCAGGGCTTCTCAAATCCTGACTCCGTAATATTCAACGTTTTCCTGTGTGATTCTTGTAATGACATCCCGCTATCATCCTGTTTAATTTTCCAGTACTTCCCCCTTATGTTTAATCTTACTTTGAAAAGTGAAAGTATGTCAACACAGCCGATCTCAAATGTGATAGAACTGCAAGAGCTTATCAAGAGAATTGTGCTTTCGCTTTGAAAGCACGTTAAAATGAATATAAAAATGTCTGCATACACTTTATTTCTATTAAAGCTGTTCTTCAATCGTCACATCTTCTGAATCAATGTAGCCTATGCATGCTGACTGACGGACACGTTCAGTATAGTAAACTCATCACAGATCCCAGATCAGCTTCTGATTTTGGGGGGTAAGGTTAGGAGAGTATAAAGAGTGTGTAAAATTGCAGTAATTAAATGATGGAATAAAAAAATGTTGTAATAATTATCTTGCTTGGAGTTGCATACTATATTGTCAATATAAGCATAAATGGTTTTAATATAGAGTTATATTTAAATCCAGTCAACATTCAGAATGGATAATCACTGGTCTAAGTCCACAAATTGAAGCAATATTAAAATATTTTTAAAGATAGAATGAGGTTTGTGTAAAATTTAATATTCAGGTAATATTTTGATGAGAGACATTGGAGAGATTGAGTGTGTGTGTGCCTGTGTCCACAATGTGAGTTTTCTGTGTGAGAATAAACATTTACTGAGTGTAAGTGGCAGTATATATCTGCCCTACATGTTACATATGCAAGAGAGAATCTGATAATGACAAATTTCTGATTTGAAAATGGTCTATTTATATGTAGTCAAGGACAAAGTGCAAGAATATGTGTATAGCATAATTAATTATCTGATTAATCATCTATTCAGAATTGTGCATAGTTGTATGCTGATGTCATCACTGTCTTTTGAACTGAGGACCAGGACCAAGACTTATCCCCAAAAGCCCCCCACCCTCCATTTATTTATAATATTTATTATTAATAAAGATAAAAATATCTAGATTTATTTTGAATAAATAAAAGTATTATTATTATTGTTGGTATTTTGTATTATTATTATTATTATTATACAATTAATATTCTAAATAAATAACAGAAATTTGTCCTAAATGTAACTGGAGCACAAAGACACAATTGGAGTAATGTACTAAAATCATTTAATAAGTCTTTTGCAAGAATATTAATTTAATTTGACAATTCCATAAGATACAAAAATATATTTTATAGAATTATCTGCGGGCAAGAAGGTTGCTGCTTTGAGTCCCGGCTGGGCCAGTTGTCATTTCTGTGTGGAGTTTACATGATCTCCCCTTGTTGGCGTGGATTTCCTCCAGGTGCTCTGGTTTCCCCCACAGTCCAAACACATGTGCTATAGGGGAATTGATTTAACTAAAATGGACGTAGTGTATGATTGTGTGTGTGATCGAGAGTGAATGGGTTGCGGCTGGAAAGGCATCCGCTGCGTAAAACATATGCTGGACTAGTTGGCATTTCATTCCACTGTGGTGACCCCTGATAAATAAGGGACTAAGCCAAAAGAAAATTAATGAATGAATTTTATGATTGTCTGGACTTGGCCGGACTCGACTCGGACTCAGATGTTAAGGACTCGGACTTAAGTCCAACTCGACCCCTTTTGGACTCAGAGTTGGACTTGTATTCGACTGGTTAAGGACTTGGACTCGACAAAGGTGGACTCGACCCCAACTCTACTGGCCAATGCCACCACCTCCATTATCTGATGATTTCATTTTACCAAGAGAAGAGGAATGTAATGATAGACTGCCACCACCACCATTGCCCTCCTCACAATATCTATCAGCATCTATAGTAGGGGAGGAGTTGAGAGTAGTCACTGTTATAGATAGGATGATGGGTGAGTTGCAGCTCATGCGGGACATCGCAACATCTAGTTTTACAGCACTTTCACATTTGCATTTCACACCTCATGACTCAGACCGCCCTTTGCCTAGCCGACATCATGAACAATATGGTGCAAAGTCCTAGATACAGCAGCCAGAATCTTACCCATCCATTATTCATTCACAACGTAGAACTACTCATGCTGAGGTACCTGCATCTCACTTCCAACCCAGACCCCACCAAAACCATCCAAACCCTTACCAAGATAGACAGTTCACGCCAGTATTAACCACTTTAAGTGGAGGAGAGTACAAAGGGCCAATACCTAAGATACCTCTCTTGTTCATAAAGATCTGATGGAGTTCTCTCGACTGAAATTAGCCTTAACAAACTTGTTGCCCGCTGATGCCACAGAGCTTTTTAAATATCAGGTTCTTGTGGACCATTCAAGACTTTAGGAGGCTTGTCTTATTGCTGACTCATATATAAACTCCCCCATGCCTTATTCAGACACTATGGCAGCCCTAAATGAAAAGTTTGGTCAACCGCATCATGTAGCTTTAAAAAGGATTGCAGTAGGTATGGATTCACCTGAGGTCCGAAGGGGAGACACAATCAGATTTGAGTAGTTTTCCCTGCACGTTCAGTCACTCGTGGGCATGCTACAGACCCTACAGCATTCACTTCACCCTGCCCTGATCTAGCCGACCACTCATACCCTATCATGTCAGAAGAGAAAATATAAGCACTTAGTGAAGAAGATTTTATTCTCTCAGTGTGAAGTATTTTCTAAGTGTAAAGCAGTTTATTCTCTCAGTGTAAAGTATTTTCTAAGTGTAAAGCAGTTTATTCTCAAAAGTATGGAGTGTTTGCAGCACACATGCCAGCCTGTGGTGGTAAAAATACTTTGTGGTATGTCTGTGTAAGATGAGTACGCCTGCACAGAAACAACACTAAGAGAAGGCTATGCTAAAGAAATAACTGATTGTGTAGAATAACTGAATATGTAAAGCACTAAATATGTTAAATACTTATATGAAGCTATATGTGTCAGAAGCTAGAGTAACATATTATGAAGTTATTATGCTATCATGACAATGTATGTAACCACTAAGTTCTTTTGCATAAGTTGCATCTATGAAGGTCATCTCTGTTGTCAAAAGAGTTGCTTACGTTGACATGAGCTAGTGGGCTGAGGGCCAAAAATAACAGAACCACATGAGAAAGACATCTTCAATGATGGTCAGAAGTTTAAAAGAGACACCTAAGGGTGTGTCAAAGAATCTGTATAAATATTGTAAAAACACAGAGACTTTAGGAACTGTCCAGGAGAGACTTCAAAATGCTCTGAGGTCTGCCCTACACTTTCTCGCCTTTATTATGAACAATAAAGTCTATTTATCTGGTATCCAAAAACCTCCAGTCTGATAGTGCCTCATTGATGAGAAGGTCGTCAAGCACAACAAATGGCAATGAACGCGGAGCACGACATAAGCAAACATCCCCCTCCATCTATTCAGCCATGTCAAGCCACTTGTTGTAATTGGAGCA
The DNA here is from genome assembly GCA_903798195.1 of Danio kyathit. Lineage (NCBI taxonomy): Eukaryota > Metazoa > Chordata > Actinopteri > Cypriniformes > Danionidae > Danio > Danio kyathit. Next base: position 30,734,840 of record LR812543.1, read on the forward strand.
GATTACCCCCACCTACTTACTTCAATTGAACCAGTGAGACTGGGCTCTTCAGGAGAACTAGCAGCCATTCATACAAGACTTGGATGGACACTCCAAGGACCCACACCCTTTGTTCATTGGGTGGATACCAGTCTGTGCCTTCTCACAAGTGTCTGATGCGAACTGATGTGAACTGATGCGGAATGTGGAGAAGCTCTGGAGGATGGACACTCTACCATGCCAGAGTGATAAACAGGCAATGCGATCAAGGCAGGATAAAGAAGCAGTGGTATGTCACACCCCTACTTTGGAAAAGAGACATACCCCCTCTCAAAGCTAGCAAAGACGCTGTCCTCCCAAGCCTCAGGAGTACAGAGAGAAGGTTGTGCAGGGACACCCAAATGAGCTGATGATTATGGAGCAGCTATTTGCAAGCTGGTAGAAACTGGAGCAGTCAAGAGGATTGACCCAGGTGAAGCCTCCAGCACAGAAGAGTCATTGTATATAACCCACCACTTGGTGAGCCACAATGGAAAGAACCATTTAGTTTCAATTGCTCTTATAAGCACCAAGGTCAAAATCTAAACGACACTTTCCTTCCTGGACCAACACTGTGAGCCTCCCTTCTTTGTGTTTTACTGAGATTCAGACAACATGCAGTAGCAGTCATTGAAGACATCAAGAGCATGTTCCATCAGGTTCAGCTCTTACTAAAGGATCGCCCCCCCTTCTCAGGCTCATTTAGTGAGACACGAAGCAGATGGAAGCACCAGATATCTACGAATGGCAGGTCTTACCATTTGGGACTGCATGCTCACCCTTTTGCGCCACCTTTGCCCTCCAACTGCATGCAAGAAATCACAGCAAGGCAGGAGATGGAGTCAGACATTCAGTCGAACAATGCTATTATGTGGATAACTGCCTTCAAAATGTGGATACTGCAGATTATGCCAGGAGACTAGTGGATCAGATCAGGGAAGTTCTTACATCTGGAGGTTTTGAGATCCGGCAGTGGGCCTGTAACTTACCCGACGTCATCAAGCACCTGCCCGCTAAAGCGAGGTCTGACAGCATGGAGCGATGGCTCTCCCACGACCAGCCTGATCCGCTGGAACCTGCCCTTGGACTCAACTGGCACTGGGAGACCAGATTCAGGGTGGCACCCTGTCGCCATCATTCAATGTCCCAACTTGAGCTATGCAGCAAAGAAAGTTGAATGAGAACCAAGAGTGGACATAGATCAGACAATACTGTGGATTGACTCTAAGGGCCAACCTTTTTCCTTAAAGGTGCAGTATGTAAGTTTGACACCCAGTGGTTGAACTAGGTATTGCAGTCCTGAATCATAATAAAGGTACGCCGGGTTGCCAGTTTGAGTGATTTTAAACTCCCAGATAGCAAGCCGACATTGAATCAATGTCGATTATTGGTTATAAGCGTCAGTATCAGTCGTCGATCAAATTTCGACATTGAATCAACGTTCTTTATTTGGTCGGTACGTCGGAAGGTTATTACATCGAGAATAAAACATTGATTCAATGTCGAAATGAAGTTGACTCTTCAACATATAGGCTACCCGACGCATCTGGTCGAAATCATAACATTGATTCAATGTCGAAATGAAGTTGACTCTTCAACATACAGGCTACCCGACGCATCTGGTCGAAATCATAACATTGGTTCGATGTCGAAATGAAGTTGACTCTTCAACATATAGGCAACCCGACGCATCTGGTCGAAATCATAACACTGGTTCGATGTTGAAACTTGATTGGTGGACTCGGAGTCGGTTCTTCTGCGCGAGTCAGCGTGAGGCGCAGGTGCTGCTCGTCATCATTTGAATCAACTAACAAACCGAAGGCAGCGGACGGAACTGTAAGGTAAGCACGTCGTATTCGACGTTTCACATGTTTTATTTGTCGTTTTCCCAAGAATTTATGTCAAAATGAAACTTTTAAGATGTGTAAATTAACACTTTACCACTTCCTATACGTTTTTTAGTAAGCCCATGTCGCCCTGTGCGTACCCAGGCTATTAACTGCAGCTGATCTATAAAGGTAACGTTAAGGTAAATGAAAAGCTGTTTTGGTTATTTAATTTTCGATTTCAACACGATTAACTTCACTATATGACTTCAATGCTTTTTAACCTGTGTAAAATATAAGATGATCTGTCAAATCGATTTGGAATGAGCATAAAACACAAATGTAAGTTAATGTTGCTCTAGCTAACGTATAGGCTAAGTTATGAGAAACGGTTCACAAATAACATTACGTATCATCGAGCTAACGTTAAACGAGATTTTTTAACACGTTATTACGCTAGCGAAGTGAATCGCTGTCCGTTTACTGTTTTGTTGCTCTATTTTTTTCTACATTTAGTGACGAACTCTTCGCCAGAGACGGTGTAGCAGTCGATTCTGTTCCCCTCGGAATGTCTGTTTCCCTTTACGCAATTAAACTACATATTTTGCGTTGTTGCCGAGGTACTATACGTATGATCACAAACAACGTACTCGTGAAGCACAACTGGATGTACGGGAAGCAAAGAGTTTCTAAAAGTACATATTTTTTCCGAACTTGAAAATGAAAAAAACAAGTTTCTCAACGTAATCTAGAAGGTTTTTTTTATTCCACTTTAAGCGGAATTTTATTTTAGACAGCATGTCTGCCATGGACATGTTTACATTTTAGAGACCAATTTTACAGCAGGTATAATAGCAATTTCCAAAAATATAAACAAGAAAATAAACGTTTTTACAAATCTTTTTTTTTTTTATTCACAGGAAAAGCATTTGTAGTCTTCTTTTGTTGCTGGATTATCAACACAGGCCATGTGGAACCATCGGCCACACTGGTCACAGGAAATCTAAAAATAAAAAAAAATTAAAAAGGGGGGGGGGGATATTATTAATATGTCTGCCTCATAATAAAAAGAGAAGCAACGTTGTAAGCGAATGTTAATGTTATTCAATCATATTCTACACCATGGTGTAGAATATGATTGAAAAATGAACATTTGCTTGCAACGCATTTACAGTTAAAAAGAAAAATATTGTTACCCAGAGAACATTCACAGATTCATCAAATGTCTCTGGCTCCCCACAAAAGTGACACAGGTCACTTAGGTCATCTATGAGATAAAATGCAATAAACAATGTATGATTTTCTTTTGTGAGCTTTTCAATTCTGTACTGAAAATGCATAAACATTCAAAACCTTCAAGTTAAAAACAAATAAAAACATACCAGATTTGTGAAGAAGTGTTGATGCGATCTCTAATCGGAGTCGTTTCACTTCTTGTGGTGCATTGCAGAAGTCAATTTTCTTTTCTTCAAGAATGTGTTCTGCAAACTGGACAAAAACAAAAATTAACAAACCATCCAATTTTTATTAATATTTCATATGGCCAATGACACATACCTTCAAAGCAAACACCCCACACGACGTACCATCTTTTTGATGTGGGTGAGGCAGTGTTTCACACACCCAATGTGAAACTGGATGTTTTTTCTTCATTATTGATCTGCAAACAGGTTGTTGTTTTTTCTGTCTGTCAGTAAACTTCCAATATCAGATTGTTCTGAATTTAAATACCTTGCTGTTTCCAAACACTTCATCTTCTTCACCTCAGTCTCTCCAAGGGAGTCAAGAAGAAGAGCTTTCCTTTGGGATGGGTATATAGCCTAGATTTAATAAAAAAAAAAAAAATCTTTGAGAGAGTAGGGGACGTTTCAAGAGGAGTCAGTTTTCAAAAAAAAATAAATAAATAAAATAAACAATTTTCACAAGCACTTACCACCAAAAACCAGTGGTGACTTTCATTTACAATACCCAACAACACCTGATATTTTGCTGGGTCCACCTGAATATAAATGAACAACATTAAATACACAAATTGCTAAAAGCATGCAAGACCCATTTTGTCATTAATTTTACACATGGTCAGAACAAAAAATAAATAAAAATATATATTAATAAAAGCACACAAAATATACAACAGACCTTGAATCGCAGAGGTTTTCCTTTCCACAGCTCAGTTATTATGAAGGTGTCAAAAGCAAAGGCTTTACGTTTTGACTTCTCATTGTGCTGCCTCACTTTTAATGTAAGATAAGCATTTATTACCTTGTCAAACAATGGAAAAATAAAACATTAATAAAACATTACATAAAAGATTGATGTGACATTAAAAAAAAAATATATATATTTTTTTTTTACCTCACTCTCCAACTCCATGCCAGGTCTGAGCCGTGCAATATCGGAATAAAATAATTTATACGGTCCCACTTTGGACAGCAGTACATGGCTTTCATTGCCTTCCCAAGCACTTTTGATATCTATAAACAAATAAAAAGCAGCACTTTGGAAAATATAGTTTCACACCTGAAAATATGGTTTAATGACAGCATTTGACTTTATAGTACATCAGCACTTACAGCCATGTACTGCATCCTTGGTGTCAGCCTGTGTAAGCACTTCGACTGTAGTGGTGTGGGATGGAGGAGAGGAACGACTGACCGTTAAATTGAGTGGAGATAGTGAAGAGGAAGACTTAGGGGAGACACAGGGAGAAAGTTGTGGTGCATTTGGTGTGGATGGAGGTGATGGTTGGGGCTGCCGTTTTGTGATGGTGAGGTCTAGAGGTGTAGGTGAAGGGTGTTGGTCAGGTCTTTTATTTTGTGGTGCATTAATGATCCTGTGGGGTACATGAGGTCCATCTACCTTAAATAATTTAAGATAGTCTGTGCTTATTTTTGGGTAAATGTGACCTCTCTCATCCCTCAGATCAGCACTTTTGTCTTGTAGTTGGAGGATTTCAAAAGGTCCCAGCCAGCTCCGCTCAAGCTTGCCTCCTTTTCTCTGCTGGGACCTTATGTTTTTTCTAAGGACTTTTTGACCAACACAGAACTGTGCTTGATTTTGCACTTTGTGTCTGCGCTCCTGTTTTTTTTTTACATTTTCCTTGACAACGTCGTCAATTTTCTCTTTCAGAGAAATGGCCCCTGACACAGTGTCCCCTGTTAATACATTTTCCACTGTGCTGTTGACCTTTTGGGGAATTTAGAACTTAGAAATGTATTCACTTTGTAACTTAAACTGAATTAAAGACTGAACATATACCTCAAATGTCTCAGGCACCTCGGAAGGGTATCGTGCCTCAAAGCCAAACATCAGGAAAAATGGAGAGTACCTAGTTGTCAGCTGTGGCTTGGTTCTTAGACCAAACATCACTGCATCTAGGTACTCATCCCATTTTTCAGGTCGCTCCTCCACAAGTTTGCACAAGGCTCTAAAGTAACAAAAAGGAGCAGAAAGGTATTAGGAAACAATTGTAAGGATATCCAAATGTTACATCAATATTGCATTCTTCCAATGGCAACTTACTTCTGGATGGTTCCATTTAGTTTTTCCACAAGGCCGTTAGTTTGTGGATGGTATGGGGCACAGAGGCTTCGTTCCACACCAAGGAAGTCACAGAGATCTTTGTTGATCTATTTACAAAACATATGTAAGGTTTGTAAAATTCTGATTTGCACAAAACATTTATACTTATTTTCTGAATGCAATTCGATAAGAAAGTTGCAAACCTGGTTCACAAACTCTCTTCCTTGGTCGGTTAGGATCCTCTTTGGTGCCCCAAACCTATAAAAAAAATTAACAATACAGCGAGACACAACTGCAGCTGATTTATTTGGTATTGCATATGCCTCAGACCATTTGGTATAATAGTCGACAAGGACACAAATATATTCGTTGCCCTTGACGGTTTTGGTCACTTTGCCCACCAGGTCCATCCCCAACAATTCTAGTGGCCTATCCACCTTAAGAAAAAAACAAAACAAACAAACAGCACAAATAAATGTGAATGCTGTGACACCTTGTATTTGAAAATGTGAACAAGCTTACATACACATATTGGAATGTATTTTGGCTCCTGTTTTATGGATGGCCTGCTAAACTGGCATGGAGCACACTGCAAAACCTGAAAATCAGAAATAAGCAAATGACAAAACAATCTATTGAGATCTCCTAACAACTTTAAAAGAAACAATTTAAATTTTACCCATTTATCGATATCCACCCCCATTCCAGGCCAGTAAAATCTGGCCGAAATGGCAAGTTTGGTCTTCTCGGTTCCACAGTGTGCTCCATGGGAGCTTGCATGAAAATCTTTAAAAATTTCATTTGCTTCTTTTTCTCCAACAACCACTTGTTTTTTTAACTCCACATCATTTTTTTTGGAAATGTGGTAAAGTTTTCCATCTATTCAAACAGCATTATTGTTGTTAAAATACTTTTTGAATAAATATTTTTAAATCTCAACTTAAAAGTACTTACCATCAATTTGGAAGTTAGAAGAACGCCTGCGTATAATAAATTTTTGCTCCTTTTTTATACCAACAGGGTAGGTGCCTTGCCGTTTATAATTCATAATTTCTTGAAACATTTTTGGATCCATTGTTGTTTGAGTCAGAGAGTAACCGTCAGCAATAGAAATTGGTGTGGTGACAATCAAGTGACAACGTGGTATGGCCATGTTCCCAATTTATAGCTCCACTGATAATTCATTAATTGAATAATTAATTGTACATTGCGCGCGCGCGCGCACACACACACACACACACACACACACACTGGGACACATACTGGGACACATGTGTTTAGTATCTAGAAGACTAGCATGACTGTAGGACTACGTGGAATATTAAACTAGAGTGCATAAACTCAGACATTAGAAAAAAGGTAAGAATGCAAACAAGAACCACAGAAAATATGTAATGGGAGTGTAAGATTGATTTTATTACGTTACTTTGACATTGCAAGACATAAAAGCGTTGCCAACAATTTTGTCCCTTTTCGCTTTCCGTACATCCAGTTGTGTTTGGGTGTGTCCGCATACGCTGTTAGCGGACACGCTTCGTTGAGGGGGAACTGGAATTCCAGAAGGGAACAGAATCGACTGCTACAACGGTCCACAGCATTGAATGGGAAAAGCTTATAGAGGTAAAGTTGGTTTTATATTCGCACATTTGTTCATTTAGAAGTCTCTATATTGTTTACCATGTTACTTTGAATATTCGATCGAAATTAGCATGCAAGTGTGACTTCAAAACAACATAAACACTGTTTAGTTGACTGTAAACAATGTTGTACTTTGATAGTCATTTGCTGCTAATATGATTTCCCTATTTAGAATTTGCAAAGAATACTTTTCTGACATTATATTATTGAGGAGAATGTCTGAATATCCGAATATAAAACCAACTTTACCTCAATTGTTCACAAACCATGCTTGTCTGTTTTTTTTCTGATTGTAGTGCTATGTTCTGGTGTGCATTTTTTTTATTTTCCTGTTTATTAAAATTTATTTTGTCTAAATGCTTTTCTCTTGAGGTTACTGCAGTTTACTTGTACAAGTATCTAAACAAATGTTTGTAAACGCATTTATTTTGAAAAATATTTAATATCATTAAGCTTTTTAGAATTTCACAAGAAAATGAAATCCAAGATCATTTAATTTCTAACAAAATACCATGTTAACTTAATATTCTGTGTGAGGAGGAGTCAAAAATTGTGGCAATTTTATGGTACCAATACTGTGGGTTGAACTGAAAATTTACCTTGGAATTGTACTTTGTAATAGTAGATACTGTACCTGGTGAGATTTTCCTACTGAGTAACATGTTTTTTTTTCTTACAATTTTTTTTAATGGCAGTTTCTCTGAAATCTCCAGTTGAAGACATCAAGATCTGTAACCTGTGCCTGGACAGACGTCTATTCCAGTTCTGCCTACACCACACTAATCTCTCTGCCTATGTATGGATCACTGACTATTATGTTCTCTGAAAGTATTACTGGAGCGAAAGTACAGCACCCATGACTGAAGTTTCTGTTAGTGACCAGTATATTTGAAGTCTGAGAAAGTTTTTTTTTTTTTAACAAGTTGCAAATGTTTTTTTTTTTTTTTTCCTCTCTCACACAAACACACCAAACGACTGGTTGTGCCTATAGTACAGTGTACTGACAATCTTTTAGCGTTTTTATGGTTGTATTAAATGCATCTTTATTGTTACAAAAATCTTAAGTAATTGTCACAACACAATGCACATTTGAGTTTTAATTAGAAGGAGAATTACCCAACAGGGCTCAACACTTTAAAAAAAAAATAAAAAATTTTACTGGCCTGGTGTAGAATTTAAATTTGAAATTAAGATGGAGAGCAGGAAGTAAAAAAACTGAATAGGAGCCGTAAAGGAAAGTCCGTATTTTTAAAATTCATACCATATTACAAAGAAGAAATAAATAGAAATATTATGAAGAGGACCGTTTTTTACTGAAATAAAATGTATGCTCAGCTCTGACGAGATATAGTTTAAAGTAGTTTTGTTTTTTTACATATAGATTTTCATTGCTTTAAAATATTTTAATGTTTTTATATTTACAGTTTGTATATAAAATGAATGCTTAGCTTATTGTTCGCAGTGATCGTTATAATAGGATCATGTGCATTGCATATGATTATGCAGTATACGTTACATTCTTTGGTCGCAGCGCTGTATTTTATTTATTGCATTTAGTCATTAAACAATGATATTTTGAAAAAAAAATAAAATAATTGTAATTAATAAACAAGCTTGCAATTCTTACCGGTTGTTGTAATATTTGAAGCTTGTTCTCAGACAAGTGTCTGGGTCACTAATACTTCGTATTTCTGGAAAATCCGAGATGGAATTCTAGTAAATGGTGGCACTGTAGACGAATGGCTTCCCAATAGTTTCACACAACCTAAAATAATTTGTTTTTATTTATTGACCTTGCTAATCCAGCAAGAATATTTTTTCTATGGTTGCATCTGAATTTTAGTTTCTGTGATTGTATCTTTCTAAATTCATTAAATAAATGTTGTTCTTTAAACAGTTTAAACATTGTGATTTAAACCTGTGTTTTGTTAATTTTGTTATTATGCACATCTGAAATAAAATGCATTTTTTACTCTAATGAAAAATACATGTTGAAATAGAACACAAATAGACAAATGTATTTAATATTCTACAGTTTTACTTTAAGTAAATGGTTTCGACTATTTTAGTCAGTAATTTAAATGTTTTCTCTGTTTAAGTGTAGAAGGTTTGAATGAATTCATGCTCTTAACGAATATTCACAGCTGTGTATTTTTATCAATAAAAAATGATGACAGATTGTGGTGTGTTTTGTTATATATACAGAATAAATTATGTATTCTTGTAAAAAATGGTGATTAGGTCATATGGATGGGTTTAATGTTGAAAATGTTGTTTAAGCATTCATTTAAACGTTAAATCGTTTAGATAGATTTTATGTTGAATATGTGTGGATTCTATGTTGTTCCAATCGACTTAAAATCAACATCGTTTCAACATTAGATAGACAAACTAATTAGGTCGATTATATGTTGAATATGTGTGGATTCTACGTTTTTCCAATCGATTATAAATCAACATCATTTCAACATCAGATAGACAAACCAATTAGGTCGATTATATGTTGAATATGTGTGGATTCTACGTTGTTCCAATCAACTATAAATCAACATCATTTCAACATCAGATAGACAAACCAATTAGGTTGATTACATGTTGAAAATGTGTGGATTCTATAACGTCGTTTCGATCGACTGAATATCAACATCGATTCAACATTGGGTAAGTAACCAATTGTGTCGATTTCAGGTTAGATTTGAATGGAGTGCCTGACGTCGTTTCAACATTACCCCGATGAGCAAAACGATGTTGAATCGATGTCAAAAGAAACGTTGATTTTAGGTTGAAATGATGTCATTTTGCTATCTGGGCTGTGTTCTAAATAAAAGCAACGACACGCGATTGAGGGAATATTCTCCATATTAAAAGGAGTTTTGGTTCTAACCAACACCTCGAATTGATTTATTAGAAGCGGCTTCTATTTCTCACAGCTGAACAACAGAAACCTATGACAGATCACCTCAGGTAAGCCTCGTGTGCTTTATTCAGTGCTAAATGCTAACAATGCGAGTTTGAATGCATTTTACATGACGTGTATTACCATATACTGAAAGCAGAAAGTTCACCTCAGATCTGGAAAATACAATAAACCGTTTGAAATTGAACTTTAGAACTAAACACATATGAGTGATTCAGCATGTACATTTAATGATGTTAAAGAGGGTTAACATGTATTAAATAGATTCTAAACCTTACCGTTTTGTGAGTGAGTGCATATTCTGTGCTTCTGAAAGGCTGTATTTAAATTTCTGCCGTGTTTTGTGGTGCAAACAGCCAAATGGCTCATCACTCATAACAATCTCGTCACAGCGTGTTGTTAGGACATGCAATGTAACCTGCTCACGTTCCTAATATTTATGTCATTTGCTAATTAACGTCATGTGGAACTGAATCTGTCTCATTTTGACATCTGATACTTTCCACTACACTGTAGCATTTCGCTCATGGACGCATGCTTTCAGAGTCTTTCTGAATGAATGAATGAAATATGCTGTTTTCCAACAAGGCAACCCGGGGTGCTGAATTATAATTGGCTAAACTGGCATGTGGATGTGAAAATTACCTAAACAAAGACAGCGTTCCGGCACGGAAAAAAACATTTTCAAAGCAGAATATCTGACTTCAGCATTGTTTGTCAGTTAAACAAGTATGTTCACTTGGGATGTTTCTTAAATATCTGCACACATATTATTGTATTTTTATGCTTTAGAAGAGTCAAAAACTTACATACAGCACCTTTAAGGAGACTGAAGAATGGCCATCATTACCAGGGAAAGAACCTGATTTGAATACCACTGAGTTCAGGAAGCTTACTTCAGGTGAAATGATAGCAAGAGCTGAGAGACAAAAAACTCTGCAAGGACAGTCTTTTGCATCTTGGAAGGAAATGGTTGAGGCCACAGCCCAGGAGCTGCATGGAGTGGCAGATGGACCCCCAAACGCAACAGACTACAGAAAGGCAGAGATGATGATCTTCCAAAAGATTCAGTCTGAGTACGCCTAATAATGATGCTCTGAATGGGGCAGAGTAACTACCAGAGGTGGGAGTAAGTCACACATGTGCAAGTCACAAGCAAGTCTCAAGTCATAACCTTCAAGTCTCAAGCAAGTCAAGTCAATTTTTGTCAGACTCAAGTCAAGTCAAGTCACTGCTTATTTCAAGTCACGTCAAGTCAGGTCGTAGCTTTGTCTAACAAGTCACTTTCAAGTCAATCACAAAAAAATGTTTTTTTCTTTTATTACAAAAAACAATATTGTATTAAAAGTAAAGATCATCTTCCTCAAAGACATTTTGTAGATTTCAATAACTTCAACAAAAAAGTTTTGATTAGTAATATGCATTGCTAAGAATTAACTCTAAAAGCAATTTTGAACCTTTAGATTCCAGATATTATATATAGCCCATTTCATACATACGTTTCAGACAAGTTTTGAGATACATGATCTGAAATGGTTTCTTGTTTTGCCTAACTTAATTCTTCTTCTTTTTTTAAAATGTATCATGGGGAAAAAAACGATGCATGCGAGTAAAAAAAACTGGAATATAGCATTTAACAGATGTTTTAATGCAATCTTTTTTTGATTAAACTTAACCCCTAACATGTCAAAAACTTAAACATTAGCATATGAATACAATACTATCAGTGCTTCTCATAGGTTTGAAATAGACTTGTAGTGGTAGCTGGATTGAAAAACACTATTTACCCACATCATATATTAACTATATGCGACAAACAAAACATAGTTCAATTTTTAACAATAATTTCATTTATTATGACACTGTTATACACTGTTTATTTTCAATGGGTTAAAGTAAAAAAAAACTGTTAAAAAAAGACATCCACTTCCTCTTACCTTTATGCTATTCAGAAGCCATGTTCACCGCTGACAGGTCAAATCTGCTTCTCTTTTTCAAGTTCAAAGCAAACTTGAATGCCAAAGCATTTTAGATATGTATGTAATGACATCAGCAAATTAATAAAATATGCTGCAAACAGGAAATAAATGACAGAAAGGGGAATAAAAACAATATCTCTAAAAATGATAATATTTACAAGATTAAAACATGTATATTATTTAAATAAGGCAAATGCATTGATTAACTATTACTAATGGTGTAGGTATATTTTGCAGCCAGTTTAGACCAGTCATTTCGTCTTCTCCGAGTATATAGTACATTTTCTGAGTCATTTAGATTCAAGAATGAATTATTGAATGTTTCTCTCGCGACTGTGCGCGCAGTCAGCTGCAAAGCCAAGCGAAAGTAACCTTAAATAAAAAAGATAATGCAAAAACGCATATGATTAACGAACGACAGCTTTAGAAAGCAAAAGCCGAATCCTGGACATTTTAGAACATTTAGAAAGCCAGCTGGACGAAAAGGCACGTCTCTGTGGGTCTGCAGTGTGGGGGTGCTGAGCTGACAGGTCAGTTCACGCGCGCACAGTATGGAACGGGTAAACGAGAGAGTATTTTTCACTACATCGATCGCGGATGTTTGGTTATATTAGGTGGATACAAAATAGTGTAGAAGAATGATAATAATAGTAAAAAAACGTGTCTAAATATACTTGGATGGCCGTTAAAATACTGGGCGGACTGCCCAAGTAAAGTCCAAATGAATCGTTCTAATGACTTTAATGACTCGTTTTGAGTGGTTCTTCTTAATGAACAGATTGATCCAGTTTAGCAAATGAAACTGATTCTTTTTAAATGGTTTGCATTTCCAATAAACATTAATCCACAAATTACACTGTAAAAAAAAATAGTTAAAAAAAAGGTCAAATGACGGGCAGCTACGGCTGCCAAACAAAAACCATAAAATGTGTTTTCTCTTAAACTTTTAGTGCAATCACTTTATTGATGGTGTTCGATCATAATAATCTAGGAAAAGTTTGTAAAATAACAGTGTTTCTCTGTAAAACTCTTATTGTGTAACTTTATTAAACAGATTTGATCATAATAATCTAGGAAAATATTGTAAAATAACAGTGTTTCTTTGTAAAACTCTTATTTTGTAACTTTATTGAACGTATATGATCATAATAATCTAGGAGAAGTCTGTAAAATAACAGTGTTTTTAATGAAACATTTTAATGAAAATATCTGTAGATTTATTATTTTTGCACTTTATTTACACAAAAGAAATTTTACCGTAATTTTATGGTTTTTGTTTGGCAGCCGTAGCTGCCAGTCATTTGACCTTTTTTTACGATTTTTTTTTCTTTAATTTTACGTAATTTTAAATGTACTTAAAAAAAAACAGGAAAAACAGTGTGTAAATAATACGGCAATTTTATTGTATAAAACAGACAAATTGCTGTAATTTGTCATTAATTGTATAGTACATAAAATAACAGTCAAGCTGTTAATTTACAGATATTGTTTGTAATTTTTACGGACTTTTGAATATAATTTAAAATAACAGAAAAAATACTGTATAAATAATAGTGTAATTTCCCTGTATAAAAAACTAAAATGTCAGTAATTTGTCTTTAATGATCATGATGGTCAAATATTTGTAACATAGCCTGTTATAAATAATAATTAGCCTACTAATAAAGTAAGTTATATAGCAAGGTGAAGTGCTCCACTGCCACAATAATCTTAATATTATTTTGTAGTGGTTGCTGTGCCGCAATTTTTTATATGTGCACATAAGATTTGAGGTAATAACATCGCCATGATAGTCAAAGAAATCAAAACATTGTTTTCACCCCAACGCAATTTAATAGGGCACTATAAAGGCTAAAGAACTAATTCTTATTATTTGCTTATCTCTTATTTGCTTTTTGCAGCCTAGAACTATACTTCTCACCATGTATCTTTTCTAAAACAACTGTATAGTGTAAAAGCATGTTTATTACTAAGAAAACTAAAACAAAATTATATTTTAATTGAACACATCACATCACATAAGGTACACATACAGAACCGTCTATCTAGTATTGTGAAAAGGTGAAGCTGAAAATCTGTGGTTAAAGCGCCACGCAGCAGTCAAAAGCTGCTGGCGCGCCAAATACCGCCACCGCAGCGGTATGAACGGCGGCAAAGGGAACAAATTGAAGCAGTGATATCTGTACTTCTTTAGAGAAAAAAACAATAATTTTTGTGCAAATTATTGATTTACATGCAATTGCATTTTAAAAAAATCCAATATACGTTTTGGTAAAAACCTGCACTGGTTTTCCATATTAATTGAAATATGTGTAGATGACACATATAGGACCTATTTACAAATATTATATATATACTTATATTCCACATGAAATCACTTAGCTAACACGTATTATAATCTCATATATAAATCATATAAATTGTTGATGGTTGTTGGCCTAATTTACAGTAGGCTATTTATTAAGAAATGAAAAAAAAAAATCCTACTTAATAATAATAATAATTAACTAGTAATTATTATGGCGACGCAGTAGCCCAGTAGGTAGTGCTGTTGCCTCACAGCAAGAAGGTTGCTGGTTCGAGCCTCGGCTGGGTCAGTTGGCGTTTCTGTGTGGAGTTGCAACCCGGTCTCATCAATCTGCGTACAAATAACACGACTTTACACTTTTCCTTTGCGTGCAATGCATACGCCAAAATCCATTTTTGCGTGCATATGATACGCCAATCCTCCCCATTCACTTCTGTTGAGAGCAGATGCGTACAAATAGCACGCACCAACTCTACGGCGATGACGTCATGAACAAGACTCGGTTCAACGCACAGTTCACCTGATGAGGGTCCATATTGAAGCAAGTAAGTCTTTTTTTCTCCTTTTGTGAAGAAATCACGGCGTTAACAGTATTATTTTGAACGATTTAATGTTTCTGCATCACTTCACATGGAGTCGTGTGTTAGAAACGGCAGATTGTGCCGATTAGTGGTCGTTCGGTTAGCACAGCTGATAGCCTAACATTCACAGCCTGTTGCACTGGTGATACATAAATTAATCAGTTTATATGTTTTTTATCATGTTGTGACATGATTGGAAGTTTAAGCACGGGGGTTGACGGCAGATGTACAGATTAAATTATAGTGCTGCATTTTGAACTTGAATAAAACTCTGAGTCTGGCACAACGTACCCGGTTGTTCTTCGCTAATATACGTTATAAACGTTATAAATTGTAATCAACTCTTGCGTAAATTGGTCGATGTAAGTCGCTTTAAACATGTAACATTAACCTTAATAATATTTTTGGCGAAAGGATTCGTTTTGTTTGCTGAACGGGATTCAATGATCCGAGTCAGTAAAATGATCCGAGTCTTAGCTAACGTTTTTAGCTAAAGTGGTTACTTCGAGCATTGAAGTGGAGTAATACGTGCAAATAATAATAAGTGCAAATGGGCTTTATTCTCAAATTGTTGTCATAATGTTATTAACTATAGCTGACGTCAGATCGGTATTATACAACATACAAGCCGATCTGAGAGCTGCTATAATAGTAGACGCCTTAGTGTAATTCATGCAGGCATCACTAGTTGCTTGCAGATGCATGGTACAGTCCGTGAAAATATTTAGAGAAAAGCATAACAGGTAAAATTAAAATTTTTATTATTTATCAAGCGTTTTAAGTCCACGTTAAAACAAAACAAAACATATATCACTTAAGTTAGTGTAAAAGAAACAACTAAATTGAGTCCATAAAATAATACAATAAATAGATATGATAAAATAATTGACACAAAAATTGATTTAATAAGGTAAAGCAAATGAGTAAACAAGTATTAAAATAATAAATGAATTGTATTAAAATAAAATTATATAAATTGTATAAAAAAGCAAGTAAATGAGTTTCAATTTGATTTATTATTATTATTATTATTATTATTTTATTTTCATTTTTAATTAATATAGTAAATACAGTGCTACAATTAGCAGGGAGGAAAAAATGTGTAACCCAATCAAAAATACATATTTTCCAATTAATATTTTTAATACATTTTTGTTAATAATTTATGACTTTTTTTTTTTTTTTAGTTTGTGTTGTCAAAGACAGAAAACCACTGTATTAGGCTATTTCTGGGATATTTTAATTTTTATATACAAACATTAAGGACGATTTAGTCAAATGTCCCCAGCAGAAAGACATTTGCTACATTAAAATTAGGAATTTACCAATACAGTTTGCAAAAAAAGATTCTGTAGCTATTAATGAAATCTTATGTTAAATGACGTAACTGTAGCCTTGTTAAAATAAATGAATTAAAATGACAAATTTTAAGTCACATATCTGATGTGACCCAAGCTTTGCTTTTAATTGTGATAATCAACTCAAGTTTGAATTGCAGTCCGATATCAGATCTAACTGACATATATTTATTTCTTTTGGACAATGTTAGGAGGAAATAAGCACAAACTAGAAGCTGTTCTTCTATTCACAGATTTATTTGTTAAGGAGATACAGGCTAGTTTTATTCGTTATAAACAAATGTGTAATCATTTAACTCCTTTTAGCTTTTATTCTAGACGCAATAAAACAAATAAGACTTTCTCCAGAAGAAAAAAATATTATCAGACTGTGAAAATATTATCAGACTCTCTCTCTCTCTCTCTCTCTCTCTCTCTCTCTCTCTCTCTCTCTCTCTCTCTCTCTCTATATATATATATATATATATATATATATATATATAATTAAATGTGTTGTTGTATTTCATCATGCAAGAACATATGAATTTTTTTTAAATTAGTATTTTATTAAATTACATTTTGTATTTCTGTTTTGCAGACAGTACAAAATGACTTGGCTGCAACAGAGTGTCTCAAGACGGTGTAGGACCATTTGTACTGCAGTGATGACAGTAAAACAGTGGGTTATTGATGTCAAGCAGTAGGCAACTAGTGGTAAGTAAAATGTTTTATAAATAAACACTGGACTGTTTAATGTGTAAAGCAACTAGCAGTAGCTTAATGTTACATTATGGTGTGGTGATGAACACTATTTACAAGTTCAGTTTATATTTTGACTTAAAGAGGAATAAGTTTTTTTAAGGTGAAAACAGAATGATTGATCCATGCAAATCAGAGTAAAACCTAACTATATAATTTGAGATAAGCAATAACAGTAATAAAAAAATTGCACATTAGACCCCAAAATCTGGGCTCTCTTTTCTGGCTCCATATCTTCAAAAGGCAATTTTTGGTTCTCACTCCTGGTGCAATTATCTCAGTTGTTTTATACACATCTACTTTCTTTTCAATGAGCAGCTACGAACCTCAGGATTTCTCTGTCTCTTTTTTTGTATCTGCAAGAGCACCATGTGTTAATTTTGTCAGTTTATAGGGTAATTTACTTAATCACTAAACCTATTGCCTATCACTATCACCTATTTGTGCAGGTACAGTAAGGCTTATGGGGCAATGAATTATTTTTCTGCTCCAGAGAAATTTATCATGAAGGAAGTTCACACACAATAAATGCATATTAGTATGTCTTTTGTTGTCCGGTCCTTTATTGTCCTGAAGTTTGTCTGTTGCTGCTGCACTGTGTGCAATAAACAGAACTTGAGTGTATTTTTTAACCTTTACTTTACTTTAGGAAATGCTGCAGCCAGTCCTGTTGCTGCTCGTGGCTTGCAGCTGTCCATCGTGAGCATTTGTCAGAAAAAAACACTACCATTTGTAGGTAGCATGGTATGTATTAGTAAATGATGCAGATTGGTGTTACACTGGTTCTTCTTGTTAAATTCCATGCAACACTTTTGTAATATCATTGCTTTTTTTTCTCATATTACAAATCAGAACAAAAGGGGTCAGATGATTAGTCAAAAGACTGCCCAAGAACAGAAACGCTTGCTTGAAGAGATCCAGAAATACAACCGACAACCTAATGGTGACCATGTGGACACAGAAACTACAGTAACTGTCCAACAAAGCAGAAGAGAACATGATTTGGCCTTGACAGGAACAGAACACAGGTGTTGTATTAAGATGTAACTAACACACACACACACACACGCACACACGTATGTGTGTACATACATGCATACATTTATGCACACACACACATAATAACTTATGTGGATCAAAAAAGCTTTTTAAAATTGACAAGAATGGGTGTTATTCAATGGTTTAGAGACAACTCTGATAAAAGATGTATATATATATTTATATATATGTATGTATATATGTGTGTGTGTGTGTGTATATGTATGTGTGTATATATGTATGTGTGTTTGTGTGTAAATATTTCTGTTAAACGGAAAGAAGATATAAAACAATGGTTTTAATAACTAACTGATTCTAAGAACTGCTTTCTTTTATGTTTGCCACGATGACCACATAATATTTGACTAGATATTTTTTTAAGATAATAGTATTCAGCTTTTGCAGTTTAAAGACTTAACTAGGTTAAATAGGTTAACTATGCAAGTTAAGGTAATTAGGCAGTCATTGTATAAAAATGGTTTGTTCAGTAGGCAATTGGAGAAAAAAATTGCTTAATGTGGCTAATAATATTGACCTTAAAATGGTTTGAAAAAATTGCTTTCATTCTAGCCGAAATAAAACATTTTTTTAGAAGAAAAAATATAATAGGAGATACTGTGAAAAATTACTTCCATCATTTGTGAAATATTTGAAAAAAAACAAATAAATAAATTCACAGGAGGGCTAATAATTGACTGCAGCTGTACATGCGTACACACACACACACACATATACATACATCTCTTTAGCCAAGGTCCAGTCACTGATGGCCACTGTTTTGGTGTGGACAAACAGGAAGTAAGGGTAGATCTTCTCTTTAAAATTCACAGGTCAAATGGTTGTGAAGTAAAAAAAAAAAAGCAATTATTCTGGTTTAATACATAGCAAAATCTATGTCATCTAATTATTCTTATATTTAAAGTTGGTCTTTAAATTTAAAATGTGTTTGTAATGTAAACAAGGTCTCTCTGATAAAATATTAAGTGTGACGGTAATCCCAATACTCTTTATGTTTGGACTTGTAGGCTATCCGAATGTATTCACAGAGGATGGGTCCAAGGGTCTCTTGTGTACTGAAGAAAAGACTGCAAGACCTTAGACTGAAACAGCAGCACAGTAGCATGCACATACAGAGGTATTCTGGACTCAACTCCTAGCCTGATGGAAGAAGAGGAAAGAGAAATGGAGGAAGAAATGGACTTGGATCATGACATTAGCTCTGAGGATGAGAATGATACAGCGGTGGGAACTCTAGTGACTTGACTTGGGGTTTTTAATCAGATCACTTTGGTTTCTGGACTTTAGAAACATCTTTTTAAAATGTTATTTTTAAATAAATTAACTAGTTTGAAAGGGATTGCATTTTTGAGTTTTTTTAAAGACCATTAAAACTAAAGGGAATCATTAAATTTATTGATGTTAAAACTAGGGCTGCACGATATTGGAAAAATCAGACATTGCGAATTTTATTTTATTTATTTATTTTTATTTTTTCTCTGTGATATTTGCTATATGATTATAATTATTTCACCACATGACTTGAATAGCTCAGTTTGGAAATAGATAATCTGCATAAATGAAATTTAATGAATTTATTTCTTTTGGTGAGTCTAACTGTATTTGAGTATAAAATGAATAATCAAACCTAAACAAATTAAACTGCATGATCTTCATTGTATAAAAGTTAAATGCAAATGAATTTTTATTGGTATAATTTCTTGTATACAAATTATTTAAATGCACTAGAAATCTTACAGTCATAGGCCTTAAACAAAGCAAACAAGCACTCTTTTACTCTATTAAGGTTAAACTTCACAATCACTCAACAATATGGTTTTCGGTCAGCTATAATTCCACTCAAATTTCCTGAAGGATAAATAAACTAAAGCTGAACTTGACATTGCAGATCCTGTGACGTGACTACTGCGAATGATCATATTGTGATATCGATGCTAAAACGATATATTGTGCAGCCCTAGTTAAAACTGATTACAGAAATATGCAGTTTTTTACTTTTGTAGCAACATGCTGATTTACACTGCTGTATTATCAGTAACTATATGTTGGTATTGTTTCTGCTGTGCAAAACTTTTGGATCTCAAATGTCTGTAAATTCTTGCTTATACCTGTATATATGAAGTACAAATGTAATTTGTCATTAAACTTTTGGATTGACTTTTGTCAATCAAAAACCAGGTCTTGAGAAAAGAATGAACTGGACGCTTTAAGATTTAACTTGAACTACTAACATGTTACTGCTAGTTATCTCATACTACCTCCCTGTATACTATTAAGACACTGTCACTTTATCATAATTATCATGTTTACAAGCTTTTTGCACTATATACTGTTTTGCATTATACTATACTTTTGTATTATACACTGTTTTGCATCTGCATAACTCTGGTTTGCACTCCTTGCCATATGTCCTTAAGTGTAATTGTATTGTTTACAATTTTTTATATTGTATTGTATTTTTTGAATTTTTATATTATATGCGTAATTTAATTTATTGTAATTTCTTTTTAAAATTCTACTTTTTGTAATATTATATGTTAGGGCCTGAGAGTAATGCAGTTTTGATTCTCTGTATGTCCTGTACATGTGGTTGAATTGACAATAAAGCTGACTTTGACTTTGATGTTGGAACATTGAAAGTCACAGTTACACTGTCATAGTAAGATAGATTTATCAAACTCACACTACAAAGAGAAAAACAGCACAAGAGGTGTTGGGTGTAATTACTAGTTTAAAAAAATACTAAACCACTGGAAAAGTAAAGTAAGGGATTTACAGAAGCAGAGTACTTTATTCTTTGTTTTCCAAAAATATTGTGCATAACATTTACTTTTTAAAATGAATAATGTAGAATTTATGAATATTATTGCACAAGCATAAGAAGAAAATGAAGTCATAAATTAGTTCTGATATTTTGCAGAGTATTTCAGTTTCAGATCAACTACATTTGACATTTCAGACAATGGCATATGATTAAGAAGCAGTTAATAAGGTAAGAAATTACTAAATGGTAATATTGTCTACGTTTTAGGATTTATTATGATTTGTAGTACTAAGTCAAGTAGTTACATTTATTTTCACCCTATAATAATAGTATTTTAAACACAAATTAATGTAATCGGTAAATAGTTATTTTTCCAATTAAATTACCCAACATTGTTTAAGGGTAGGTTTGATATAGGAGAGGAAGAATATACAGTAAAATGTATAATGTACAGTAAAAAAAATCCCTATAAAACATGAAAACCCATCTCTGGGTTTGTGTGTGTCTCAATCTTTGTGCAGCTGATTTGAGTATTGGACCAACAAAAAGAGGATCAAGACAGTAAAATGAAGATATGTTGACAATCTGACACTCATGTAAAGAACTGTTTGAGGGTAAAAAAAAATATGATTTAAAGGTCAATGTTAAGTTAAGGTTATGTTAGGCACTTATATTTAGCTGTGATGGTTAAGGTTAGGGTAAGGGCCTAGAGAATTCCCTCAGAAGGATAGGTGTGTGTGTGCCTGTGGACCATGTATTCCTCATGTTGGTAGGTTGTTATTCTGTTTAATTATCAGAAACACACACACACACAACTTCATTTATATGTTGAGTATTCAAAGTGCTCTTTGAAACTAAACCTGAGATGGCATGTGTCTGTAAAATGATTTTTTTTTTTATTGTAGACCAAAAAAAATACATTATTGCAAAGGTATTGACCTGAAGAGTAGCATATGTAGGTATGAACATTTTACATGTCCCCTGCTTTGAAATACTGACCATCAAAACTGTACTTTGGTGCATGTTTGAAGGTTTCTAATTCAGCAAAAAAGAGGCTACTTATATGGTCCCAGCTGTAATGGAGAGCTCTTGATCTCAGGAATCTTGTGAGTACAGTCAGTATTGGGCACCAACTGGGGGCGCTGTAAAATATGGTTATAATTGATTTAACCCCATTTAACAATTAGATATTTAAAATTTGATAACATATTTGTGTTTACCAACTCCATAAACCCCTCATTAAACTGTCAGCCCACTATTTACAACTTCTAATTCTAAGTAAAACACAAAAATATAAAAAACTACAATTCCTACTAGCAGCGTCACAATATTTCATACAAATCGGCGCCATATTTGTAGTTTTTTTGGTTTGCAAATTAGGGTTAGAAATTAGGGTTACAAAAAGATATATCTACTGCATAAATAAGCTATCTAGTACAATCAAAAAAGTGATCACACGACACGTAGCTTAGCTATGTCAACAAAAAGTAAATAAGTTGGTTCATTTCAGACATTTGAGACAAATTAGGTGTAAAACGCGCTAACTCCGCCCACAGCCCAAAGCACTTCCGCAATTTTCCGCTAAATACATTAAAGAATCTAAGAGAAAAATAATAAAAGTTAAATCATTAACAATAACATACAATATAATTGGGTTATCAATGAAAAAAATAATATTTTCGCGTACGTCACAGCTATGCAAATATGGCTAGAAGCATCAATCACCATAGCAACGAACTAAAAGCTACAGCTATTTTACATAAATTTAAGAGTGTGGAAATTAAATGCACGCTTATTTTTGCAAGAAAGCAGCCAGAGTTACTCAACCTTACATAATGCCAGTATCTGGTGCATTTCACCATCTTTATAAGAATACACACACATATATATATATGAAGAGTTCTGATGCAAAACCTCTAAAAGCCATTTGAAATTTCCTTCAAAAATGAGCATTTTTATCAGGCTCCTGTCTGTAGGTTCAGTAATTTCGAGTTGATGGCAAAGAATACACTCCTCCAACGGTCTTCAAAATGAAACAACTAAACATAAATATAGGAGTCTGACAAAAACGCATTTTTGCATCTAAACTCTTAATATATATATATATATATATATATATATATATATATATATATATATATATATATATATATATATATATATATATATATATATATATATAATTTAATTGACGTGTGTTTTGACTAACTTCTATATGATTAACTTTATGTTAAATCTGGATCACACTGTTTTTCCTTTTAATTATTTTACAAACTTGGGATTTCATTGTATGCAGAAAAATATAGTGTACTGATTCAGTAATGTGGTTAGTGTTAACAGAAACTTATTCATAATACCAAAATTGGCTATACCTTGAATATGACCAAAGCACTACTAAAGATGTTCTACAGCTTCTATAAAAACAGTGTTCAGTGTCAAACACTGGGCCCAGACAGAGCTAAAAGTTAAACTGTTACTAGACTAGTACTTGAGAGTGTATAAATAGTTATTTTTTTGTCTTACAACAATTTCACCAAACAACAAATCCTACAACAGGACTTTAATTTACAAAATACTTTTTATTAACATCTAAGCAGGACAGCACAGTGGCTTCGCGGTCACCTTAGAGCAAGAAGGTCGCTGGTTCAAATCCCGGCTGGGTAAGTTGGCGTGTCTGTGTGGAGTTTGCATGTTATCCCTGTGTTTGTGTGGGTTTCCTCTGGATGCTCCAGTCCAAACACATGCTGTATAGGCCGTAGCGTATGAGTGTGCGTGTGAATGAGTGTGTATGGGTGTTTCCCAGTACTGGGTTGTGGCTGGAAGGGCATCTTCTGCATAAAACATATGCCAGTGTAGTTGGTGGTTCATTCCGCTGTGGCGACCCCTGATAAATCAGAGACTAAGCAGAGGAAAATTAATGAATGAACTTCTACACACTCATTTCATTCCATTCTAAATTTATTGTCCACACAACTCAGTTTCATGGGATGAAGAAAATTTTCTTTGCACCACCAAGCCGACAACAGAACTATTAGTAGACTTCCTTTATGACACAGTCACCATCTTTGTTCTCCTGTGGTTCTCAAGACGGGGGCCAGGTCTTTTGGCTGAAAGAAATGGCAAAAAAAAAAAAAAAAAACAGAGATGATATGTTTGGTTTCTGAAATATGTTACAAACAATTGTAGATTCTGACATGGTTTATGAACACTTTTCAGCTTCTACAAATGTTCCAGACAAAATGGGGTGGACAGCTAAAATGTAGTTGACATTGAAGGCTGTTTATGTTATATCGTGTTTGCATTTAAATGTAAGACCCATATTGTATATCCAATCATATTGTGTGTGATATAAAGTTCATCCTATTCCAACTGAATATTAAATTATGACAGTAAGTACTTAAGAAAATAACAAAGCATATAATTTATGGATCAATGATCGTTTAACAAAATGCCACTTAAAAGGAGTACATAAGTTGAGCTGTAGTTGTGACAAAGCGTTCTCAAAATGAGCTATCAAAATGAGCCTACAACAGTGGTCCAGTTACCTATTATATAAATGTAAATAACACCCAATTCATGCTAAATTATATAGGTTTTTATCTGTCCCTTTAAAGACAAATTATATGCCATTTAACCAAGAAATGTGAGATTACCATGATGGACATGGGAGCCAATTGACCAGTACTTCTTTACAGCCCTTGGGAAGACACTATAATAAAACAAAAGTTATACTTTTATTTAAGAAGTATTTATTTCAAATCCTTCACACAACCAACCAAAATCAGACAACATATAAATCACCCAAACATTAAACGTTTGGTTCAGCATTTATAGCATTGTAGCTTCAAACATTTAAACATTTTTTTTTTTTTACTTTTCTGAGAAAGACATACATTTTAGCAGAATTATCTTGTTGTAGGACAGTTTACATTTATTCACACAATGCAGTTATATTGTATAACTACTAACCTTGTTTTCGTGTGTCTTGCACACATATTGTACTGGAAAATGTCTAATGTGCTGCGAAACTGGCAAGCTGTGAAGAAAAAAAGAACAATTCTGTAAATACAAACCATTCCACCTTGATAGCAAAACCATATCAGTAATCTACACATCCCATTTCATTTGGCAAATGTTTGGCTTTACTGACCAGTGTAATTGTATTTAGTTCATATATCAAAATACAGTTAATAAATCCTTGGTTCTTTTGATGAAGGTCATATTCTTTCTTTGGAATAATATGGGACAGATGTGCATTTTATCATAAGCAAGCTCTTGTGAATTTGTTGGTAGTTACCAAGATGTTTAAATATACTCGGTGTTAGCACATTGTTGATTTAGGTCTTTTCAATGCATAAATTAAAAAGCAAAGTCCTTTACCAAGTCTAATTTAAGATGAGGCAAAGATGAAGAAAACTTCCAAGGGTTACACTGTAAAAACTGCAGGTTAAAATCATTTCTAAGCTAAGTAAATGCTTAGGGCCTTTAGTTTTTCCACCTTAACATTTCCATAAAAAACATTTCCAAGGTAAGAAAGACTTGAACCCCACTACCTGATAACGTCTCTTCATGCACTACCAATACAAAGTTTTTTCTTAAATAAAGGTATACCATTTCTAGGTGTGTTCTCTGAACCATAACTTAAAGAAGTTTCTTAAGTATAACTCCTTATGTGCGATCTTGTGTGGCACCGTCCATGGTGATAGTTCTGAAATGGTTAACAATTGGATACTCTTTACTTAATCCAGATCCTACAAATTTAAAGACCACTCGAGCAAAATACAAACTTGGTACATAATTTGTGCATATTTGGGTACTTCTTTTAATATGTAGGCTACTGAATTTGCTTTAAACGAGTGATTGCATTTCATTTTCAAATAGATTTTTTATCATTAATTCTTAAGATATTGGAGTTGAATCATGACTTACAAGATAAGATATTTAGTAATAAGGTTAGCAACTGCTGAGCAAGAAAGACTCAACAATGATCTCTCTCTTTCCTCTCGACCCACGATCAAGAGTAGGTTGAGCGTAAGGAGAGATATATCCAGCTTGTGCAGGATATGTCATGTCTTTTTTACATACAACATTATAAAGCATGATTTTGTGTAGATTCTAATATACTGAAAATATGTTTGGGTTGATGATTTCATTGCACACTTTTGCATGACATCAGCAAAGTTGTTGCTTCCCTGC
Source organism: Danio kyathit (assembly GCA_903798195.1). Lineage (NCBI taxonomy): Eukaryota > Metazoa > Chordata > Actinopteri > Cypriniformes > Danionidae > Danio > Danio kyathit. Next base: position 30,760,741 of record LR812543.1, read on the forward strand.
ACAATGTTAATAAAATTCCCTATTCTATATAAAAGAGAAAGAATAAAATGTTTATTACCAAAAGCTTTTGCTTGATTTCAATGACTTTTTTGGCCCATTCCTGTGCTTGGCTCCAGAACACCTTTATCCGTGCTATTTTCCTGAACTTCAGGTCCAGCAGTTTCCCCACACAGACCAAAAGAGAGCTATAGAAAAAGAGAAAAAGAGATTGACACAATAGGTTGTGAACTGTGCTCTATTTGATCAAGCATTGCTGATTGCTACCACTCTTATAATAAGGATATAATTAACTGGATAACAAGTTAAGAGAAATTGAATATTGTAATAATATACCCATGATGCTCCAAACCTAATTAGTAGTGTACACATTTAACAGAAATTATGCATGTTCATTATTGACTATATAAATTATTATTTAAGTCGCCACTACTGCATGAACAAGTGAAGATTTATTTTCTTAAACTTTTATTAGTTATTTTCTTAAATGTGGTAATCATATATTAGAAAATCTCAATGGACTGAGTGACCACACTAGAATCACTGCAATATCTAGTTATTTGTAAAACGTAGCTTTCTAAGAGGAAATTATTTATAGGAACAGTCAAACATAAATATCAATAAGTATGTTTTGGAAAATGCCTACTGTGGAGCAAATTTGTAAACGAAACATATTTCTATAACTATTATACTATTATTCTATTTTCAAAAAGTAGTAAAGCACACTGTTGAGCATCATAGTATAGAGTGCTTGGACCCTGGAACTATGACATGTTATGTCAGTCATAACAAGTGTTTGAAGACTATTTGATTTTGGAAAAAATTACTCTGGCTTGAATTCATAAAAATGGATGTTTGCTGTTTCATACAGCCTATTTTACATTATTTACCTTTGGGCATCTTCTATTTGCCTGATCGAGTTTTTCCATACAAATGGGGGCACTTCCTAAATGTTGAAGTTCCTGGCATTTTTCTACAAACAAAAGAAAAATAATTTATAATAATCAATTTCCCATTTAAGAAAATGTTGTATTCCTAATATATATATATAAATATATAAATACACACACACATATATATATATATATATATATATATATATATATATATATATATATATATATATATATATAAATAAATAAATATATATATATATATATATATATATATATATATATATATATATATATATATATATATATATATATATATATAAATATAAATATATATATATATATATATATATATATATATATAAATATAAATATATATATATATATATATATATATATATATATATAAATAAATAAATATATATATATATATATATATATATATATATATATAAATATAAATATATATATATATATATATATAAATATAAATATATATATATATATATATATATATATATATATATATATATATATATATATATATACACATACATACATATATGTATGTGTGTGTGTGTGTGTGTGTGTGTGTGTGTGTGTGTGTGTGTGTATGTGTGTGTGAGTAAAAGGGACATAAAACATAAAAATGGTAATAAATAGTATTGTATCTTAATACTTGGTATAAATAGTATTGTAACTTAATGCTTAAATTTGAGTCGTTTTGCACAAATGTTATGCAATGTTATGTATTCATTCTCATCATAACAGTATATATTAATTCAGTAATGTGTTCCTTTGTTTATGTTCATTTTAATCATATATTTATTCTACTTTTTTAAACAAAGACTACTCTTAATCTTGCTTTAGTTTCCTTTAGGTAAAATCATATGCTGATAATCTACGATGAGAAAAAATATTCCGGAAGAGGAGCATAATACAATAGGCTCGTTTGAGGTGCGCCTTGCCTTGACTGCATTGTAGACGAGAGCAGGCAGCTGCAGTAAGAGGAGGGCTCAAAAAATACATCAGAAGTCGGACACCTCCCGAATCTCGCTGTTTTGCCGCCTGGAAACGTCACCAGTGGTGGAGATCGCGTTCGCGTTTTCTATCGCGGACGAATGACCTCATAAAAAAATACTATGGTGATTTATAGTAAATATAATAGTGTTTTTGAGCATGTTTTTTCAGTATTGGGTTATGTTTAGTTGTTGTGACCAGAGCAACTATAGAATTTAAATAGGCCTAGGCTATTTGTTATAATATGGTTCAAAAACACTATAGTATTCCTATAAATTACTGTATTTTTTAATGTGGGAGTGGATGCAATTGAAATATCACTGTTTTTACAAAAGAGGGTCACAATCACAGAAGATGAACAGCTCATTACTTAAAAAGGTTTATTTAAAATATAAATCTGCATATTCAACAGTGGTAAATGTTAAAAGAATGACAAAATAAACAGCTTATACAGCAAGAAAGCTTTCAAGAAATCTCATTTGGCTACATTATAAATTAAGTAACTATAGCAAGATGCTTTTGGGTAACAGGTCATGACAAATGTTTGTTTATTTGTTTCGCTAGGAATGTCCCTAGAATTTGGCATTTTATTGAACAAGTGGTCCATTTCTATAGTCATTTCAGACTTTCTATAGAGGGCATTAGAAGGTATAAAGGGAAATACAACTAAAGACAAAATTATAAGTCCTCTTGTGATGTTTAAAAAATGTTATTGCATCAAATATGTAAAATGCTGTTTAACAGATTTAGTTTTCAGCAGTTTTATAAACTAATTTCTACTAACTCTTTTGTCTAGTGTTTGCCATGATGACAATATTATATTATATATTTTACATAAAGTTTTTTTTTGCAAGATACTAGTATTCAGCCTAAAGTGCAATTTAAAAAGTTAATTATAGATTAATTATGTTAAAGATAAATGAGGAAAGCCATTGGACAACAGTGGTTTGTTCTGCAAACATAAATAAATCATAAAGGAGCTAAATTATATTGACATGTTTATTAGGCCTATAAACAGCTTTTACTCCAGCCAGACTAAAATAAACAGGCCAAGATTTTCACCAGAATAAAAACTATAGGCTGTAGGAAATACTGGGAACATGCTCTTGATCTATTAAACATTACTTTTGACTTCACATACATGTGTGTGTGTGTTTGTTTTCTTTACTACAGCCCTTTCTCTTATGAAACCACACAAAGATGAGGCATAATGGCAAAACAGTCTGATTACCTCATGTCTGCATATATGTATGTATTGGATTGACTTTCATGGAATAACTTTGCATAAAAATTACAATACAAACCTCACACAAACATACAAAACAGTGAAAATGACAACAAACAGGACTTTAAACTGAGAGAGAAATAAAATACAGCACATGCACATCCTAATTATTTATATGTAACATTTAGTTATGTTAGATAGGTCACATTAGGTTTTTACAAAGGTGTGTTTTGTTTTTGTTTGCGTGTAAATCTAAATAAATAACCATATGTAATGCTCTGTATGACTTTTTTTTCATTATCAACGAAAATACAAAAAAGGTATACAACAAAGCCAGGATAAATCTTAGTAAAAACAACATTGGTAATAACGTGTAGTTTGTCAGTCTCATCCAATGAGCATTCAGCTGTGTCGTCAGCCAGCCGTTTCCCATGATGCTTTTAGTGGGCGCAGTCTTTTGAGAGCAACTGCTGCCGACTGCTCAATCCGAGGTACCCGCCTCGCGATCGCGAGAGTTTTTTGGCGCACGTCAGCGTGACATCAGAGCCAGGCGGACGCAACTCGGACACATTTCTAACCGACTTGCATCTTGCGATGATCACCGGTGATCGATTCTGCGCAGATTTTGGCCACCTCAAACGAGCCTAATATCATCGATCTGCACGCAACTAGTGATGCCTGCATGTGTACCAACTCGCTTTTAACTGATTCGAATCTTCTCGTTCAGGAAGATGAACGAATCATTTCCCCAATAATTTAATTAATGGTAATAGATTAGCGAATTACCTCGATCCACCGATTTACACAAGCGTTGATTATAATTTAGAATAACCAACGTTATATATCCGTATTTATATGACGAAATCAGCGATTAGGAACCGGAAACGTTGTGCCCGAGTTGTATTAAAGATACGTTAAAAAATGCATGCACACCACTATGATTTAATCTGTAGATCTGCCGTCATCACTGATGTTTAAAAACTTCCAATCATGTCACAATATGATAAAAACTGATTAATTTATGTATCGCCAATGGCAACAGGCTGTGAATGCTAGGCTACCAGCTGTGCTAACCGAACGACCACTTGAATAACAACTTCGAACGCACAATCTGCCGTTTCTAACACACGACTTCATGTGACGTGACGCAGAAACATTAAATCGTTCAAAATAATACTGTTAACGCCGTGATTTCTTCACAAAAAGGAGAAAAAAAGACTTACTTGCTTCAATATGGACCCTCATCAGGTGAACTGTGCGTTGAACCGAGTCTTGTTCATGACGTCATCGCCGTAGAGTTGGTGCGTGCTATTTGTACGCATCTGCTCTCAACAGAAGTGAATAGGGAAGGATTGGCGTATCATATGCACGCAAAAATGGATTTTGGCGTATGCATTGCACGCAAAAGGAAAGTGTAAAGTCGTGTTATTTGTACGCAGATTGATGAGACCGGGTTGGGAGTTTGCATGTTCTCCCTGTGTTCGCGTGGGTTTCCTCCGAGTGCTCCAATTTCCCCCACAGTCCAAAGACATGTGGTACAGGTGAATTGGGTAGGCTAAATTGTCCGTAGTGTATGAGTGTGTGTGGGTGTTTCCCAGAGATGGGTTGTGGCTGGAAGGGCACGTAAAAACGTGCTGGATAAGTTGGTGGTTCATTCCTCTGTGGCGACCCCGGATTAAAAAAGGGACTAAGCCGAAAAGAAAATGAATGAATGAATAGTAATTATTACTCTTTAAAAAAACCTATGCATAACTAACATATACTATAAGATACTTAACTATACACATAAGACAGGCTATACAAGTACTTTTACATGAGACTGAACGCTGTTGTGCAGGATATTGTGCAAGAGAGGTATTAAAGGTGAATATTGTGCAAAATAGTTATTTAAGGTTAAAGCAAGCAGTGGGACATGAGTGTAGTACATTTATAGTAAACATTGTTTTCCTTATTGAGTCCTTGTAAGATGGAGTTTAAATAAAGTGTCAGGTGCATAAGAGAGAAGAGTGTTTCTACAGTTTTTCTACAGGTGGTTTGTCAAGCCCACTCAGCTGTATAAAACAAAATTTGAAATGCACGTTTCCAGAGGGAGAGGGAGAGTTTTGATATCCAAAGAAAAAGGTATATCCCGTTGATGATAAAATTTCAAAGTAGATTGATAAAATGCTCTTTAATTTCGTTAAAAAACATAGGATACATTATATTAGGAAGGCAGTTTTAATGAACTCATACCAAAATGGTGGTCTCAATTTTCTGAACTTCTCTATTCTAAACAATACATTTAAAATCAACTGGATTAGACAACTTGTTAAATATCCAACCTCTATTTGGAATATGATTCCCCTCCATATTTTATCTAGTCTGGGTGGCATGATATTTTCTCTTGTAATTTTGAAATTAACAAAATACCTGTGAAACTTTTGTCATTTCACTGTCAAGCTTTTTTGCATGGAATTTGATTTAAAAACAATTTTTTTCAATTCACCGTTACTTTATTTGCAATAATGACATTTTATATAAACAAAAATCCTTTTTTTCTGAACTGGTTTCGAAATAGCATAACATTTACCAATTATCAAAATCGAATGCAAAAGCATATTGGAATCATTTTATGAGTGATGTTGACTGGAAAAAAAGTTTGGCCTCTGCCTAATTGCTATCTCTTAACAAACAAGATTAAAGAGATTTTGTTTTCCTTCACAGAATATTTCCTGCCAAACTTTATTTAAGTAAATTTAAAGAGATATAGATGTGAGATGTAGCTTTTGCAAGCAGAGGCCAGAGAGCACTATTTATTTGTTATTGCCCTGATGTGTCTTTTTTTTTTTTTTTTGGCAAAATGTAATTGACTTTGCTGTCAATATTGATGGAAATATTACGTTGAAAATATGTTCTTTTAAGAATTTTTGAAAACTCTAGACAAAAAGACCCATACATTTTTTTATTAATTTTTTTTAATGGTCAAATTTTATATTCATACATTTCAAGTAAAAATCCAAATATTATTGCATTTAAAAATTTAGTGAAGCATTATATTAAGTCCATATTACACTCAAAAAATCTAAAGGTTATGCGAATTGTACAAGCTTTTTATCATTTTATCTATTCCTGTGATCTTTGTGACCTAGCCTTTGAAATTTTCTTTACATTTGTTGTATTTGCATTGTATTTTTTGACAATTAAAAAAAAGACACGCCGTTGCCTTCGGACCTATATTATTTCATTTGTGCCGTCCTGCCGCGACCCTTTTTGGCCGGGGAGACGACGTTGTCGTCGGACCAATATTTGCTGGGTTATTATTATTACAAAAAAATACAGAAACAAAATCAGAAAGAGCTTTATTGCCAGGTATGTTGACACATACGGGGAATTTGTTTTCGTGACAGAGCTTCTACGGTGCAACAAAATTACAGAGACAGGACAAAAAACAGATAATAAATATATTTTAAAAATAGAAAAAGTTACCACACTAACTTCGGCAAAACTACATGTTCCACAATCCTGTGCGGCGGCAGCACGAGAAAGAAGTCATGTGACGTCATGCGGATGGAAACTTTGTATCCGCTGACAGAGGAGCAGAACATACAGAAAAAATGCAGGAAGAAGATGAAAACGCTGCCAATACCAGCAGGAATTCGAGAATCCTAACGGCCAAGTCTTTTGATGTAGCTGACTGCGGTGGCAAAAAGGAGCAAGCCTCCAAATTATGCGGATACCTGAATAAACTGACTGGGAAAGGGCCGTTAAGAGGCTTCAAAACGCGTTGGTTTGTGTACGACCCCAGGAAATGTTATTTGTATTATTTCAAGACTCCCCAAGACGCTCTTCCACTCGGACACATTGAGATAGGAGATGCTTGTTTTAGCTATGACGTTGAGGCAGAAGAGGGGCTTTTCGAGATCCACACCGAGGGCAAGGAGTTCCTGCTAAAGGTAATATGAATCGTATTCATTTGTTAATTCTTATTTACAGAATTAGATACAATAAACTTAAGACAGTTTCTTAAATAAAGATTAATACGTTCCATTGCGAAATACCATTGATACCATTAATTAATTATATTTGGGCTGTTTGGACTATGAAAAAGTTATACAACCCCAAATCAGAAAATGTTTGACTTGTACTTCATTGCAGGCAAAAAACAGCACATTATTTAACTTGTTCCTCATAATTCTTTTTTTTTAAATATGCATTGCAATTTTGGTTCTTGCAACACATTAAAAAATGGAACAGTAATGCATTTACTCTTTGTAATGTCGCAATTCCTTCTCACAACACTTAAAAGATGTTTAGGGACTTAAGATATTAAGTGATGGAATTTTTAGGTGTAATTTTGTCCCATTCTTTCTGCAAGTCTAAGTCTTAAGGTGGGCAACAGTACAGAGTCTTTGTTGTCGCATTTTGCGCTTCAAAATGCACCACAGATTTTCTATTGGAGACAGGTCGGGACTGCAGACAGACCAGTCAAGTACCTGCATCCTCTTCCTTCACAGCCAGGACTTTGTAATGTGTGCAGAATGTGGTTTTGCATTGTCTTGTTGAAATATGCATGGGCGTCCCTGGAAAAGAAGGCAGCATATTGTTTTGCAAAATCTTTATATACTTTTCAGCATTAATGGTGCGATCACAGATGTGCAATTTACCTTTGCCAAAGGCACTGACACGGGGTATGACATAGCACTTAATCCACAAGAGGAGACTTGAAATTAGGTTCATGACAACATGATTTTTCCACAATTTTTAAGAAATGTATGAATAAAAATATTCTTTTTCGACTGAAAAAAATAGCAAAATACTAAATTATTTAGGTATTTATTTTTTGAAATCAACTTGTAATATTATTTTACTTCTATATTAATTAATTATATGCAGTAAAGGACATGCAAACAATGCAAAATATGTTGCTAATATATGACTAAATAGATTTTTATTTTTAAAAAAAATCACAACATTTAGAAAAATAAAAAAAACAAAAACAATTTAGGTGCTTTTTGAATGCTATTTTACTTCTGCTGTATTTACTTCTATCTACATGCAAATACTGTAAAATATTTTGCTATTAACTCTTAACTGACTGGCTTTTCTCCTGTACAATTTCACATTAGAAATCGAATTTTCCACAAATTGAACTAAAAAAAAACTCATGGTAATTTTTTTAGCAGTTTTACTTTCATTCAGCAACATTTTATGCTCCATACTCGCATCCAGAAGCTCAGAATTTTTCTTGAAGTAAGGAGAGCGTATAGGAGAGAGTTGTTTTAATGGAGTTTGATGAAGCACGCCGAATGCATAAACGTGTGTTCGGTGATGATAAAGGCGTGTGTCTCAAGTCAGAAATCCACTGTTTGTGTGTGTCTGTGGTTCTTTACTGACTCTGTAGGTGAAGAGAATAGTGAGCGGGATTAATTAAATATGAATTTAATAAGTCAAGAACAATAAGTGTTATCAGAATCTGCTCAGTGCAAGTGATGTAAGGTCAAAGGCACAACCATTTTTCATAGAAAATCAAGTTGTTAAAACAGGAAAATTTGTTTGATGAGAAACATAAGTGATTAACAGCATCTGACCTTGTAACAGGTCTATCTTTAAAAGTTAAGTTATTGTTAAAAAGAAATTACATCAAGATCAGATGTGTACATGTGAAAGAAAATCTGATATTGTGTTTTTTTTACTTTTCATAAATTATGTTTTTTTAACTCAATAAACAACCTAAAAACATATTTAAAAATCCCTAAAACCTTTTAAATTCTCAAAAACATCTCTAAAAAAAGTACAAAATATTGTTGGAAGTTGATGAAGAACAAATTCCTCAGAGCAGGTACAGTAGCCTACAGTACTTACCACATCATTGACATATTAATCTAAAGCAGCCCAATGCCCAAGTGCAGTAAATATGCAGTTTACTTCTTTTTTAATTTAGTTGTACTTCAATGTACTGCATATTATACTGCTGTTGAACTTTATTGTGCTGTAGTTGAACTGAGTTTATACTTCATTATATTGCATTTTTGCAGTTGCAATTACTTTTTACTGCAGTTATCCTTCTATATACTGCTGTTGTACTGCAGTTTTACTTTAGTTTACTGCAGTTATTATTTTGTAAGGGCAGGACGCACACTGATGTCATTGGGCGAAAACTGCAATTGTAGTGTCCACACGCTCACACTTTACCCTGAGTTTTGAAAGGTCTTCACCCAGGCTGGAGTTTTCAGAAAGTTTCAGTTTCAGTCAGCCGACACTGCGTTTTCATGTGGACAAACAGTGAAACCATGTAGAAAAAAAAGTTTGGTGTTGAAAGGGGCCTTATGGTTGGATGTTTCATGGCTATATTTCACCAGCCTGGTGGCCAATTTTCATTGATTGCACATTCGACAAGTAAGAGCAGATTATGAAGGTTTTAATAAGCAGAGTAATAGCAAAATTTTACATTTTTTTTATAATGCAAGAGGTAAACAAATTACGTGAAAACAAAGAACAGAGATGAACAAAAAGAAACTGTCAAAAAAATATAGATATTTGTGTGTGTATATATATATATATATATATATATATATATATATATATATATATATATATATATATATATATATATATATATATATATATATATATATACATACATACACACACACACACACACACACACACACACACACATATATGTACACATATATGTTTTTCTTAAAGGATGCAGACTTCCTCCTGTACCACTTCTTGAAGAAGGTGTCTTCCAGAAACTGGCAGTAGGACTGGGAGTTGAGCTTGACTCCATCCTCAACCCGAAAAGGCCCTACAAGCTCATCTTTGATGATACCAGCCTAAACCAGTACTCCACCTCCACTTTGCTGGCGTCTGAGTCAGACTGGAGCTCTCTGCCCTTTAACGATTCAGCCACGGGCCCATCAATCTGGCCCATCAAGACTCACTCTTATTTCATCAGTCCATAAAACCTTAGAAAAATCAGTCTTGAGATATTTCTTGGCCCAGTCTTGACGTTTCAGCTTGTGTGTCTTGTTCAGTGGTGGTCGTTTTTCAGCCTTTCTTACCTTGGCCATGTCTCTTAGTATTGAACACCTTGTGCTTTTGGGCACTCCAGTGATGTTGCAGCTCTGAAATATGGCAAAACTGGTGGCAAAAGTGGCATCTTGGCAGCTGCACGCTTGAGTTTTCTCAGTTCATGGGCAGTTATTTTGCGGCTTGGTTTTTCCATACGCTTCTTGCGACCCTGTTGACTATTTTGAATGTAAACGCTTGATTGTTCGATGATCACGCTTCAGAAGCTTGGCAATTTTAAGAGTGCTGCATCCCTCTGCAAGATATCTCACTATTTTTGACTTTTCGGAGCCTGTCAAGTCCTTCTTTTGACCCATTTTGCCAAAGGAAAGGAAGTTGCCTAATAATTATGCACACCTGATATAGGGTGTTGATGTCATTAGACCACACCCCTTCTCATTACAGAGATGCACATCACCTAATATGCTTAATTGGTAGTAGGCTTTCGAGCCTATACAGCTTGGGGTAAGACAACATGCATAAAGAGGATGATGTGGTCAAAATACTCATTTGCCTAATAATTCTGCACTCCCTGTGTATAGGCATTATAGACTATTAATAATAGCCTCCACTTCACACAGTACCGTTTGAAGTCCTTCTTCATCCAGATTCTGCAACTTCAAGGTAGAATTTAGGATTTTTCGCACAGATCTAATTAATCTCTCCCAAACTCCACCATAATGTGATCCGGTTGGGGGGTTAAATTTCTATTTGACACCTTTCTGCAGAAGAACATTGTTGATCTTACATTGAATCCATTCCTTTATGGCAACTCTTAGTTCTTGTTCGGCTCCTACAAAGTTCCTTCCATTATCTGATCGAATTTCCTGCAATTGACCACATCTTGCGATGAAACGACGAAGTGCATTATGAAGAAATCGGTGTCCAAGGAAGGTGCTACCTCAATATGTAGCGCTCGAATGGCCAAACAAGTGAAAATGATTCCATATCTTTTCACTACACTCCTTCTGCTTTTTACATTAAAGGGTCCAAAGTAATCTTCCCCAACATGTGTAAATGGTGGTTCATTAGGAGTGACTCTCTCTGATGGTAAATCTACCATCTGTTGACATCCTGGAAGTGCATTCAATCTTCTGCAAGTAACACAGTTTGACAATACTCTTCTTGTTGCTGTACTCACACCAGTAATCCAATATTTCTGCCGTAATTTAGACAGCATATAATTGCGGCCACCATAACCTACTTCTTGGTGAATGTGTTGCAAAAGAAAGCATCGTCCCATCCCAGATTTTTTACAGAGATCCTGCAAGATTTTCTTAGCTGACAATACCACAGGGCTAACAATTCCCAAAGGATCGTAGATGGAACTTATTGTAGATAATGCACCTCTTGAACTTGAATACATCTGACTGGATGCACCACTGCACTCCCAACACTTTCTCAACTGAAGGAGAATCCCAATCCATTCTCAAGTCTTTCATTGACTCTGATCTCTGGTCTTCTGAAATAGCATCTAACACTTGAAGACTGTTGCTTATCCATTTTGTGAGCTTAAATCCACCCTTGGCACATATGGATACAAGCTCCTGATACAAGGTTATTGCTTGTTTAACTGAAGCGACTGACACAAGACAGTCTTCAACATGGAAGGAATGTAGAACAGCTACTGTTTCCTTGCCGAATTGTTCTTTATGATCTTCTGCACATTTTCTAAGAGCAAAGTTTGCGCAACTAGGAGATGATGTAGCTCCAAAGAGGTGTACCAGCATCCTAAAGTCAGCTGGATCTTGTCCTAAATCCCTATCTGACCACCAAAGAAACCTTAATAAATCAACATCATCAGCATGCACTTTTACTTGATGGAACATTGATTCAATATCTGCTGTGATTACTACTGGCTCCTTTCGAAATCTTGTTACTACTCCAACAAGTGAACTAGTGAGGTCTGGTCCTTGCAAAAGCTGAGCATTAAGTGATGCTTGTTGAAACCCTGCTCCACAATCGAACACCACACGGATTTTATTCTTGGTGGGGTGGTACACACCATGATGTGGAAGATACCAAATTTTACCATCTCTACGTGTCATCTCCTCTACAGGCATTATTTCTGCATAGCCTTTGAAGACCATATCACTCATGAAGGCCTTATAGTCAGCAAGAAATGTAGAACACATTTGTAGTCTCTTCTTTAGATGTGAAGCACGTTGCTCTACAACTTTTTGATTGTTTGGCATATTGACATTTTCTCTCAGAGGCAATCCAATTTCATAACGCCCAAGCTTGGCCGAATTTGATACCATATCCATGAATCTTTGATCCTCCTTTGAATAGCCAATTTGCTCCTCATTGTTACATTCTGGAAAGTCCATTTTAAATTGCTGCTGCCACATATCTTCCAACTTCACCACTGAAATTCTGTTGACCGTGACATTTGGCTGTGCATTAACTGACATATGCTCACCATTTCCACTGAACGGCCCATTCACTGTCCAGCCCAACATTGTCCTGATAGCATACGGCCCATCATTTACACTGCGGATTACGTCCAGTGGTTCCAATGCTTTAGGAACATTTGTACCAAACAACAGCTCAATTCCTGCTTCAATCTCAGGTAAATTAACGTTCTTCAAACAAGGCCACCTTTGAATATCTATTTGTTTGGGAATATTCCCTTTGTGAACAGGCATACTTTCCTGTGTGTAAACCTGATGCAAGTCACATAATTCATTTCCATTCAAGTCAGCTACCTCCATTCCTGACAGAACATGAGTAGATACCACCTTTTCTTGCCCCATAGTTCTTAAAAGTATCCGAACTTTAGTTCCTGTGAGATTGAGTTTCCTCATTAAACTCTCTGTGCAAAACACAGCTGTACTCCCCTGATCTAAAAAAGCATAAGCAGTAACAACTTTGCTTCCTTTTTTAGACTTGATCAGTACAGGAACTATTGGGAGTTTACAGTCCTGATCGCCAGCCCCAGTAAGGCCACTTGATACCAATACACCGTCTACTGCCGTTTTTGACTTCTTGTCCTTTATATCCTGTGTGTCCTTTTCTTTAGGAAACATGTGCAGTACAGTAGAATGTCGAAGACCACAAACATCACAACGAAGACGTTTCCTGCATTCTTTGCTAATGTGCCCAATGCACAAACAGCCAGAACAAACTTCACTTTATTTTAAGAAGCCAATCTTCTCATTGTGAGATTGTTTACCAAATTGGGGACGCACTTCCAATGTGTGTGCACCATTACAGCAGAGACATCTTTTCTTATCCAATGTCACATCTTTTTTTCCTATAAAACAGGATTCA